>CAMRHE010000005.1:15767500-16040399 GCA_947044405.1 Leptodactylus fallax | reverse complement strand
GTCACTGGGGTATATAATGAGGTGCTGGGCACAGAGCAGTCACTCATCAGTTGGATGTGAACACGTGAGTACTGCTTCATTTCTCTCTCCAGATACCACTGATAAATAAGTGCCCCCTCCTACATCCATACCCATTTTCTTCAGGTTTTTTTCTTAAATGGGTTTCCTATAAACATAACCAGATTTACATTTGTAGATAATTTCCTCCATTTTTTTTTTAAACAACTTATACCCTTCATTCCTAGGAGATCTGGTCCCATTATATACATAATGCAGAGCACACAGTTTCCCATCTCTATAGCATATAAAGGCACTTAACCTTAGGGCATGCTGGGACTTGTAGTTCTACAGCAATAAATACCTGAGTTGAGCCCTTTAGACAGATTAATGTCTGTATGTACGTCTCTATATATTATTTTTCATTGAGGCCCAGAAGCTTCAGGTCATTTCTCTTGAAATCCTAGAATATTTTAGTGTACAGGAGGTTTATTACATGTAAATTCCAAGTATAATAAACCTATTACACCAAGGCTCAGCCATTCTAATGAGATAAGGTCACATGACCACCCTGAACTATGAACACCCATTGTGATGTCTTCATAGAACCTTCAGCAGAGTCTATTGTGATGTCACTGGGGTATATAATGTGGCGCTGGGCACAAAGCAGTCACTCATCAGTTGGATGTGGACACGTGAGTACTGCTTCATTTCTCTCTCCAGCTGCAAGTAATATATAAAGGCATTTCCCACATCCATATGCTCTTCTTTCCAGGATTTTTGTTATGTTTAATCTGCTTTTATCCATTATATAAAAGTATATAGATTACAGAAAAGAAATTCTAAAGGAAATAACCAATACATGTAGATAACATAGCCTGCAGGACATTGGGCAATATCAGGCCTCATATACAACAGTCTGTATTTGGTCATTGGAGGGGTCCAGGGGCCTTTATGTCTCTCTATCATGTTACTCCATGGACCAAAGCCTGTATACAGTAATACCTCGTACACTCGCGTTTCCGAATTTGCGAATTCACAGATTCGCGATATTTTTTTGGCAACTAACATATATAGATTTTGCTCTTTTTTTTCAGATCTGTGAAATTTAATTAAAAAAAACACTTCGCTATTGGGTAGTAGCGTCCTGTTCGTTACGTACCCGGTAATTAGTTTCATTTTACTGTGAGTGTATAAGAAAAATGAATGAATGTATTAATATACAGTACTGTAGGGTAAAGTTTATTGATATTTAGGGGTTAAACATTAGAAACCGGCATTGTAAGCGCTTCTAAGCGCTTGTGCCAAACATTCGCGATTCCTCGCGATCCGCGACCCGCTCTGGACCCTAACCTCGCGAATGTACGAGGTATTACTGTATAGTGAATAGATAGAAGGAACAGTATGTGATATTGGATTTTGCACAAATAAAAATCATAACTTAATTTTTCTGTTTTCTCAGGTTCGCAAATCTATAAAATTGATTGTGAAAGTGATTGATTTTGTGACGACAGTCATGCGATTTTTTTCTTCCTATAATCTGCTGCTGCAGATTATAGTGATATTATGTGGAGCGGAGGTGGTAACATCCTGCCTACGATGCTTCACCACGCCAGCAGACAGAGCCAGCATTTGTAATCATGCCGTCTCGCTGGACAAGATGGGGGCTGAAGAGTGCCTCCAGAGGCTGAACTTGGGGTTTGACCCCCTGAATAATCTTTCAATAGGTAACTATGACCGAATTCTATTTCTTATCGCTCCTTCATCTTGTACATAGAACGTGTCTTATCTTATAATCCTCATGTCTCTTCTCTTTGCAGCCTTTTCTCAGATAAATAATATCCGCAAATATCTGAAGACATTTGATAAAGAAGTCAAGAAAATTGACAAGTCATGTAAGTTCCTGAAATGTCAAGAATTTCTCCAATTTCTGTAGATGCATCAATAGTAAATGTCTGGTTTCTGTCTCCTTTCCTTTAGATTTTCCACCAGCTTGGGTAGAACAATTTGACAGAAAAATGGCCCAATATGTGGAAGAAGTAAAAAGCCGTGCAGCAAGTAAGTGTGTAATGGTCATCAGATAGGGAATATATAGAATATATTATCTGTATCATGTCTTGTGTGTGACGTCCTCCCCTCCCCCATACACGCCATCATTCATTCTTAACTCTCTCCAATTCCTTTCATCAGGTCATCCACCGGCAGAATGCAGACCTCCATGTGGTGAGTATTGATCAGACAGTATCATCCAGTAGATAGGACCATATATGTGACCTCCATAAGATATATGTGGAGGGTCCTCATTTACCTCAGACATTTACCTCTCTCTCTGTTTTTTATTCCCAGGCCTTCAAAAAGCAGCCAGAAGTTTCACCTGCAGCCGCTGTGCCGAGGAGGATTGCAAGCTCCCTGTGGCCTGTCCCAGTAAGATCATTTCTATCATCACTTCTTATAGAAAGCTTTTCGGTTTTTGCCCGTTGTGTTTGACCACCGTTTCTTTTCCCCTTCCTTTCAGTTGAAAACATAAAAGTAGCCGAATTGGATAAGACCGTTATCTCCTGCGGGGCGTCATTCATCTTGCCAGAAAATCTAAAAGTGATCTGGAAATACGCCAAAAATGTAAGTCATCAAGTTCTAGTTCTACCTATTCTATAGACATACAACTAGCAATGTCCCCGTTCCTGCCCCTGTTACTGCTACAGCTTATACTCCACATGTGACTAATGTCTTTCTGATGTCATCCATGTTTTCAGATCAGGGTGACCGATTTAGGTTACTTCAAGGACATCTACACTGGGGACGACCTGTTTGTGATCATTCAGCCAACAAGAGTCAGCCATACAGGGACTTATGCCTGCGAGATCTTGGATGAAGATGATGACATCATCGTCCGAAAATTCTATTATCTGGATGGTAAGACCTCTAGAAGCTTTCTGTCTCTCCAATATTTTTTGATATGTCACATAAATGAATGTAGTAGATAAGAAGCCTCTCCCGACTGTGCACTGCTCTTACTGTAAAGAACTCTTTCTGATAATTCTTCTTTGATGCAACACTTTTTATACAGAAGACAATTTTCTTCTTATTTACTTAGATTTATCTTCTATTTTTCAGTGACACGGTCAAAATCGAAAGCCGGCGAGCAAATACAGCTGGAGTTTCAACGGGCTTTAGTGGAAAAACTTCCCATCCAGGAGGAGGAAGAGGAGAAGATAAAACATGGTCCGTCCACTACTGAGACCATCCTCTCATACCTCCAGAGCCCCATCAGCTATGCCATCTACGCCGGAGTCGGCTTTCTGGGCATCACCTTGCTGGTTGGATTCCTGGCCCGTTATGCCCTCAGTGTGGACTGGAAGACCAGGAAAAAATACAGTCCACTACAATTACCTCCCTATCCCTAACCCTCTGTACCTACCCCCATCCCAAAAAAAAAAAAAAAAAAAGCTGCAGTGGCAGTGAGTATCCCTCAAACCTGAACAATGACCATCATCATCATCATGATCATCAATGGTCAAGCTGGAACTGCCTAAAGGGCACAGCAATGATGTTCAGGAAAAAGATGAGGTGACCATCACCCACATAAACTGCAGTGTAACTTCCTTAACCCTGTCTACCTCACCCCCCACCCCAAAAAATAAAAAAAGACGCAAAAAAAAAGTTCTAACCTTGCCTACCCCACCTCTCAAAAAAAAAAATATAAAAAAACCTGCAGGGACATAGTGGGGATCCCTCTAAACTGAACAATGACCATCATCAACGGTCAAGCTGGCGCTCCCTACTGGGACCGGCAACAATGTTCAGAAAAAACAGGAGGTGACCATCACCCACATAAATCTGCAGTGTAACTTCCTTAACCCCGCCTACCTCACCCCCACCCCAAAAAGTAAAAAAATTTATAAAAAAAACAACCTGCAGGGACATAGTGGGGATCCCTCTAACTTGAACAATGACCATCATCAACGGTCAAGCTGGCGCTCCCTACTGGGACCGGCAATAATGTTCAGGAAAAACAGGAGGTGACCATCACCCACGTAAACCTGCAGTGAAACATCCTTACCCTGCCTATATCCCAAAAAAATAAAATAATACAAAAAAACAACCTAATCTTACCCCCCCCCCCAAAAAAAAAAAAAAAAAACCTTGCAGGGACACAGGGAATCCCTCAAATCTGAACAATGACCATTCTCAGCGGTCAAGCAGGCTCTCCCTAAAGGGACCCGCAATAATGTTCAGGAAAAAGAGGAGATGACCATCATTCATTTAACCCGACCTGCAGAAAAAACAAATCCTGACCCTATATACCTGCCTTTTCTCCCCACCAAAAAAAAATAAAATAATAAAAAAAACAAACCTGCCACAGAGCCACAGTTGGACCCTCTCAAGACATTGAAGATGTGACCTTCATCACTGGTCAAGACAGACCCTGAAGGAACCATAAACTGATCTTCAGGAGAAGAGGAGGACACCATCATATTTACTCTGTGTTATTCTATCTTTGCAGGATTGTTACCAAAAAAAATAAAAAAAATACAAAATATTTTACTGTTTGATAACTTTATTACATATGAAGGTAAAATGAGTGTGGGGAGGGTTGGGACAGAGAAGGGTTGGAAAGGTGGTAGGAGGAGGTGGAGGGATGTAGAGAGATCGCTAGCCCATTATCTTCAATATACTGCATGTATTGTTACAAGATGGTGTTAGGGGACAATTTACAGGGGCCGATGGGTGGGACAAAGATCAATAATGGACGTTCCTAAGAACATTCATTGTAGATTACTGCCCCGCTCCTGGGCTGGATTTACACACAGCACTCACTACTGTATGGGGATGAAGGAATCTTTTCTCAATCCTTTATATACATTTGTTTCCAGCATATTCCTGTTTACATGGGATGATCTCCTGCTGACAAACAGCTTTTATGATGCATAAAAGACACGATCACCCGACAACTGAGTGTTTGCTTTTTTGTGGGGTGATCACTGGCGCCTTGTCTAGGAATTTTGGTCCCAGCCTATAGGTCTGATAGTTGGTCTATGTAATACGCTCTTCAAAGGGTTTTCCATGGTGATAATATTGATGTCTGAACCTTTGATAGGTCATCAAAATCAGATTGGGATGGTGCAGGGGTTCGACACTCAGCACCCCCACCAGTCCAGTTTTTGAAAAAGCCATAATACTTATAACAGGAACAGCGCCATACATTGCATAGTGACTTTGTCTGATATCGCAACTCATCCCCTTCCACTTGACTGGGACTGAGCTCCAAGCAGGTCATTTGAATCATGAACATGACATCACAAGCCTGTGACGTGCCCTTTTCACACATTTAATCAGCAGGGGTGCCGGGTGTTGGACCAAGAACAAGGAAGAGCAACTACCCCACCACCGTTTTGTTCAGTTTTAGCTACACTAACATTAGCATGATTGGTGTTCTGTCTTCTAATTGATTGATAGACCCTGTCTCCCCAGGTCACTGTCAGTCTCTGAAAACCCATTTAATGGTGTATACAAAGATTGGGTCACACTCATCAGTGAGGTACCATAGGGGTCAGTATTGGGTAGGTTCTCAGTATCTGACTTGTGGGGGTCCAACATCTGGGCAAACAGTGTGTGTGTCCAGTGCCGGGGGAACTTCAGCTCTGCTCCCATCCTCTTGAATAGTAGCATAGCGTAATCATGGATGTACCTCACCTGAGTATACTGTATTGTACTGTGACTACGTTGTATGTGAGGCCATAACTAGGCCCTTGTTCCTTGCTGTGTTTACGACTTGTAATGTATTCATGTAGAAATTTCAATAAAAAACTATTGAAACAGAATAGTAGCATAGCTGGGACAATCTCTTTGAAGAGGAACTTTCACCACTTCCACCAACTCCAATGCTTTGCATCATTTTTTCCACTGATTCTGATAATATTGGAATTTTTCTCTAGCCCCCAATGTTCCTGAGTAGAATTTCTAATGACAAGTTGGCGATCCTTGACTGGAGCATATAGTCTGGGACTGCCCATCTGACACTATAGATCCTAATTAGCATATTGGGTGCTGAAACTAAAAACACTGATTGCTCAGGAATGGTGGGTGCTGGAGAAAAAATTCTAACTGCACTAAAATCAGTGAAGCGGCGCCAACTCAAGGGTGTAAATTGGAGTTGGTGGAGGTTATGAAAGTACATAATATATCTAGAGAAAATTAAAGGGCAAATATGGATAGTAATGCTAAACTAAAGCAATAGGCACAAGCTTGCCTTCTTCTACACATCATTCAGAAACAAAGCTAGAATTGATGACTATGGTCAACACAATTTTTCTTTATTGTGCTATTTATCATGTTCTCAAGTGTCTTCTTCTTATTGAATATGACAATCCTTCAGACACATACAGTGCCTTGCAAAAGTATTCGGCCCCCTTGAACTTTTCAACCTTTTGCCACATTTCAGGCCTCAAACATAAGGATATAAAATTTTAATTTTTTGGTGAAGAATCAACAAGTGGGACACAATCGTGAAGTGGAAAGAAATTTATTGGATATTTTAAATTTTTGTAAAAAATAAAAAACTGAAAAGTGGGGCGTGCCAAATTATTCGGCCCCCTTACGTTAATACTTTGTAGCGCCACCTTTTGCTGCGATTACAGCTGCAAGTCGCTTGGGGTATGTCTCTATCAGTTTTGCATATCGAGAGACTGAAATTCTTGCCCATTCTTCCTTGGAAAACAGCTGGAGCTCAGTGAGGTTGGATGGAGAGCGTTTGTGAACAGCAGTTTTCAGCTTTTTCTACAGATTCTTGATTGGATTCAGGTCTGGACTTTGACTTGTCCATTCTAACACCTGGATACGTTTATTTGTGAACCATTCCATTGTAGATTTTGCTTTATGTTTGGAATCATTGTCTTGTTGGAAGATAAATCTCCGATCCCTGTCTCAGGTCTTTTGCAGACTCCAACAGGTTTTCTTCCAGAATGGTCCTGTATTTGGCTCCATCCATCTTCCCATCAATTTTAACCATCTTCCCTGTCCCTGCTGAAGAAAAGCAGGCCCAAACCATGATGCTGCCACCACCATGTTTGACAGTGGGGATGGTGTGTTTAGGGTGATGAGCTGTGTTGCTTTTACGCCAAACATATCGTTTTGCATTGTGGCCAAAAAGTTCGATTTTGGTTTCATCTGACCAGAGCACCTTCTTCCACGTTTGGTGTGTCTCCCAGGTGGCTTGTGGCAAACTTTAAACGAGACTTTTTATTTATATCTTTGAGAAATGGCTTTCTTCTTGCCACTCTTCCATAAAGGCCAGATTTGTGCAGTGTACGACTGATTGTTGTCCTATGGACAGACTCTCCCACCTCAGCTGTAGATCTCTGCAGTTCATCCAGAGTGATCATGGGCCTCTTGGCTACATCTCTGATCAGTCTTCTCCTTGACTGAGATGAAAGTTTAGAGGGACGGCCGGGTCTTGGCAGATTTGCAGTGGTCTGATACTCCTTCCATTTCAATATGATCGCTTGCACAGTGCTCCTTGGGATGTTTAAAGTTTGGGAAATCTTTTTGTATCCAAATCCGGCTTTAAACTTCTCCACAACAGTATCACGGACCTGCCTGGTGTGTTCCTTGGTCTTCATGATGCTCTCTGCGCTTTAAACAGAACCCTGAGACTATCACAGAGCAGGAGCATTTATACGGAGACTTGTTTATATTTATATTTATCATCATCAGTCATTTAGGACAACACTGGATCATTCAGAGATCCTCACTGAACTTCTGGAGTGAGTTTGCTGCACTGAGAGTAAAGGGGCCGAATAATATTGCACGCCCCACTTTTCAGTTTTTTATTTTTTACAAAAGTTTAAAATAACCAATAAATTTAATTCCACTTCACAATTGTGTCCCACTTGTTGTTGATTCTTCACCAAAAAATTAAAATTTTATATCCTTATGTTTGAAGCCTGAAATGTGGCAAAAGGTTGAAAAGTTCAAGGGGGCCGAATACTTTCGCAAGGCACTGTATGATGAGGACTCTGATATGTGATGCATGAAACTGGAAACTAAATGTATATACATTGGATAGAACAAAGAAACGTGTCCTTATGAGAAAGTATAGTAATGTATGTCCTCTGCCATCGCAGAACATGCAGGTACTTCTGCTGTATATTAGGTCTTGTATTCATAGTTTAACCTTCTGGTTCCAGTCTCTGTGCTATGTTGATGGTGAATAAACCTGCTAGTTTCTCAGCACACTGCTATCATTTACCTCACTGCTAACGGTTGTTAATATCCTGTAATTTCCCAAATTAAATAGCTGTTTACACCTACCCATGTCAGATTGGCTGAAATACCCAAAAATAAATCCTACGGTCTTTCCTGGCTGACTCCAGTGAGTGTGAGCCTTGTTTTGTGCCTGTTGTGATAGCAATAATTAGAAGGCAGCCTATGTGAGAGCCGCCTGGCACGGAAAGCTGGAATTACTAAGACCACTGTTTTGTTTGGATGTTTTTATCTTTATTTTAAGAAGAAAAATTCCAGAGGGACAGAGATTGAGGCATGGAAATGACCAGCACAATGCCACTCTTGTGCAAGGAGCTTTCTAGTACATTATGGCTTAGGCTATCCGGTTCTGGCAATATTCTGCAGCTCATTCATTTGTAGTCAGAAAGGTTCTATAAAAAAAAAAAAAAAAATGAACCATAGAGAAAACAGGGAAAAGTTTTAGTTGCATATCTTATGTGCATCAAGACATCAGTAAGGAAGGCATTTACCTATGTTCAAACCAATTGAGAAGATCATCTGTATGACTCAGGTTAGGAATGTGAATTCCTATTAAATGAAATCTTATATATAGTCAGTGCTCACTAGTGTCCTCTTCTAAGGAGTTAATGGGCTCTGTGGGGACAAATATGCACCTTACCCCAATTCAGTTTCTGTACTCTAATTGTCAATATGAAAAAAAAAAAACCTAGGCTAAGTTCACATCTGCCCCATTGGAGACTCCACCGAAGAGACCACCAAAAATCAGGGGAGAGAAAAGTCCTGAACAGAGGACATTTATCACCACTGGTTTCAGTTTTGAAATGGTGCACGCCTGGTGGACCTCTCTATAGTCAACAGAATCTGCCAGTGTCTGTGTGTAACCGCTAAAACGGCAGTCCGACTGTCCTTAGTTTGGGTCCACCGGCGGATCCAAGCTACAGAGAGACTGCCACAAATGTGAACCTAGCCTTAACCATAAAACAAAAACGGAGAGCTGGAAAATAAGATCAGAATCTGAATATGATGAAGAATGTGAAAGATAAAAGATGCATAACGGGTGCCATTACTCTTAAAGGGAGTTCGGCAGAAGATTTTAGCTTATCCAGCTACTAACACACTTAAAGAGTGCTTCTCCAATGACTCCAACACAGTTGGAATTTCTTCTCTAGCCCTCAGTATTCCTGAGCAATCAATGTTGTTAATTTCAGCCCCACAAATGATAATAAGGCTCTCTACTGCTATGTAGTCCAGCCCAGGACCACCCATCTGACAGTAGAGAACATCATTAGCATATTGTTTGCTAAAACTAACAATACGGATTGCTCAGGAATGGTGGAGGCTAGAGAAAAAAATCCAACTGTGTTGGAATCAGCAGACCATTGCCTATTGAAGAATGCAAAGAGTTGGAGTTAGTGTAGGTGGTTATTAAAATCAAGTTCAATCCAGTCTTGCACAATTTTGGGTGTCACCAAACCAAGGAAGCGTCAACAATCCCGCCCCAACCGTTCACTGTCGATCTCAAATGATAGGTCCACAATTCCTATCACTCCCTTACATCATCATTTGTTGCACTAATTCCCTTGCCTGAGCAGTGCATTATGGGGGTGGCGTATATGGAGTGACTTTCCCTGCTGTCACTGAGATCATTGCCCACAATAGTAAAATTTATTAATCATGCTCTGCCCCCAAAATGCGGGATTTCAGGTCAAGAAATGATGATGTAAGGGACCGTTGTACCCTTCACTCAAGATGAAAGAGGAAGAGGTTGGGGAGAGATGATGGCCAAGCACTAGAACACATCCCTGGCTTGGTTAATACCAAGCAGACACTGCCAGCATGGTGTGAGACAGTATTAAAATCAATGTCTCTGCTACTCTATAGCACTAAAGTAGTGGCCATCTACTCTGATCTTGGCTCCAGTCTGTTTTTCCATATTTCGGATATTGGCTTCCAGTTTCCGACATGCGTTGAGCGAAGCTATAATGGATGCAGAGATAGCAGTCACACTTGGGCCCTGGCGCCAGACAAGATCCAAAGGCTCCCTTGCCATGTATGATACCATTAGTATAGTGGTTCAGGATAGGTGAAGGTGGAGTTTGTTACATATGTTATAGTGGGGCCAACACGTTTCAGACTGTGCCACTTTTACCATTGAGCACCCTGAAATATTTCTTTAACAAAAAAGTTACATTTTAATACTTATTTTAGTTTGCAGTACATTTTGGGTGCCCATGGTTTTAAGACAATGGCTAGTCTTCATAGCTGGAAATGTATCATCTGGAGTTGACCAGATCCTCTATACCCGAGCTCGCACAAACCTGTCTACAGTCTGTCTGGTCTGTGATTGTTTTTGTTTTTCGAGCTGCAGCTCAAGCATCCAATGTAGCTGGGTATAAGACAGACTGCATTTGTGACTCCTGTCTGTTCACCAGATGATATTTCTAGGATATGGGGGTTGAGAGGCTGCTGCTACTTTCTTGGAAAGTTTACGTATACTTTTGTCATTTTTGGTTAAGATTTATTGCAGCACAGTGCATAACATATGTTCTGATGTAAAGATAGCTTGTTAATGTCTGAAATGAATGGCATTTTTACATTAGTAATGCCTATTTGATCTGGACATACTTCTACATTCTCGACGTGGCTACAGATGAATTGCATTCACTTCTTATGTAATATGTAATTTTGTTAATAAAAAATTACTTAAATATAAAATGGGGTTTCCCATCTAAGATTATGGTATATTGCTATGATATGTCAAGACATTCTCATCCGTGGGATCCAACTTTGGGGTGGGATGCAGGTCCCTTCGGCACTTCTCCTGCACAGCATCGCTCCCAGGCCACCCTCAGTGACATGCAATACAACTATAAGACACAAAAAATAAGGTTTTGTTGTGGTTCCCTGCACAGCAGGCGGTGGGGAACATCACTGAAGAACAAAATCTGGGAAGGAGCCGCAGTGCTCAACTAGCACTGTGGTCCTTTCATTCTGAGGATTGTGCGGGTGCAGGCACTTGAACCCCCTACCGATGGCCTCATATGAGATCATTTCCTATAATGGAAAAACATCTTTTATGTGAAATTATTTTTATTGCTCAGGTTAAGCAGCAAGATTTATTTCACAAAATGATGCAAAAAGAATGTCTTCTTAGATGCCAACTAGGACACCCGAAGATCTGGAATATAGGGCTGGAACTTCCTGGAACATAAGGAGAGCTTGGGCTAGAGAGACATGCTTCAAGATCATGTCCAAATAACCCATCCCAATGTAGACTAGCTATCCTAATCTTACGCCACTCCTGTGTAATATAATCTAAATACCCACCAAAAAGAAGACCATGTCCAAGATTAGTCCATAAAATTTTCAAGCAGGGGCATAACAATCGTGGTCACAAGGGGTGCTGTATCCCTTGTATCCCGAAAATTAGCCCCAGTGGATCTTCAACTGAAGACCTATCCCAAGGATAGCTCTAGGGTCGCCTTAACAACATAGTATGGAGTACAATATATTCATAAAACCTAAACTGCAATGTTATATAGTCCTAACAGGAGAGAGTTTAGGAAGTATCCCGCATGCACAGGTTTTTTACTAGCACCTACACATTTTGCTTTACCCTGCAGCGCATAGACAGATTTTTTTTCACTTCTGGTCAATACATTTGCATTCCAAAACTACTTTATACTTTGCTTCTGTGCACTCATGGAGGGAGCACCACCTGTTCTTAACCCTGTGAACTAAAAGAATACAGTAATTTGCTGACTATATAACCATTAAAAGACGGAAATGATCATGTTCCTTCCATCTTAAATGGTAGGGTTGTGTTATATTAAAAAAGAAAAAAAGGAAACGTGACCACAAAACTCGCAAAAATTCAAAGTGGTTCCTACACAAGCGATTATTTGATGGACTGTGTAGCAAGGGAAAAAAAAATCATGTCAGTATGATTTATTGAGTGTTTTAAAATGTATGCAGCTCTGCCTTCAAGGATTTCATGGAATCTGACAACGCCATGGTTTTAAGTTTAGCTTCTTATACACGATTCTGTAGAACTCAGTCCTGTGATCCCCTTATATTGTGTAGTGAACAGTTCAAAGATTTCAGACTGTGTTAATATTATGTATACTATGCAATAAAAATCATATGCAATAAAATCAGTACGAACTAAGGTTTCGAAAAATATATGTACAGTCATGGCCAAAAGTTTTGAGAATGATACAAATATTAATTTTTACAAAGTCTACTGCTTTAGTTTTTCTAATGGCAATTTGCATATACTCCAGAATGTTATAAAGAGTGATCAGCTTAACAGCAATTACTTGCAAAGTCAATATTTGTCTAGAAAATGAACTTTATCCCCCAAAACACATTTCAACATCATTGCAGCCCTGCCTTAAAAGGACCACCTAACATCGTTTCAGTGATTGCTCCATTAACACAGGTGTGGGTGTTGATGAGGACAGGGCTGGAGATCAATCTGTCATGATTAAGTAAGAATGACACCACTGGACACTTTAAAAGGAGGCTGGTGCTTGCCATCATTGTTTCTCTTCTGTTAACCATGGTTATCTCTAAAGAAACACGTGCAGTCATCATTGCACTGCACAAAAATGGCCTAACTGGGAAGAGTATTGTCATGTCCCAGGACTTGGTTTAATTCACTGACATGTATCTGTGATACTGTTTGTCTTTGTAGTTTGTCCCTTTTCTCTCTCTGTATCCTTAGCTGTGATGCTGTAGCTCTTCCTCTCTCTCTCTCTCAGTTTAGTTTCACTTCTTTGTAAGCAACATGTCTGCTCAGCTCCTGGTATTTCATCATTTTTCACCTACTGCTGTATGAGGTTTTACAAGATTTACCTGGATTAAAGCATCTGGAATCTTATCTACGCCTCCTCAGTTGAGTTGAACACTATCTGATAGATATCTTGGTGTAAATTGCTGGTTAGAATAGAGACTACAGGACACTCTCACAACCTCACACTTGCAGCCAAGCTATTGAGTCAGAACAGTGAAAAATGATGCATAAAGACTGCCAGATACGGCTGTAAGACAGTTCACCAACTTCTGACATACAGTCAGTCACAGCAAATTAATGGACCACATGATGCACCATTTGCCCAGCGCCTCGATCTAGGATGGGTAATCATTGGCAACGTCTGCATAGGTAGGATGAAAAGGCCCACCAATATTTCTTCATTTAAGACGCATATGTTACCAAATGGTCGCAGCACTTGTTTTCAGCCATGTCCACATCACTACCAAGTGAAAGAGAAGATAAGCAACAGTAAGTGGCTACATAATCACCGAGACAACGTGAATACTTTCCTGCCTGGGGACGACACCCTTGGATTAACAGTGTTCAATACAACAAGTGATGACAACAAGCTGGCACCGGCTATAGCTGATAAAGAATTTCTCAAACTTATGGACAAGGAATTCATTCAAGATGATTCCAACAGCTGGGTAGCACCCTTACCTTTCCGCTCCCCGAGATCAAAACTGCCAAACAATCTGAAGCAAGCAGTTTCTAGATTTTCCTCTTTAAAACGTACCCTCAAGAGGAAGCCAGAGATGGAGAAACACTTTGTAGGTTTCATGCAGAAGGTATTTGAGAGAGATCATGCAGAACCTGCACCTCCACTAAAGGAAGGAGAAGAATGCTGGTACCTTTCATCATTTGGCGTGTATCACCCTCGCAAACCTGACCAAATCAGGATCGTGTTCGATTCTAGCGCTCAGTATGAAGGCGTCTCTCTCAACAACCTGCTCCTCACTGGTCCTAACCTAAACAACAGCCTCATAGGAGTCTTAATCCGTTTCAGACAGGAACCAGTTGCAGTGATGGCCGACATCCAACAGATGTTTCATTGCTTCATTGTTAAGGATGATGACAGAAACTATCTCAGGTTCCTATGGCATAAGAACAATGATGTCAACAATGAAGTCATAGATTACCGGATGAAGGTACATGTCTTTGGCAATAGCCCATCTCCTGCAGTAGCGATCTATGGACTGAGAAGGACCGCCCATGAAGGTGAGAAAGAGTATGGCTCTGATGCTCGTCAGTTTGTTGAGAGGAACTTCTATGTTGATGATGGTCTTAAATCCTTACCTGCATGTGAAGAAGTGATTGATCTCCTCTCTAGAACACAGGAAATGCTGTCTGTAGCTAACCTCAGACTTCACAAGATCATCTCCAACAATATGGAGGTAATGAAGGCATTTCCCTCTGATGATCATGCAATCAACTTGAAGGATCTTGATCTCAGTTCTGATACTCCTCCTATGCAACGCAGCCTAGGATTGCTATGGAACACTGAACAAGACACATTCACATTCCAAGTGTCTTCTTGTGACAAACCTTTCACCAAACGAGGAGTTTTATCTGTTGTGAACAGCATTTACGATCCTCTTGGTTTCATTGCTCCCATCACCATTCAAGGCAAGCTACTACTAAGACAGCTTACCACTGAGAACATGGACTGGGACACTCCACTGCCTGCTGAGAAACAACTGAGGTCTGACTGTGGCACTAACTTCGTTGGAGCCTGCAAAGAACTGCAGTTAGACAACTTCTTATCCAACAATGGGTGCACTTGGACGTTTAACCCTCCACATTCATCCCATATGGGAGGTTCCTGGGAACGTATGATTGGGATCACACGCAGAATCCTTGACTCTATGTTGATGGACCACAAGTCGACACTGCTTACCCATGAGACGTTAATAACCTTTCTTGCTGAAGTGTCTGTGATAATCAATGCAAGGCCACTTGTCCCAGTATCTTCAGACCCTGAATCTCCAATTATCTTAACCCCAGCAACGCTTCTTACTCAGAAAATTGGTACTGTTGCTACCTCTCCACGTACCTTAGATCACAGTGACATTTACAGACGCCAATGGAAACAAGTTCAACACCTGTCCAATGTGTTCTGGCACCGCTGGAAAACAGAGTACCTCCACATGCTACAGAGCCATCACAAATGGCAGACCTCAAAACCTAATCTCCAGGTGGGTGACCTCGTCCTTCTAAGGGATAAAGAAGTCCATCGGAATGAATGGCCTATGGGTCTCATCACTAAAGTTGTCCCTAGTGATGATGGGAAGACTCGGAAAGTGGAGGTCAAGGTAACCAAGGGAGGCTCAGTGCGAGTTTTCTTCCGCCCAATTAATGAACTGGTGCTTCTTCTTCCAAGAGGAGACGTCACATAAAAGATGATAAGGACACCATTCACAGCTCATGGCGGGGAGCTTCCTTCCATGAACTAAAAACGTGTTCTTGTGGATTACAGTGTGGGTCGGTGGAGGTGTTGGCAAATTGCGGCTTCCCGACCTGAAGATTGGTTTATTTGGACTAACTGTTGATTATTGTTTGTTGTGCATGTTTCTTTTTTGTTTTTCAGGTTTGAAGAGGACCTTATGGACATCTCAGGACATTATTAATGTTTGTTTTCAGTGAAATCTAAAGCTTTCAGGCGGGGAGTGTCATGTCCCAGGACTTGGTTTAATTCACTGACATGTATCTGTGATACTGTTTGTCTTTGTAGTTTGTCCCTTTTCTCTCTCTGTATCCTTAGCTGTGATGCTGTAGCTCTTTCTCTCTCTCTCTCAGTTTAGTTTCACTTCTTTGTAAGCAACATGTCTGCTCAGCTCCTGGTATTTCATCATTTTTCACCTACTGCTGTATGAGGTTTTACAAGATTTACCTGGATTAAAGCATCTGGAATCTTATCTACGCCTCCTCAGTTGAGTTGAACACTATCTGATAGATATCTTGGTGTAAATTGCTGGTTAGCATAGAGACTACAGGACACTCTCACAACCTCACACTTGCAGCCAAGCTATTGAGTCAGAACAAGTATTGCAGCTAGAAAGATTGCACCTCAGTCAACAATCTATCGCATCATCAAGAACTTCAAGGAGAGAGGTTCCATTGGTGCCAAAAAGGCTCCAGGGCGCCCAAGAAAGACCAGCAAGCGGCAGGACAGTCTCTTAAAAGTGTTTCAGCTGCGGGATCGGGCTACCAGCAGTGCAGAGCTTGCTGAGGAATGGCAGCAGGCAGGTGTGAGTGCATCTGCACGCACTGTGAGGCGGAGACTCTTGGAGCAAGGCCTGGTCTCAAGGAGGGCAGCAAAGAAGCCACTTCTCTCCAGAAAATACATCAGGGACAGACTGATATTCTGCAAAAGGTACAGGGAGTGGACTGCTGAGGACTGGGGTAAAGTCATTTTCTCTGATGAATCCCCTTTTCAATTGTTTAGAACATCTGGAAAACAGCTTATTCGGAGAAGAAGAGGTGAGCGCTACCACCAGTCTTGTCTCATGCCAACTGTAAAGCATCCTGAAACCATTCATGTGTGGGGTTGCTTCTCAGCCAAGGGAATCGGCTCTCTCACAGTCTTGCCTAAAAACACAGCCATGAATAAAGAATGGTACCAGAATGTCCTCCAAGAGCAACTTCTCCCAGCCGTCCAAGAGCAGTTTGGCGCTCAACAATGCCTTTTCCAGCATGATGGAGCACCTTGCCATAAAGCAAAGGTGATAACTAAATGGCTCAGGGAACAAAACATAGAGATTTTGGGTCCATGGCCTGGAAACTCCCCAGATCTTAATCCCATTGAGAACTTGCGGTCAATCATCAAGAGACAAGTGGACAAACAAAAACCAACAAATTCAGACAAAATTAAAGCATTGATTCTGCAAGAATGGACTGCTATCAGTCAGGATTTGGTCCAGAAGTTGATTTAGAGCATGCCAGGGAGAATTGCAGAGGTCCTGAAGAAGAAGGGTCAACACTGCAAATATTGACTTGCTGCATTAACTCATTCTAACTGTCAATATAAGCTTCTGTTACTCATAATATGAATGCAATTCTATTTCTGTATGTGATAAAAACATCTGACAAACACACATAAAAACCAGAGGGCAGCAGATCATGTGAAAATATAATATTTGTGTCATTCTCAAAACTTTTGCCCATGACTGTATATGTATACTGTAGATAGATAGATAGATAGATAGATAGATAGATAGATAGATAGACTATGCAAAAATATTATTATTCGTAAGGCACCACCTCCACCAAGTCCAACTCAGTCCATCCAAAAATAGGTGCCATTCCACTGATTCCGGAGCAATTCCCAAATTTTTCTCTAGCCTCTACAGCCCATGAGCAATGATTTCTGTTAGTTTATGCATCAATATGCTAGTTAGGCTAAGGACCATCCACCTGAAAGTAGATATTGGGAGCTGAAACTAACATCACCCATTGCTCAGGAACAGTGGGGGCTAAAGAAAAAATTGCAACTGCTTGGGAATCAGTGGAAAGGCAATTATTGGAGAATGCAAAGAGTTGGAGTTGGTGAAAGGCTGCAAGTTCTTAAATTATAATAAATAAATAAATTATTGATTTTCTATGGCAGAGAAAGAGAGTCAAAGATTAATATCAGTAATATAAAAATACTATTATTTTTTTCTTTTGAAGTTCTAGTGAGTTCACGAGAATCATGTTCTCTCTGTCCAGTAAAACCTCATATATTGTATACTGTAACCTCAACAAATGTCAAAGGAATGCAGAATTAAAATGATATAAATAATAATAAATACAATATAACAAGATAATACACAATTCCATTATGGTTTTGTTAGTTATTCTTTTGGTTACCTGTGCAGTCCACAGTTAAAAAAACACTCATACACAATTTCTGAGTCTCTGGCACACAAAGGTACATGGCGTCATTTGTAGTGAAGGTAATTTTTTTTTGTTTTTTTAATCAGTAGCTGCATTTGTCAGTTATTTACTCCATTATAGTCCTCAACTCTGTCATGTGACCAGCAATCAGACTCTCCAACTGACACAGCACAATGTCTCATGTGTAGACAGGAAGCCAGGTTCTCTCAGGGAAACTGGCTTCCTGTCTAAACATGAGACACTGTATCCTTTAGAGCATATAATTGCTGGTCACATGACACAGATGGGCGAACCAATCAGTATTCATTTCGGGTTGAAAAAGTTCTGTACGAACCGCACCTTGTAGAACACTGTCAGGGCTACAAGAACCTATCTATCTAATTTATAGCTCTCTAACGTAAACCCAGCCAAAGTTATGTCCAAGTGAAAGTGACATTTTTATACTCTGGGGTCTCTTCAGACTGAAAGTTAAATAGGTGGAGGTCCAGGGGAGGTGACAAAAATAAAAAAACATTCATACTCACCTTCTATTACCACTTTTGGGCCTCGTTGCGGCGGTCGCTGCTCTCTCCACCTCCTTGGTGAGGTCTCAGTGGTGACATGGGCACACCAAGTGTCATGACGCTTGGTGTGCCCATCTGACTGCTAGTGGACCAATCACAGGCCTCAGTAATAACCCTAGGCGCAATGACGTCACCAGGAGAGTGCCAGACACTGCAAGAAGGCCCAAAAGAGGTAACAGAAGTATGAATTTTTTTTTTTTTTTTTGTCACCTTCCCTGGGCCTCCACCTATTACATTCGGGGGTCTGAAGAGACCCCAGAATATAATGCGACGGTCGTTTTAGTTCACCCAAGATGAATCTCCATTTGTTCGGTTTTATAAAAAAAACTAATATTTGGGTTGAACCCGGCTCAGTACCAGTCGGTTTGCCCTTCTCTAATGAGGACCAGAAGATTGAAGTTACCTTCACTACTTTTTATATAATCTACCTTTCTAACGGGTCAAAGAATACAAATTTATGTGAGAGTTCTGCTTTAAATTGAATTCTAGATTTAGAAGTATCCTTGTACAGTAGTATATAAGAGTAGTATATCAGTTCAGCTTCGAGAACTTTGCTGACTTTTGTGTTTAAAAGCTCAGCTTCTTCTGATGGAGTGACACACATGCACCAGATGTTCTCTTCCCAGCCTAGTCATTAGCAGAACTTTTAATTATCCCACCATGATTTTCCACAAAGCAGACTTGCAATTACAAGTTCAATATCTTACAAAGCTCTTTAGACTTCATAGGTAATTATATACAGTTGACATTGTAACACATTGTAACCTTAAATGACCCAGCGCAAATACTATACAAGACAGAGGTAGACATTATTTTACAATTTAATGGTGATGTGTTTGTTTGTTAAGTCTGGTTGGCTTATTAGTTAACGGTTACATCACTCAATAAGGCGGAAACCAGATCAGTTTGACTTGAAACAAATTTATAAGTTTTACATCTTCAAAAGTTTTATGAAATCCACTAATTTTATTGTTCTGTAAATACTGGACAGTAGTAGATTTAGTACACAGCCATGTTCCTATCTAAAAGATATGTCATAATGGGTGTAATGAAGGAGCACAGATTATATCCTCCATAAATTGCAATGAGGGGGTGCCAAGGAGTTATTATAGCAGGGAAGACCCCCAGATCCGCCATCTTAGTGCACCTATCATAAAGTGTAATAAGCTGGAAAATGCACAATACACTGCAAAAGAAGTATTGCAGTATTTTAGTAGTTCCTAGGAAGACAATATAAAATTTATATAATAATTTATAATATAATATATAGGTCTTTTTTTTGAAGATTTTTTTTATTTAAAACATTTCAATTCACAAGTAACATAAAAATATAAAAATAAAAAATAAACCCAATCAGTATTGTCATGTCTGGAAATGGCAAAATAAAATAAAAATATAAAAAAAAAAAAAAAAAATTCATATATAATATGAAGTTAACTCAATGAAGGTTACAAAGCAAACCCCATAAACAAAGAACTTTTTACCACAAGACCTTATACAGCTATGTCAACAAAAAATAAATATATAAAAAGATGGGACGAAAATGAAAAAAAAAAAAAGAAAAAGTTACATTGACCACAATGGGAAGGGGTTAGTTGCAATGTAAGACACCATCAGATGGGCCAGCAATATTGCTCTTGCCTCCTCCCCAGAATACTGTACGACCCTAGTCAATTTAACCCTTCATAATGGTAAGAAAATGTCATATCCTGTTATTATTTTTACAATGTATATAGAACAGGAATAACACGTCTCACAGATTTTGGATTTGTTTTTGCAGGACATTTTCAGCATACCGGCCATTTTTACACTTATCACGTCAATGCCAGGTTTAACACATCAGGTGTTAGACTAACACATTTTGCACAAATGTAACACATGCCCAAGTCATAAAAAGGCTCTGTACATAAGCAAATATACATCTAAACCTAACAGAGCCATTTACAGGTTTTCCAGATTTACAGGACTAATGAACCTGGCTAGCTACGTCGATCTGTATAAGTGATAGAAAATAAGTCAAGATGGAATATACTAGAATGCTATAGAAGAAGGTCAAGGTATAATATTGCTGGAGACCCCACAGACTGGTTATAGGGAGCTCCTTTACTGCTTTGGTATCTGCTGTAAAATCAATGGGAAAAACTGAAGCAAAAACCATAAAAGGAAATAATATAAAAGAAGTTTAGTCATTGATAAGAATGTCATGGTAGGGTCAGATCCTGCTCATACAATTGGCTTTATACTCTCAGATCTGCAGCTGCATAGAAATTCTCAGAATTCTGGCTAAATCTCCAAGAAGCAATAGCCATCAGAAAATATCACAACCAATGCTACACAGTCAATTCTGTCCAAACTTGGACTAGACACCATTGGCTCCAAGTACGTATGACACGTGGACAATATGAGAATTTATGTTCGTGCAATTTCTAAAATCCTCTAACCAGATTTACTGCAGTATTGTAGATATTTCTATTGGAGGAATACTCACTCAGTGCTTACCTTGTGTGAAATTTAGCGTATTACTGCGATCTATGGTGTACGTTACAATTGCTATCATTGTTTCACCTGCAAATCTGCTCCCAACCTTGTCAACGCCGAGGCAGTTCCTATATACAAAGAACAAGCACATGAATGTCATGTTTGCAGTAAATGGCGGGTTTGCTTATTTGTACATTGAGAACTTTAACAGCAGCATGTTTTAGAAGTGCATGACCCTGGAAACAGGATGGTGACATATTTTAGGATGTGTGCTGTTTTATATCAGGGTTCCCACTAGAGATGAGTGAACCACTTTGTAACAAGCTGGGTTCATTACAGATTTTCCATAAATCTCGGGTTTGGTCAAAGTGTCATGATATTGGCGCACCCCACATGACTGCTGAGGTCCAATCACAGGTCTAAACTGTCCCCCAGGGCTGTTGACATGACCCAGGAGGTCAGAAGAGGCCCAAAGATGTCCGTGAAAGAGCATCAGGTGCCACAAAGGAGCCCAGGAGAGGTGAGGGAAGGTAAGTATAAGTATTTATTATGTTTCCTCCACTCCCCTGGGTCTCTGCTTATTCTCATCTGGGGTCTAAAGAAACCTCAAGCTTTATAGAATCAGAACAACATATTTTATGACTGTATTTCAGTAGTGCAGTCTCAGGCTTTAGCCCAGTAATTTCAAAGTACTGTATATAAATGCCTTCACTAGATTCCTTTCTGAATTTCTAAACATATACATAAATGAGAAAACTAAAGCAACACGTCTGTCTACAAGGACCTGAAACAAATAGGGAGGAATTTGATAACACTGACGTTATAAACCGATCTTAAAGAGGACCTTTCACCACCTACTCCAATTCCAATTCTTAATATATTTTAATAGTCGCTGCTCCGCTGATTCCAGCACAGTTGGAATTTTCTCTCTAGGCCTCACTGTTCCCGACCAACAAGCATAGTTAGTTTTGATGCCTGATGTGCTATTTAAGCTCTGTAAGGTCAGAAGGGCGGTGTCAGGCAGGGGGGCGTGACTCAGAGCTCCAATCAGAGGCAGCCAGTGCAGAGCTCAGAATCACACCCCTTGTCTGCTTCTGCCTGACACCGCCCTCCTGACAGTACAGAGCCTAAATAGCATATCAGACACCAAAACTATCACTGATTGCTCAGGAACGGTGGGGGCAAGATAAAATTCCAATTGTGTCAAAATCAGTGGAGCAACAGCTATTAAATGATGTAAAGAGCTGGAATTGTTGGAGGCAGAGCTTCTCTGGCTGTCCATGCACCACTAAATAAAATCTTTATCGGCTATGAGTTGGTATTGATCTGCACTATTATTTATGCCAATATCTGGTGGAAGTTATAGTAAATTTATTAGGCCACAGGAAGTTCTGCCCTTTCACTAAACATCACCCACGTTTCTTTCACTCCCCTTGTGGAAAAATCAACATTAGGGGACGTTTTAGACTACCATTGTGAACATCCGTTGCTTTTATCTGTCATAGCATGGCAGCAACAGACTTTAACACCAGTAGAGTGACGGCCACAGAGGGAGCCCCATCTGCCTGTGTCTCTCCATTGACTCTAATGTAAATAACACGATGAACACTTTTTATGTCATGTTTGTTTACTTTTGTAATGAAACAAAAAGTCCTACATGCAGAACCTTTTCTTCTGTCAGAAAAGTAAAATAGAAGAAAGATTCCGTCATGTTTTGTTTTTTTTAACATAGAGTGAATGCAGATGGACACCAGATGGAGGAGCTCCATCTGCATTCTATGGTTGATGTTTGTTGCTCTCATTGGTCATAGGATGAGAGCAGTGTACATTAAAATGGTAGCGTAAACCTACCCAAAAAGAGCAAATTTTTGTACAATGTAAGTACAGTGTGTAAAGTATAGCCCATCTGTATCAGGGAATCAACTGAGGTAATAGAGTTTGGCTAAATCGAGATGAGCTTAAAGGGGATGTCCAGGTTATTATGGGTATTGATGAAGTCATCCAATACCTAGCTCTCAAGTTATCAACTGTTCTCAGCAGCTGCCGGAGCCAGAATTACCACAGAGAATGGATCCAGAAGCACAGCTGCATTCTCTATGTAGTGACTGGACCAGATTACTGCAGCTCAACTCCCATTTAAGTGAATAGCAGCTGAGGTGCAGTAACTCAGCATGACCACTACATATAGAACAGAGATTAGCTTCCAGTTCTAGTTCTGGTGCCGACAGCCTCTGAAAGCTGATAGCAGGGGTCCCAGGTGTTGGACACCAATCTGAAATTGATAACCAATCCCTAATCCAGAAACCCTTTAAGGTCCATTTGCCTGGACTGATACTTGGGCATGATGAGAGTCAATCGTTGATTGTTCGTATCTCATCCATTATGTCAGCAGCACATCTCTTGTTTACATGGAAAGATGTACTGACTATCAAGTATTTTTATGCCCAGTCTTTGGTTATTTGTTGAATGATCAAGAGCATATTACAAGCCAGTGATCAGGAGTGATCAGGTTAAGGCCTAAGCAAACGAGTGCCAATCAACATGTTATATTGCCAAAATGTACTTGTGCCCCATGAGCATCACGCCTTACCACTTGAGTCTATCTCTTATGAGCTGATTAACATATATCCTATTAGATCTTATTGATTCTATATCTTGGGTGCACAAAGATCAGGATTAGAGATGGGCGATCCGAGCCAGGTTTGAGCCAAATATTCCAAATTGTTTTGGTTCTTGCAGTGAAAATACTGAAGACACACATATTTGTGAGCCACTGTGATGTTCTGGAGTCACCTGACATCACAGCCACTTGTCAGTGGTAGGTGGACACTTTACAGTGCTGATTTCATATACAGTATATAAGATGCTGTGTGCAGTAACACAAGACACTTCAGCGATGGTGGAGGTAGGGGATGGATGTGTTATGCATCACTGCATAATCCAAAGCAATTATTTCATTTTCTTTAGCAATACACAGCAAAGCTTGCAATACAGCTAGAGAATCATAGAAGTAGGAGAAGTAGAACAAAGTTTGGTCAGATTTAATCAATTACAGTCTCATAGTGATATAAATCATAGAGGAAGAATATCTGTGTATCTGTGCTGTGTGAGCCAGATTCCTGCAGTTATACAGACAGGCAAAGGACAGTTAACCCTTTCATTGCCAATAATCTAATTTTGTGTAAATCTGCTTTGCAATAGAGCAGTCTGGTCTGTGACTTTCCGAGTGTTTTGCATTATTTTTACTGTCAAAGTTAGTCCTGTTAGTGAAAAATGTCATGTGGCCTGATCCATTATATTATTCCATGCAGCACTGCAAGTCATGTTTCACAACTACTACCACTGCCATCACTCACGCAGACATTTCCTGCAGCCTGGTCCACTATCACATTCCACTATGCCACACTGTTGGTGCCACAAATGAAAAACAAACCATTTTGATTTCACATCTGCTCCCATAAAGGGATAATTTTTGGTGACTTTTTTTTAAGCCAATTCTTCATCACTTTTCAAGTGGCTCACAGCCACAAATTTGCCTCCCAAATAACAATAAGCTCCTGTAGCACTTACAAGCTATCAAAATGGGCTAATTTTTCTACAAAACCATTGCTTTTTGCAATATACTGTAACCAACATGAGTGTCTTAAAAAACATGCACAAGCACCTTTCCCCAAAAAAGGGTAATCTTTGGAGAGTTTTAAATGTTAAAATATGTAAAAGTGCTATGTATGGTTAAACTCGGAGTTTGTATCCTCTGCTTACTATTCGTTTTTCTATAGACATACATGTCACGTTCACTTTGACATAAATTCAGCTGTGTTTGCCTTGGAGCTAGAAATTGGGTAGATAGGTTCCTAGGAACCCTGACAGTGTTCTACACTATGTTTTATAGATAGGATCCTAGGAGCTGGAGCTCTGAGAGTGTTCTACACCATGTTTTATAGATAGATTCCTAGGAGCCCTAAGAGTGTTCTACACTATGTTTTATAGATAGGTTCCTAGGAGCCCTAAGAGTGTTCTACACTATGTTTTATAGATAGGTTCCTAGGAGCTCTGACAGTGTTCTAAGCCAATTTAAGTTGGGGTTCATGCCAAACTTGTTCGACTCAAGACGAATCTTGGTCCTGATCCACCCAAACCTGAAACTTGGATGTGCACATGTATAGATCAAGAGTAGCAATAGGCTGCAATGGAGAAAATCATGGTAATTATTGGTTTTTTTTATGGCTTTGGGAGGGGGCAATAGTAACCCTACCAATTAATACTGGACATTCAAGTATTCTTTATTAGCTTATTGCAGAGTCTACTAAACCTATAATATGACAACAATCTCAAAGTAAAACTTGTAAAACAAACGTGCAGTTCTTGAATATCTGTAATGATAATGCCCATACCCATAGGAAATGTGTGGAAGGCGTCAGAGTAAGAGCCAGGAATTTTGAATACTTTTGGTTTCCTTCTGAAATAGAATCCCAGTGTCAGCAATTTTGCTACATTTTTCATTATCTAGAAGACTCCCCCACTGGGTATGTTATGATAACACAGGAAGACCAGCACCACAATATAGACAGTGTGCTCATTGTACCCAGCCATTCGATCTGTTTTAGAAACATCCTTTCCTTCAGAAGGAAGCCACAGAGATTTAACAGTTTCACCCCTAAGAACAATAACAACAAGATACTTTACCACTCGTGCTTAGTCCATGATATGGACCAGAAAGAGTTCAAGCTTATATACAGATTTATTTTTGCAACTTTTATGTGGAGAATAGATTTATTTTTCTGTGTAGTTCTTGGTCTCGAAATACTGTATATGACATAGACCAATATAACCCCCTAAGCCATATAATATTAAAGAGACCCTGTCACCAGGTCTAAAAAGCTCAATGACATGCATGATCTGGTACTGTCAACCTGACCATTTTGGTGTATTTTCTTATCCAAATCTGATCAGCCATTCCAAAGATATAAGCCCTGTTAATGCTGATGCAAATTAGGGTCTACTGGCCAAGTGGGCGTTAACACTGCAGGAAATACAGCACGCAGAGACCCAACCCATAGAGAAACCACGGTGTTACCACCCACTTGTCTAGTAGACCGTAATTTATATCAACATTAAAATGGCATATATCTTTGGAACAACTGAACGGATTTGGATATACGGAACACCAAAATGCTCAAGGTGACAGCGCCTATCAGAGGATTGGGCCTTTTAGACCTGGTCAGCTTTAAACTTGATAAGTTTATTATATACTGTATATATATAGTTGGCTATACATCTTCAACTACCTCAATTTTAACAAAAATTTAATCTTTTATCCTTAGAAATAGTGAATACTTGGCACGTGATCATTTTTTAGTTCAAAAAGCAATCCAAAGAATGTTTTTGTATAATGAGGACACACAGTACTGTCCATGTTCATGCTTTTCAAAATTACTAGAATCCACTAAAACTTTTGTCAATTTCACTAAAATGTGGAAATGTTTTAAATTAGGATTATTTTCTGCAAATGTGGGTTACCGTAACCATAGCAAAAGTATGTGTGGCATCAATATGCTCAAAAAGCTGGATGTGCAAGCAACATGTCCAAGTTTACACAACGTCTGCTCCGTATTGGGTCCATTTCATGATTATCTCTGCTTGATGTTGTTGAATGAGAAGAACCTTGTAAATTTCTAGGTCATGAGGGTTGTCCTGGTCATGTGATGATAACATTGCTGCAGAGCCTATCACTGGAAGTGAAGTAACAAATACCATGGGCCCACGTAGCAATGCTTGGAAATGGTACCCACTCCACCATGGCTACCTTCAAGGGAACATTTCAGAACATTATATGCTGAGACAAGTGTCTTCTGTAATACACAAAGTAACATGTAGAGATAATACACACAGGGACGTCTCAGTGTATGGATTATTGCGTAGTGCAGGGAAAATGCACATAGTGATCTCACAGTACACAATCTACTCAGAGTATAGGCATAATGTGCACAGTAATGTCACAGTACAGATATAATAAACACAGTGATGTGACAGTATAGGGATAATACGCACAGTGAAGTCACAGTATAGGGATAATACACACAGTGATGTCACAGTATAGGGATAACTAACACTGTGATGTCATGTACAAGGATAATAAACATAGTGATGTCACAGTAAAGGGATAATAAACACAGTGATGTCACAGGCATAGTAAACACACTGTTGGTTTTAGTGTCTCATCTTGTGGACAGATTATCATTACAGATGGGCGACCCTCTCAAGATTCAATTAGTTTTGGGTTTGGGCAGCTCTGGTCCCTGATTCGTTTTGGGTCGAACAAGTTCAGTACGAATGAGAAGTGAAATTAGGTGAAGGCATTGAAAGGTTTTTAATGATTTGATATACAAAGTATATTACAAAAATGTTTTAACTTTTTTGCTGAAATTAGAATATTCCTTTAACTGAATTCTGCCAGCTTAGATGATGAACACGCGGCTCACTGAAAAATATTCCCATCTCTGCTTGACGCAACATTTTGGAAATTGTAATTTTTGCCAAGACTCCAACATGTAATAAAATAAAAGGGGATCAATACTTGTCATGCTGCATAGCATTGGGATGACATCATGTGCACGTCTCTACTATGTAATGTTTTCTACAGATGTCTGCAGCTGACGTTGTTAAAAACACAGAATACACAGAGATTTGAGGTTATGATCACAGACGAAGTACAGTATACCCATCACTACAGATTTATGTCCATTCAGCAGCTGCGGTTATCTACTAAAGAGTAATCCAATAATTAGATTCTCTGGAAATTCAATTACAAGTATCACATGGGTCACAACAGTGAAAGTGGGGCAGCCAAAACCTCTCACTATTTCTGCATTGATTTTAATGTGATGCTCATATGCAGTCCTATAGTACTGTGCAAAACTTTAAGAAGGTGTGGAAAAAATGCTGCAAACTAAGAAGGGTTAATAGTTTATTTTTGTCTATCAAAATGAAGGGAATGAAGAAAAGAGAAATCTAAATCCCATCAATATTTGGTGTGACCTTTGCCCTTCGGAGGAGGAGTCCTGGAAGTGATGATACGGCCCCCACAGAGCCCTGATCTCATCATCATCCAATCTGTCTTGGATTACATGAAGAGACAGAAGGATTGGAGCAAGCCTACATCCACAGAAGATCTGTGCTTAGTTCTCCAAGATGGCGAGAACAACCTCCCTGCTGAGTTCCTTCAAAAACTGTCTGCAAGTACCGAGAAGAACTGATGGAAGGCAAAGGGCAAAGGTCACACCAAATATTGATGGGATTTCTCTTTTCTTCATTCTCTTTGCATTTTAATATACATAAATAAACCATTAACACTTTTATTTCTTAAAGCATTCTTACTTTACAGCATTTTTTCCATGTCTGTCTAAAACCTTTGCACAATACTATATGTACTATGACCACCAGATATAGATGGAGCACTGTTTAAATTGACTTTCTGCAGCATGATAACTTTCTGTGCCGTGATATCCTAAATCAGAAGGCACCAAAAGTCATTGAAAACCTATTGAAAGAGCCAAGTTAACTCTCTGTGCTACAGTGTTAATGGGTTATGAGTCATGTTAACCTTTGCTGTCTGTTATCCTATACTTACACCCCATTATGGTGATACCATTGTATGCTCCCTTTTGCACTAAAAAGATAAGATCTATTAAGCATTACCAATTTGCTTAGTATTAGATAGTATGGGAAAGGCTGAGACATTACAGGGTTAAGGTAAAGAGTTGTCATTTCCAGACCCAGTGAGTTTTGGTCCTTCATTGAAAAACCAGGTTGTTATTTTTAAAGGGGTTATGCTACAAAACATATCGAGTGCTGTACTTTGGCTATTTCCGGCGCTCCCAATTAATGTGAGCAGGGGGTGCGTCTGTTCTCAGGAGCGGTGGGGGTCTCAGGGATCAGATATGGATAGAGGATAAATATGTTTTATGGTTTAACCCCTATAAAAGGGATGCCTTAAACTGATCATATACTTATGATAGCAGTCAGCCAAACAGCTACTTGTCCAACACCCCCTCACATACTGTATGCATACTGGGCTAGACCAAATACAGCTGCTTACCAACTCTTATGGCAGCTGCTTATCTTACCAAGAACAAAAGGATAGGATAGTTGAAATCCAACTGCCTGATCCTTAACATTTGCTGATGGAGAGGTTTTTGGAGGCCCCCAAGCACATTAGGTGTCCGAGCAAATCCTTACAAATCAATAGGTTTAGCCAGTATCTATCTAATGTGCATGGACAATTTTAAGAGGACCTTTGTCCACCTCCACCAATTCTAGTTCTTACCATCTGTTAACTGATTCCAGAGCAGTTGGAATTTTGTCTCTAGCCTCCACCATTCCTAATAACAAGCGCAGCTAGTTTTGGTGCCTGATGTGATATTTAAGCTCTGTCAGAGGGCGATGTCAGGCAAGGGGCGTGATTCAGAGCTCCAATCAGAGGCAGCCAGTGTCAGAGCTCAGAATCACACCCCTTGTCTGCCCCTGCCTGACACCGCCCTCCTGACAGTACAGAGCCTAAATAGCACATCAGGCACCAAAACTAACAGCACTGATTGCTCAGGAACGGTGGGGGCTAGAGAAAAATTCCAACTGTGCCAGAATCAGTAGAGCAGCAACTATTAACACATGCTAAGAACTGGAGTTGGTGGAGGTGGTGAAAGTTCCTCTTTAAGATTAGAAAATGGTTTTTCAAAAACGATGCCATGTCTATGGGCAGTGTCGGGTATTCCAGCTCATGCCCAATAGATTTGATTTTTAGAATGAAAATTAACCCTATCCGTATACTTGCCCAAGAAACCATACCAAAATAGCAGTAATGTTCTTGTGATTTCCTTGGTTACAGAAGACATACAGTAGATTACATGGTTGTTTTGAGGTTTTGGATGTACACCCATAAAGGAATGTGTGGTTTGGTGAGATTTACAAAAAACTGCAGAAAAGTGAAAATTTACAGTTTGAAGATGTGTGAAGAAACACAGAAACATTAAAGTACTATAGAACATATGATGAACAAAAGCATCATATGCTATATAAAAAGCTATGTAAGTATAGATCTTATGAAACATCTTGGCAGATATTTTACTCGCTTGCAGCATCACCACAATCTCCTGACGGATTCTGCTGAGACATGAAAATAAGGAATACTCATCCTGGCAGCTCATAGTATACAGCAAAGGGGCGAACAACGAGGAGAAAACTAAGAACAGAGTATGATGGAGGTCTCGTCTGTGCCCATAAGTGTAATATTAGTGTTATCAGGATCTCCTCTTTAGACCATGGTCACCTTAGGTCTTCCTTTTATAGTTTATATCTAAATATATTCTGTATAAAATTTCCACACAGGAAAGCTTGGGAATGGATATACTATGCTAGCCAAGATTTGCTGGCAAACATCCCAAAAAATGTCGCTTTAGACAAGCTTACGCCACTCTGCGGGATGTTTTGGTGTGTATCACATCCCTTTTTGGGACCTGTACCTGTAATGTGCCAGTCACGATCCTTTTTCATGATCTGACTGGCACATAAGAAACAATAAAGTTATGGAGACCCCAGCAGATGCAGGAGCATTCCGCCATGCCCAAGAGATTTGTCCACTCTTACGGGAATCCGAGAGGTCACTACTTTATACTGGAGACTCCCAGACATTCCAGGAGAGTTGGTAAGTGTGAGAAATACCATACCATAGCTACCATTAGATTAGGACTTATACCGTTCTGTTCTTTCCCAGGAACTCTGTACAATAAGCTAAGTTTTGAGATATCTATGTCTTGTCTTTTCATCTCGGGGCAGACACACCATATTTGAAACCTATGTAGCTGCACAGTGCTCCAGGAAGTAAGGGGGCCCCCTGCCCACCAAAAGCTGCTTCCAACAGTCAATTAGGACACGAACAAGGAACATAGCTTACGCTAGGTTCACACTAGCATTTGGGTTTTTGTATCATGCTTCGGGTCCGCATAGACTATAATGGTTTCCCGCCCAAAAAATGCGTAGAGAAAACTCCTGCTTGAAGGACTTTTCTCTCCGCATTTTTCAAGTAGAAAGGGGAACAGAAGCCACGAACGGAGACCGAGCACAGATGTGAACCTACATAGTTACATAGTAGATGAGGTTGGATGAAGACATCAGTCCATCAAGTCCAACCTATAACCCTACAGTGTTGATCCAGAGGAAGGCAAAAACCCCATGAGATTTATGCCAATTGCCCCATTTCATGGGAAAAAATTCCTTCCCGACTCCAATCTGGCAATCAGTATAAAACCCTGAATCAATGTGCCCTTAAAATCTAAAACCCATAACCCGTAATGTTCTGTTCGAGAAAGGCATCCAGACCCTCTTTGAACTTGTTCAATGAATCCAACCTAGCCTTACAATTAGTGATAGATTGGTAGTTGATCTATGATTGCTACTGGGGAGCAAGGGGCCCAAATACATGCAAGGGGGCCAATCCATATTCTTGTACATACACATTCCATTTTCCAATCGACACAACTAAAAATGTAGCTATAATTTAAGAGTTACCCAACTTCTCATATAGATTATACTTATATAGGAATTAAGGTTCTTAATACATTTCCATTCCTCAATGCATGACATGGATTAAATAAAATGGAAACAACTAACTGGCTTTAGAGTTTGGAGTACACTTTAGTTTTGGGTTTTTTTAGTTTTATGTTTTTTTTATTTTCTCTTTAGATTTCATCCAGTTTTCTATACATTTTTCTATCTTTTACAGGTCGACAATCCTAAACATGTACCCTTATAAAGTCACGTGATCAGTTCTAGGCTAGTCTATAAAATGGGACCTGATCCGCACATTTTTACTGGTGGCGTGATTAATGACAATGTCGCTATAGCACCATTGGGGTTCAGAAGAAGGGGCTGGATTGCACATAAGAAACTTTCATGGATTTATCGGAATTTGATGAAAAATGTGTGTGGTTTAAGTGCTAGTCACTGAACTCGAGAAATCTACCAAAGATCAACATTGTCTCAGCATGATTCTCCATTTTAAGTGGTTAATAGTGTTTTTCTTGTAGCGATGGTTTCTACATTGCTGGGCATTTTGTGGTTATAATCTGTGGAATCCTGAGAAGGAAAGGAATGTAACAAAAACAATTGAAAAGTATCAATAAATTACTGAATTTTGGTTCGTTATTCCACAGAGTTATAGAAAATTATATCCAACATGAAATCAGCTATACAGGATTCATTTTCTTTGCTTTATATATTTCGTTGTAGAGAGAGGTCACTTTTTGGAAAAGAGGCATGGACAGTGCAAAATAATAAAAAGTTTCAAATTATTGCAAAAAAAATTGGGCTTGTGCACAGATCTGCAAAAAGACTTGTATGATCCCCTACACTTGTATATGCCACAAATTTGGGCAAAAATAGGTCATAATTTGCAGTCCTTGTATGTGGCATGGACACAGAATGCGGTTGTGTGTCTGAGCCCATAGAAATGCATGTGTCTGTACTTTGACCTACAATCAAAAGTACAGTTGTGTGAAGGAGGCCTTAAAGAGGACTTTTCACCTCCTCCACCAACTCCAGTTCTTAGCATCTGTTAATAGGCTCCCTCCACTGATTCCAGCGCAGTTGGATTTTTTCTAGCCCTAGTGCCTGATATGCTAACTAGACTCTCTAATGTCAAGTGGGTGGTGTCAGGTAGCAGAAGGCAATGGGACATGACGCAAAGCTCCAATCAGAGGCAGCCAATGTCAGAGCTCAGGATCACACCCCTTGTCTGCTCCTGCCTGACAATACAGAGCCTAATTAGCATATCAGGCACCGAAACTTACCTCACTGATTGCTTGGGAATGGTGAGGGCTAGAGAAAAAAAATTTCAACTTTCCTCGGAATCAGTGTAGGGATACCTAATAAATAATGAAAAGAGCTGGAATTTAAGTGATTTTCAATTTCTCATTAAACCAATTTAACACAATTTACACATCATTTTGTGATAACTTGAATATTGGTACTTGGAAGCAGCCATATTGATCTCAGGAGAGACAGTATAGCCAACTAGGTGGATGATTGAAGGTCCAGTAAATTGTTTGCCCTCATGATCACCACTTTATCTCCATATCTTCAGTTCATTTATCATTTATATACATATGTATAAATGACAGTAGCATCCTTTCTACAGGATCATCATATACAGACAGCTGTGCTTACGTACCCATGGTATGAAGGTAGGTAACAATGAGATCTTTCTTTACAAACTGAGAATTTCTAATGCTAGGTTCACACCTGCACTCGGGTTTCTGCTCTTTGGACTGCTTGGGGACCCGAAAGATGGAAACCCAATCCGCTTAAAAAGCCATAGACTGTCCTCCCGGGTTTCCGCCCGGTTTCTGCCTGAAAAATGCAGAGGACTTTTCTCTCCACATTTTTCAAGTGAAATGGCGGACGGAATCCCCGAACGGGATGCAAGCGCAGATGTGAACCTAGCCTTACTTTGTTTCAGAGACAGTATTAGTCATCTCCACCAATACCAATATCTCCACCAAATACATCACTCATGGGAGGTTCAGAGTACACATCATCAATAGTACAAGTGGTAAAAAGTGTTACCAGACCTTGTGAGTTTTATCATATTGGCACCTCATCTATCTGTTACTCTTTGGATGGAAATACAGTAGTTTCCTAAGGTCATATGTTTCTGGTTGACAATGGCAACCAATGTGGCTGAAAGCAACATGACTACTATTACAGCTCCCTCCAGGATTGTCATTCAGCTTCCAGTTTGCAAATCTATTAATAAAAACCCAAGATACATGTAATAAAATAAAAATGATCTGAAGGTGCCTATAGTTTAGCCTTTATTACTTTATTTTGCTTACTTATATAGCGCCATCATATTCTGCAGTGCATTACAGATATTGTCAGTCACTGTCCCATATAGGGCTCACAATCTACATTCCCTATCAGTATGTCTTTGGAGTGTGGGAGGAAATCGGAGTACCCGGAGGAAACCCACACAAACACTGGGAGAACATACAAACTCCTGGAAGATATTGTCCTTGGCAGGATTCGAACCCAGGACTCCAGCACTGAAAGGTATTAGTGCTAACCACTGAAAAAGCTGAAATTTCATTGGTTGGCATGGACTAAAATTCATGTCTGTATTAGTTTTTTTTTGTACTCAAAGCCTATAAATTCTAGCTCAAACCCCTACTGAACCCTACCACCTGGCACCTGATGAATGAGCTTCATCCATATGCTTATTTCTACTATTCTAAATGATTTGCTGCACTATATACATAGTCTGCATTAAATTTCTAAACATTTAGTCCAAGATTCAGATTTAATGAACCTGGATGATATGGTTACACCAGCACAACTGATGCACAAAATTCCTAAAGAGTTGAATGTAAGATTTACGATGGGTAAATTTCTTCCAGTTGTCCGAGCTGAGACTGAGAATATGCTGACTTTACTTATGTCTGGCTGGTTAGTTGTTATTTCTATTGAAATAAAGCCTCGTAATATCATTTTAATGTATTGGGTTTTTTTTTCAACTACAGACTTCTGGAATTTGTAATAATTACCACATTTGCAGTAGATTTTCAGCCATAAATCTGTTATAGGGAGAACATGTTCCCGGGAGTCGAAGAATCACTTCCCATTTCCACTGGTGGTAAAAATTTAGTATTTCCAGACCTCCTGAAATTGACACTACTATATACACAATAGTGTGATCAAACAGTTGTCAGCGTAAACAGGTTCTGTCAATGACCTCTTTGATCTGCCGAAATCCCCACAGGGTATTTTTCAATATGTATTGGCACGGGGACACAAACCTATAGAAACGAATGGGGAAAAAATTCTGTACCGTTTGTTATTGTTTTTAAGAAAGTTTACTGTGCATGGTGGTGCCCAAATTTGTGAAAATAAAGACGTGTAAACTAGAGAACCCCGTTAAAAAATAAATAAATAAATAAAAATAAATAAATATATATATATATATATGTGTGTGTGTGTGTGTGTGTGTGTGTGTGTGTGTGTGTGTGTGTGTACTCTTATATGATGCTTGGTGGATTGGATCCCAGTAAATATTTTTTTAAAAATCTGCACAGTCGGATTGTCAAATTAAAAGTAGCAAATTCTGATTCTCTTAGTTTTAAAGGAACACAATAACATTTAAAAATAAAAAATAAAAATGTCACCAATTCATTTCAATTAATTTTCATCAAGGCTGTGGAGTTGGTAGGGAAAAGCCCCAACTCTGACTCCTCTATTTTTCCACAGCCCAGCTTCTTAAATGACAGCTATGGCAGTAAAGATCCCGTAATTCATAAAAAAAACTAGTGGTTGATTCCTATGAAAGTAAATATGTAACAAACTATGAATCTACTTAATTATAGAATATTAAAAATTGTATAATATAATTAAAAATAATGAATAATTTTATTTTTAAGCCGATAACTATTTTTTTGGCAACACCTGAAACTGACTGACTCCACAACTCCAACTCTGACTCCATCTCCCTGATTTTAATACCAACTTTTGGTTTACAAAAATTAGGAAATTAAAGAGGACCTTTTACCACCTCCACCAATTCTAGTTCTTAGCATCTATTAATAGTCGCTGCTGCACTCATTCCAATGCAGTTGGAGTTTTCTCTCTAGCCCTCACCGTTCCTGAGCAACTGGCGCATTTAGTTTTGTTGCCGGATGTGCTATTTCAGCTCTTTACTGTCAAGTGGGCAGTGTCAGGCAGGAGCAGGTGGAGAGTGTGATTCAGAGCTCCCATCAGAGGCAGCCAGTGTCAGAGCTCAGAATCACACCCTTTGTCTGCTCCTGCCTGACACCGCCCTCCTGACAGTACAGAGCCTAAATAGTATATCAGGCGCCAAAACTAACAGCATTTATTGTTTAGGAATGGTGAGGGCTAGAGAATGAATTTCAATTGCGCCAGAATCACTGTAGAAGCATTTACTAAATGATGTAAAGAGCTAGACTTATTGGAGGTGGTGAAAGGTTCTCTTTAAGCCACACACCCTGCCTACTGAGGAGTGCCACATTTTGAAGGGTTACACAAACCCCACAGGTTGAACTTGCCTGGATTGTTACTCAAAAATCAAGACAATCTTAGCAAATTTCAGGGTGCTGACAACTATGTATTTTGTCCTATATTACTAATGAAATGACTAAAGATACTTCTATTTGTCCCAGGAGATCAGCCATGTTTACATCTGTCAGTCTCACAATCCTGTATCTGGCTGTAAGACAACTGACTGCAGCAGGAGCCTCCCCCCATCCTCTGCCTGTTATAGGAGGCTAGGAATGCTAAGCCCCACTTACTAGTCAGAACCACACACCACAGCTGCCTGCTATCTGAAAAGGGAAGAGATCAGCAATACATTAAACCCTTGTTCTCTGCAAGACTTGTGCAGCCTATCTCCTGTTTACATATATCATAATTTTATACAGGACTTGTCTTCTCTCCTGACATGTCTGTTTTAGTAAATTCTTCTATTCACCATAAAATAACCATTCTGGAGCATCCTTTTTAGAACTCTTGAGTGTGCCGTTCCTCTGTTATTCTTCTTGGGCATTTTCACCACTGGGTCAGAGTTGCTTGTATACGCCCCTAATGCGTAACACTCACTTGTCAATTTATTCATTAATTTCTGGGAGGAATAATAGAAGGATGGCGCAATACGGAATTTTAGGAAAAGATTCTTTTCTCTCACTTTACTTCTATGAATTAAATAGTTTTGACAGATTATTTCATTGTATACGTAAAGTTTGAGACTGAGATGCAATGAACCTTATTACTTGTGTTTCATCACGTTCTTTTTACTTTCTTAACTACATGCTGTCAACTAAATTGCTACAATTATCATATTTCTAAGACGAGCTTGATGTTATAATATATAGCTTAGAGTAGCCAGCTGGCATAGGAATACAATAACCAAGCATCAATTTATATCTTATCACTGCTGTAACTGATTTTCTCGGAAGATCTGTTATTTTATGTTTCTTCCTATCCATCTTTTTACAAGACATAGTGTAACTTGTAGCAAACCTCTCAATTTTTTTTTGTACACTTCATAGTTATCTTTAACCGTGAGGAAGCAAGCATGGTAAATCTAGCCTGACCGTCTCAGATTCCTCCTCATTTTCTGCCTCCCCTTCTTCCGGAACAAGTCCCCTAATGAAAGGGACATGGGACATCACAGTGCGGCAGGGACTTCTGCTGGAAGAAAACACCCGAGCAGCAGGACCAGACCGTGTTTGGAGACCCCAGATAACTAGGGTAAGGAGAGTGTGTTTTTTTTTTTTTTTTTCTTCACCTTCCCAGGCCTCCTATTAAAAAAGTGATTATCCCTGACAACCCCTTTAACTTCATCCCCATCCTAAGCAATATTTTTGTAGGGTAGCAGTCATAGCAGCTGTTATGGGGGCCCAAAAACCATGGATACCATTTCCACTGAGACCTAGACTATAGATCAGGGGTCCCTAACCACTGTTCTGCGGACTGGGCCGTTGGGGGTCTTCTGCCGGTCCGCAGGGCGGCAGGCTGGTCTCGGTAAACGCGGCTCCTGGCACATTATTCGGGGCGGGGGCGGCGATCTGGCCACAGTCTTGTTGCTCCTAGCCTAGCTAATGGCCCTACAGCGCTGTACATCGAGGTCCCATCAGCACACCCCGGTCTACAGCGCTGTTTAGTGTATAACCCCGCCCCCATATGACCAAAGCCCAGCCCCTAAACCGCTTCCCTGCCCACCCCCCGGGCCGCGGAGAAAAAAAGGTTGGGGACCGCTGCTATAGATCATGGAAGGGGATGTGGAAAACTGAATGCACCTCCACTACTTTACTGGAACCTCATGTGATATCATTATAATTACTTTCTTCAAATGCTGTGAGGTCATCTTTATGTGAATGCATTATCCCTGTGCTATGATGTCATAGTGCTCAGTATCCCTGTACTGTGACATCACTGTGTATATCATCTGGTGCTTCCCTACTGATAATAGATAATGTCTGACATCCAGTATCACCTTACTAATTTTGTAGAATTCCTTGAAAAGCAGGTTTGTTGAGTTTTGACAAGTTCCATCAGTAGTGGCATAGCTGTCAGTTTGTCCAGTTTAATATACCATGTCAGCTCCTTGTGGTTACTAAGTATTTCACATACTTCAAGCTCTAGGAAATCTTTGGAGTAAGATTTTATTACACATAGCACCGCAAATACTGGCAACCCTCTTGAGATATAAATCAGTGGAATACTCAGTCATTTCAACAACCAAGGCAGTGATGTACCCCTCCTAGATAATATTACAATCCGAGGGCAAGAAAGTATTTGAAGAGTAGACATAGGTTATATCCAAGGGCTTAAAGGGGTTCTCTCATAATGGACCTTAATGACTTGTCAATAAGATACATGACTGTAGTCACATAGGTGGGGGTTCAGCAGCTGGGACCCCCACAGATTTCAAGAATGAAAGTGATCCTGCACTGATGTTAAGGAGGCGATGGTTGTGCATTGACATCTTTATGCCCTTCTATATTAATTGCATAACTATATAACAACTTGCAGCTTAAGTAAATCATTTCATGGCAGCCAGTTCATCTCTGCCTTAAAGTCAGTGCAAGAAATGTATTGAGGATGATGGTTCCACCTGTCAGGCACCCACTAATAGAACTACATTATGTTATGGGTATTTTTAAATAATAATCCTGAAATATCCAAGTGTTCACACATACAGCATATTTCCTATATTCTGCAGCTTACATTTCAGCTTTGCTGTACAGACTGAGATAAGATCAGCAGAGACATCTCAGTAACATTAGAGGGCAAAGGATTTACAGAAAGCCTATCAGGTCCATAATGCATCCCAAACCAATAAAAGTGTTGTGTAGGGGTTTTTAAAGGATGTTCATCACCAGAACCCAGCATATCAACCATTAGGTTCGAGTTAGTGAATCGGGGGCTCTGTTTCCGGGATATTGGTGTTTTTGTCAATATGCAAATGAAAAGGGCATTGCAGCTTACTTCTTTGGAGTATTGGCAACTCCCTTCAATGCTTCAAAGAGCTCATGTGTACAATGCAGTGATAATAATCTTTATATGGATATGCATATCAGCCTGTAAGTGCAGAAGGGGCGGGGCCTGATTTACCAGTTTGCCTACAAACAGCCACAGGTGCTTTGAATGTCAACTAAAGTTGCCACTCCTTTTAGCAGTGAATGATATTTTCAGTAACAGATGTCTGTAGGCAAATCTAACAAACTGGTCCGTCCCCGTTGCAATTTGCTACTGATTTTGAGGCGAATTCTGCCCCTAAATCAGTGGCAGAATCTGCCTTGATTCTACCTCCCATTGTATTAAATGGAGGGCAGAGATCAGAGCAGAATGCTAAAAAAAATAAGTGTCCATGGCTGATTCAACCGCGTCTTGAGACTTCCGCTGATTCAACCCATTTCTTATCAGCGGCAGAAAGCTGTGGCAGATTGTCCATGATCTGCTTTGGCATTCTGCCGCAGGGACCCCGGGGGTGGAAAATTAAGAGAAAACTGAGATGGATGTCCACCTCAAATTCCTCTTAATTTTCCATAGTATGAACATAGCGTTAAAATGTACATGGACAAAAAAATCTGAAGACAGGTCTAGTTTTTGAAATTCTCTTTAGATTATAAACCATATTCAAACAGCCTCAGCCTTTTAAGGGGCTGTTCACATGGAGAAACTTGGAGCTGATTTTCAGGCAGTTCTGCCTCAAGATCAGCTCCAAATTCTGGCCAGAATCTGCTTGCCATTGTTTTCATCAGGAGGTAGTGACGGGGGCATGCTGAGAAATGAAGCATCTTGCTCAATCCTTCCATGGATTCCGTGACTGATTCAGCCGCAAAACTCAAAGCACGAGGCTCAGGCTCATCAGCCCCATTGAGTCTGAGGCTGATCAATTGGCAAACCCATGGCAGAAAGCTGAAGGTCTTCTTCGGCTTTCCACCATGGGTTCCAAAGGTACAGAATTTGGAGAGGAATCTGAGGTGTCAAATTCTCCTCCAAATTCCTCCATGTCAACTTACCCTTAGTGCTATTCACTTGGCTTCCAAACTAGAGTATATTGATAACCAAACTGGTGCATGTTTGTGGCCTTTCAATAAAGTTTCCATTGTACATTGTGGGTAATGCGAATAGCGGGAGCCTGGTTATTTTTGTAAAGGTAAAAAATAAATCTAATATTTCTTGAGCAGGCTACATCCAGCGCTGGTTATGGCTGCTGCCAAGTTCTTGTTCACTGCGGGGGAGTCTAGTAATACAATATTACCATATTATGCATCTCTTATTAGGAACTAATGGACCTTAGATGTCATAGTCCCTGCTGGACACAGTTAGATCTTGCCGACTGCTTTTTACTTAGCTTATGAAACCACAGTCCCCAGACCTCCTGAGCAATGTACACTAATACTTCTTAACTTCTGTACACCCTATGCCTGCCAAGGCACACCGCGTCTTACACCAAGGCATCCCTATTTGAGGTTCTATCTCAATCATTTTACCAAGCTGCAAATTCAACATAATCACTGATGTTTAGTGTTAGCAGCCAGGCCTAGAAAACACCACCTAATACTGAGATGTCATATATCAGAATGTTGTGTACATCTACTATTTCAGCACTGGATTCTCCATCCTGGACAATCCCTACTTCTTTAAAGGGTGCCTTGTCAATAAACTGATCACAAAATATTGCCTTGCTGTGACCTCCAATTGGAAATCTGGTAGTAACTGTTTTAATTCCCTGCAGCACACCCACAGGCAAAATGAAGCATTACACAGTGTCCATTCAAACTTATACGATGTCTATGTAACAAAGGAGGGGACTGGTCCTCCAGATTGGGAGATGCTCTTCATAGCCACTCTAACAGCATCCATTATTCACTAGTGGTTTAGTATCAATACTTTATAATCATTCTGCCCATTCACTGATCTCTCTATGAGCATCTGATAAGCCTGTGTTTATACACAGCAGCCAATGAGAGGAGGTAGAGCTGTAGGGGGAGGGACAGAATAGCAGCCTGAACCAATGATGAGACAAGGGGTGTGTCTCAGACTACCACACACTCCCAGCAGTTGCTGTAGCTTAGCAGTAGTCACAGATCATTGCTATGTCCTAGAACACAGGTGTCAAACACAAGGCCCGCGGGCCGAATCCGGCCCGCTGCCTTCTGTTATCTGGCCCAGCCTCACACAATACAAGAGCAATAAAGATGGCGGCCGCCTCACTTCGCCTCATTAGCGGTGCGCCCCTGGGCAGCCGCCATCTTTATTGCCTCAGGCGGCACTGTCCCTCACTGTTTGGGGGGACGGCATTTTTCTATTCAATGTAAACCAGCCCTGGACAGGCCGCTTTAAAAAAATAAACAGAGCTGAGCGGGGCCTGTCCTGGGCTGGTTTACGAGACGTCGCATCTGTGCGCAGGCGGCGATACAATGACGTCATCGTGCCGCCTACGCTGAGACACAGACGTCGCGGATAAGAAGAGGAGGCGGCGGCTGCATCAAGGCATCGCAGGTCAGTGTAACTTTTTTTTATATATAAATAGGCCGTAACCTGCTGGAGTATCCCCAGCAGGTCACGGCCTATTTATTTACCTACCCCGCGTCTGCTCGTGGCCGCCTCCGCTTCCCCTTCTGCTATGGGACGCAGAAAGGGAAGTGGATGCCGCTGTGAGCGGCCGCGGGGATCGGTAAGTGAGGCCTCGGGACTCAAACACTACTATTATTATACAACGGGGTCTTTTCAGAGTATAATAATCGGAGACCCAGGGGAGGTGATAAACATAAAAACCATTGTTACTTACCTCTCCGGCGATCAGTGTTACTCCGAGCAGGCTTGAGGCCTCTGGTGACGTCATCAGGTCGCGTCGCCAGCCTGATCACGTGACGTGTGTGCGCAATTAAACAGGGCCGAAAGCTGCAAGGAGTGCACCGGTGTCCAGGATAGGTAAGTTACACTGGTTTTTATGTTTGTCACCTCCCCTGGGTCTCCGATCATTATATTCTGGGGTCTGAAAAGACCCCAGAGTATAATAATAGTTCATGGTTTGGCCACTATGGGGCATAATACCCTGTGCAGGGACCACTGTGGAGCATAATACCAGTACAGGGGCCACTATGGAGCATAGTACCAGTGCAGGGGCCACTGTGGAGCATAATACCGTGTGCAGGGGCCACTAGGGAGCATAATACCGTGCATAATACCGTGTGCAGGGGCAGCTGCGAGTCATAATACAGTGTGCAGGGACTGCTGTGGAACATTATAGTGTGTGTAAATGGGGCGCTATAAATAGGGGCTATGGCGCCTGTTTATATTATACGCTGTCTAATAGCTCACTTAACTGTTAAGGAGAAGTTACTTTTATACACGTGTAAAATAATCTTGGCCCTTCAAAGTACCCCGTGAGGCTGAAGTAGCCCCCGGTGAAAATTAGTTTGACACCCCTGTCCTAGAAGAACTGAACTAGAAAGCAACCGAGCAGTTAAAATAAGAAAAATAAATGGCAGGTAAGATTCGCCATAGCTCTAAACTCCTGACTTGACAGTCACTTTAAAGGGAATGTGTCAGAAGGAAATTACTATTTCTTAAACCAAGTTTTGTCAAACATATTTAAAAAAAAAAAATCATAATTTGGAAAAAAAAAAACATTCCATTTCATGATACATGTTTTAAAAAAGCGCTCTATTTTGCAATGACCACTAAGCCTTATAATAGACTTAAACTTGCCAATTCTGTATGTTTTTTTCGCAGCAGTGACCTCATTTACATCACAGACGGGATTACAATAGAAGATAAACCTTCTATCTATAATACCCATCATTGCATCCACTAGTGACAATAGATGATGTCACAGTTTATCTACTCCCCCTCCCTGCACAGAGCATGCCTAGAAAACTCTCCCGTAGACCTCAATGAGTCAACTCCAGTCTACTGCTACCTATGGTCATGACTATGCCGTAAAGTATATCACTAAATGCTGTTAAAGCAGCAGAGGAGAAGCTTGGGCAAGATGGCCGCCAACATGATCATATACACAAAATAGAATAAAAAAAAAATCTACAAATTTAGGTAAAAATTTGAAAAAAATGATATATTTCAGTATCTTTTTTTTAATAAATGAATAGAAAAAAGGGAGATACATGCCTACGCAATGAACGGGGGTTGAAATGAATTTTCATTTTAGGTTCTTATGGAGAATTATAGATAACTCTAACCAGTTCACATACTCTTCATACGTGCTGTCTATACTCAATGACATGTACAGTAGCACAGGTGTTCTTAGAACTTGACACTTCCATGGTGTGGACATGTCTCAGCAATTAACTCCAGAAGCTTGTGTTCTGATCTGTCCATGCAAGGACCTTGCCAAGGAAGACAGAGCCACCCGGCACCCCAGACAGCAGCTGCATGAGATATGTTCCTCGTACTCATGTGTGCATAGTCTTAATGTGATAACAGATAACTAGGACTGAAAAAGAATCCTGCAGGTCACTATGGAATTAATTATACCTTGTTACACACAAATAATACAACCAAACATCATAATCTGCTACCGCTCACCCATCGAGGTCCTGGAGGCCATTGTGCTGCAATGCTATAACCCGGGTCCATTCATCAAGCACAAGCAGATATAGCAGGGATGTGTTTGTCAATGTAGCAGAGCTGACTATGTGATTAGGCATAATGTGACTAAAGTTTTACCTATCGTAAAGTATTATGTCTCTTAATTTTGTGATGTGACTGATTATAGTATAGGCAGCTATAAAGTTGCCCTTTGGCCCCCACTATGCAGGGACCTTCACACACCACCCTACCATAGTCTATGATGACATATAATTTAGACGAGAGGCTTAAAGGGGGTATGTCACCAGAACGTAGGTGATCGTAACCCCTTGTGAATCGGTGCTTCCATTGCTGATATCACAATTTTTGTCAAGATCTCTTTGGAGCAACGAGGGTGTTGGAGTCGCTCCAAAGAGATAAGTGTCAACACCCTCATTACTGCAAAGAGCTCATTTGCATATTGATAAATAGGCAGGTTACCCTAACCTATCTGTGGGGCTGGGTTGATAGTGTGACTTGTGAGGCCGCACTGCCTTTAACTTGAAGCTGATAGGTCTAAAGGCAATATCTGTAGCAGCCCCCTATCTACTATGTGCCATTTTTAATACAGGTGTTTTGTAGGGCAGTGGGCCTTTGGACCCCCTCCAACACCAGGGCCCATATGGGACATCTACCTCTGCATCTTCTACAGTTATGTATATGGTAGTTTTATTTGACCACTATAGAGCACTTGTATTACTATATGCAGTATTGATTACAATAACTGCATTAGATGTGTACAGTACTATTGCTTGGCACTGTATGGTGGTATTTATAAACATAGTATTATTTGGTCAATATTATGCTAATATATAATTATCTACCCAAAACAGGCTCCAGATATAAAGAGTTAAATGACAAACTCAGCTCTGCTACATTTATATGTATTTATAGCCTGCCCTATAATTACGCAGTGTTTGTGCCTGCACAACACTATGGGCTGTGTAAACAATAATTAGTTCACATTTCCAATTACTCCACCATGTGTTTCCTGGCGTAGAGAATCTTCCTCCTTTTATAGCTTTATTGTGAAAAACGCTTTATTGTGGGCAAGATGCCAGAGAAGTATTTGACAGATAGTTCTTGAATGTCAAATATTTACCCTGGTCTTGATGTTCGTGTTGTTTAAGTGGATCCCTCACCTAGATCAACATATACTGTCTTTGAAGTGACAAGTGTGATAGAAGATGATTCTGCGATAGGATGACAAATAGTCAAGTCTGACGTTTGTCTAAAGAATAGTGTACTCTGTTGCCTCCAAGTGGACATTGAATGAACTACAGCATGTGAAAGTGGGACCTTTCTAAATCACATTATGGGACAGAGATAGATAGATAGATAGATAGATAGATAGATAGATAGATAGATAGATAGATAGATAGATAGATAGATATATAGATAGATAGCACTCATTCAATATGCTATCAACCCTTTTACTAGATGATAGAGTTGCATAGAGAGATAATCAGAGAAAGATAGATAGATAGATAAAATAGATAGATAGATAGATAGATAGATAGATAGATAGATAGATAATGGATAGACAGATAGATAGATATTATATTGATAGATATGTGATGATAATAGACAGGTAGACAGACATTAGATCATTACATATGATAGATATTCATATAACATACAATGATTTATACTGCATGTGTTTCATATATTAATAGGTTTGCTGGATAGCCTGTAGATGTTCTCATTTTCTCTTTTATTTCCCATTCTGGGTAAATCAGCATGATTCAAACAAAAGATTCATTTTTCAGTAAAACATGGAGCTTGGCCAAGGCCTGGCCTGCTGTTAGGACTCCTACTGGAAAGAGAAGCCTTTATCTCATTTTGTATCGGGAGTGATTTCACTTCAAAGTGACTATTTTTTGTATATACTATATAATATTTTCTGTGTATGATATATCATAATTTCTGTGTATAATATATAATATTTTGTGTATGATATATAATATTTTCTGTTTATAATATATAATTTCTTTGTATAATATATAATAATTTGCGTATAATATATAATATTTTTTGTGTATAATGTATACACTAATATTTCCTGTGTATAACATAATAATATCTGTGTATAATATATAATGTATAATATTTTATGTTTATAATATATAATATTTCTATGTATACTATATTGTACTTGCTGCCATTATTGTGTCAACTCTTTGTAAATCTGCTGCTTGTTTATAATTCTGAATGACACTTGTATGGATGTGCTTTAAAGTGATTCCTTACCTTTTATCTCGAGGTTCCCCATTCTGTTTTTATGGTATTCAATCTAGGAGTATATAGGAAGCTCCATCTAGAGGTGGCAACAGATAGATAAAACGTTATCCTTTCACTTTAGGTCTATGAATGGGGATCTGAAGTGTGACTTGGTCATGAATGGTGATGGATGGGTGTGGATTAAGGCATCAATTAGCACAATATAAGTGGAGCTGTTTGGTGAAAAACAGACATCCAGCAGCTTAGTGCTACATTATGGAGCCATACACATCAAAAATTTCCTTATTTTGACTCCTTAAAATAACACCAGCCCTTTATATATAGTGGCCAAAGCATTTATGGAATATTTGTTATTATAATTTCAGGGGTATAGCTAGCTAAGGGGGGACCAGTCAGGGCACTTACCCAGGACAAAGTTAACAGAGATGTGCATGGGGTGTGCAGGACGTGGATCTCTGGATCCTCGTCTTGTCTATTATTCTCCCTTTTTATTGTTTTTGTCTGTATTGTAGTAAGTTACAACAGCCAGAACTTCTTACTGGTTGTTGTAACTTTATCCAGGCTATAGCTCTGTTTACGCAGTCAGAAGAGAGACAGCGAAGGAGGGCAGAGGCAGGAAACAAGCTCTTCTCCATTAACCATAGCTCATCTCCTTTGCTTTATAAGACAATTAAGTATGATTAATGTATGTTAGTATATGTTCATGTAATGTGTATAGATGTATGTAACATATTCGTGCATAATTTGTAGATGTGTGTATGAAATGTGTGTAATTTGTAATATGCAAATATTCCTAAATAAAATTTATTTTATACCAATGTGTCTCTTATGTCCAATGATCCAATGACTGTAGGGGGTAAAAGTGCAGATTGCCCCTAGGCAGGAAGCAGGCTCTACTGTGTTCACTGCTGCTCATCTATTGGACATACAATCTCTACAGGAGGGCTATAATTATACATGTATATTGTATAAGTATAAATTTAAGTTTGTGATGTGTATATATGTGTGTAATGTGTTTGTGCCATTCGCATAAATATGTGTAATGTGCATGTGTAATGAGTATGTATATGTATAATGTGTATGTAGGTGTGTAATGTGTTTGTGTAATGAGTATGAATGTGTGCGTAAAGTGTTTGTATAATGATCATGTATATGTATAGTGTGTATGTATGTGTGTGTGTAATGTGCATGTAAATGTATAATGTGTATGTAGGTGTGTAATGAGTATGAATATGTGTAATGTATAGGTGTAATGAGTATGTATATCTATAATGTGTGTATATATGTGTGTAATGTTTTTGTGTAATGATCATGTGTATGTATAATGTGTATGTATGTGTGTAATGTGCATGTATATGTATAATGTATGTTGTAATGAGTTAATGTATAATAATAATAATAATAATAATAATAGTCCTTTAATAGTCCCACAATGGGGAAATTCAGTGTGTTACAGCAGCAAAGATAAGCAGATACAAATACAAATACAACATGTACAGGAATAATTCCAAGGTGAGAGGCATTACATTGATAGCAGACAGACAGATAGGGCGTAGCAGGGGGGGGGGGGGGGATTTAACAGGCAGAGAGATATTTTCAGTTCTCTGTGTGTAATGATCTCCGCTTAGGTCGGTGTTGGTTGTACAGCCTAACCGCGGTGGGGAGGAAAGACTTCCGATAGCGCTCCTTCTCACACCTAGGGTGGAGCAGTCGGTCACTGACAGTACTGCTCAGCGCGATCACAGTCTCTGCATGGGATGGGACTTCTTCTTCTGCATGGAGCTCCCACAGACAGTATCCTTCTGTCACCCACCACCTGCCTGGGTCCGTGGGCTCCCCGGCAGGCTGGCCCTTCTAATCAGCTTGTCAGTTTATTTCTGTCCCTGGTTGATATACTGCTCCCCCAGCGGCCACTCCAAAGAAGATGGCTGATGCCACTACCGGTTGAAGAAAGTTCTAGGTGCCCCCCGGATTCCAAAGGCTCTCAGTTTCCTAAGCAGGTAGAGCCTGCTGTGGCCCTTCCTGTCAGGGCCTCCATATGATCTGCCCAGTCCAGCTTATTATTGGAGCAAACCCAGGTACTTATGGTGTTCACAATCTCGTGCCCATCCCCAGGTGTCCACTGGTTTAGGAGGGCTTCTGCCTTTGCGGGTCCACCACCATCTCCTTGGTCTTCCCCGCGTTATCTTCAGGTGGTTCCGGTGGCACCAGTCCACAAATCCCGGTTCAGTTCTCTGTACTCCCTGTCATCATCATCTGTGATGAGACCCACTATTGCAGAGTCGTCAGAATACTTCTGTAGGTAGCAGCTGGATGAGTTGCACCTAAAATCTGCAGTGTACAGTGTGAAGAGGAAAGGGGCGAGAACCGTACCCTGAGGTGCCCCCGTGTTCAGATCACTGTACCTGACACACGTCTCGGGCTCTCCGTATTGAGGTCGTTTGTGAGGTAGTCTAGGATCCAGTTGGAGGGTGGTGGTCCACTCCAGCAGGCCCAGCTTGTCCCTCAATCCTGGGCTGTATGGTGTTAAAGCACTGGAGAGTGCTTTTAACACCATAACGCGCACGTCTGTAATGTGCGTGTAATGTGAGTGTATGTGTGTAACGTGTGCATTATATATGTATGAAATTTGTATTTCACAAATAGTTTTCATTACGTGTTTCCTGTGTACAGCTCCTATACAGACCTATGTATCTCTATGGTTACAGATTACTAACAATGTGCAATCTGATCCTGCAGCCATACTCCCTCCATATATCCCATAGCGAGAGAGCTATTTTAATAATGTATGTAAGATGTGTAATAATAACACCCGGCCTTGACTACAGCTCCAGCACCACCATATATAATACTAACCAAGATTTATTAACTATCTCCGATGAGCTCCTCTAAGCATTTAAGGTCTGCACAGATTTTTTTCATCTACTTTATAAAATGTATTTCCGATTTTTAAGTACCAATTAGATATCTTAAGTAATTAAGGATTAATTAGGGGTAAAGCGTGTTTCATTTTATAAATACAGAGCTTTATGGCTAGGTGATAAGCATTTGATTAACATGATGGTTGCTTTCTCATGCTGAGATTTTACAATCTCTTGCCCAGGCTTTCCATTTCACTAGAGGCGGGCCATTATCAGGCGTCGTTAAAGAGCAATTAGATGAAAATTAAGATGAGTACAAGTATTGATTAGGTCATTAAGAATGGGGGAGCCTGCACTGTCAATAAGAATTACTGCTGTTAACCCCATTATGAGCAAGGTTAAAGCCTGCGGTTGGTACATCTCATTAAAATCCCAGTGATTTATTGATCTCCTACTTACTGCCCTCCTCTCATTTAAAAAAAAGTGTTTATATGTTATTGCTCTGAAGTGTCACAGATGGTAGATACTTTATCATTTAACCCCACAAGGCTGGATCTACGAGCTGTTTAACTGTTTACGTAGCTACCTGCATGCCAGCAGTCTATGGGGCATTGTGTACAGAGTCATTTATCTGCAGTAACATTATAGCAGTGATCACACGTAGACATCATTAAAGGGTTGTATCAATTGATCTGCTTTTCTTGGAACAGCGCCACTCTTCGGCATAGGCTGTGTTCGGTATTGCACCCCAAAAGAATGGGGTACAGAGGCAATACCAGGCAGAGCTTATTGACAAAGGAGGTGCTGTTGCTAAGATAAAAAGAAGTGGTTCCCTTTTCTGATCCTCTACTAAAACGGATACAATATATCCCCTATGTAAGGCTGGTTTTACATAAGCATTTTTAATTTTTTTTTTTGCCTTTTTAATGTTTTTTTCATAGTGAAAAGATGGCATTAACCCCTTCCCGGCGGAGGAATTTTTCGATTTTCGTTTTTGACTCTCCCCCTTCCAAACCCCATAACTTTTTTATTTTTCCGCTCTCAGAGTCATATGAGGTCTTAATGTTTGCAGGACAAATTGTTCTTCATGATGCTACCATTTATTATTCTGTGAAAAGTACTGGGAAGCTGGAAAAAAATTCAGAATGGGGTGGATTTGAAGAAAAAGTGCATTTGTGCAACTTTATTTACTGGCTTTGTTTTTACGGCGCTCACTGTGCAGCCAAAATGACATGTCACCTGTATTCTATGTTTCGGTACGATTCTGGGGATACCAAATTTATATGGTTTTACTTACATTTTAACCCCTTAAGAAAAATCCCCCAAAAAATTTTTTTTCTGAAAAGTCGCCATATTCTGACACCCGTAACATTTTTATACTTCCATGTACTGGGTTGCATAGGGCGTCTTTTTTTGCGGGACCAGGTGTACTTTTTAGTTATACCATTTTGGGGAATTTCTATTGCTTTGTTCACTTTTTATTCAAATTTTTATCAGAGGCAAAACAGTGAAAGGCTTCCAGCTGTCATACTAATGGGACGCCGGCCCCAGATCTTGTTCTGGGTGCCGGCGGTCGCCAGCAAAATGGCGTCGCCCACACACCGCCGGTTAATGCCTATGATCAGTGCCCGCATTCCGGGTCTCTGCTGTATACAACAGCAGAGACCCGGCGGCTATGGCGGTCGCTCGCCACCATATTTAAACACCGGACATCCACCATACTATTACAGCGAATGTCGGGAAGGGGTTAAAAACACTGCTGTTATATATTACAGGCTATTCAAAAACTACGAATAACCTTGCATGCTTGACGTTTTTGCCTCTTTGATGTTTTTGTTTAAAATTCATCATGCTCTGGATATAGAAATTTTTTCAGGTATTTTCCTGGCAAAAACTGTGGTGTTTTACAGTCACTGCAAAGTGGAAGGGATTCTAGCGAAGCCCATCCACGTATTGCAGAAAAATACACGCAGCAGAAATGTTGCAATTTCCAAAACCATTGTGTTTTAGGAAATCTCAGCATGTCCATTATACCTACGGAAATGCTGGCGCTTCCCTACAGGAAACCTGCGGACTTTTTGTGAAAAACGCTGCAGGAAAAACCATGATGCGTTTAAGCCACGTTTTTTCCGTCAGCGCTTTTTCTCTATGACCCGCTACGTGGGGCCTTAGACTCAAGGTTATTAAAACCGGTGCAACCTCTCCTCCAATCAATCATACTGAGGGAAGATACTCAGATACAAGATTCAGTGTAAATTCTAACTTATTAGGGTGCATTTAGTAGTATAATGTTGTACCGTGTTAGCCATTGAAAGTACTTTCAATGGCTAACACGGTACAACATTATACTACTATCAACTTGAAAGATACCACAATGTACCGAAAAGAATGGAACTGAAAAACCGGCTAAAAACTTGCACAACTCAACAGCGACATCTTCTTCTTAACAAAATGAAAAGGAGAGACTCATCCCAAAGGCTTCAATTTACGTAACCCAACCCGGACACCTACAACAGCCGATATGCAGAACAACTATGTATTCGGACATCTGAAAGGCTGCGGAACAATATGATAAAAATTTCCTATAACAACAAAAAAAGAACACAGGAGGAGATACAGGCCCTGAAATCATCACTGGCTAATGACACAGAGGAATGAAGGCCAGACTCCACACATACTACTGGAAACTTCAGGATATGCTTATTAACAACAAAAAGAAAAAGCTCCACAGACTGAGACAAAAGGCCTCATTACTACAACCGCAGTACTAGCCCAGCTCAGCAAGCTGTGTTGTGAATCTTTCCTCTTATGAGCCAAACAAACACGAATGTCAGTTCTCTCCAAAGGTCTCTCCTTCTGCCCCTCGGCCACACTGACCATATCCAACTCTGCATGATATGGAGGAGTTTTTCAGAAAAATGAGATTAAGGGAATATTTTTATGACAAAGACCCTCCATACAGCAGTGACTCTGAGATGGAACAGCCCATAAGGAATCCTACCAAAAATCTACCTGGACCCCACGCCCTGGGCTATGCAGCACTGGATTTTTGACTGTTTCAGAGCAAAGTAAATCAGAAATCCTAGAGAAACAAAAGAAACAGGTGCATAACCTAACCCTGCAGGACAGAGGCTATTACTCACTGAAAGAAATCGATATAATAATAAACCAGCTGACAAGGGGGCGCTAGTCTATGATACCTCAGACTATATCCAGGAAGCAAACAGGCAACTGTCAAATCCCATCCATTACTCCAAACTTGGAAGTGATCCCACAGAGGCCTATTGAGAACTAAAGAGTATGATCAAGGAGTTTCCAGTCCAGATCCAGAATCAGGTGGACTTATCCCCCAGATCCCAGGCGGGCTGCTTCTATATGCTCCCAAAGATACACAAGATGGCAACCCTGGGAGGCCTATCATTTCTGGCATTGGGACACTGACAGAAAACATCTCAGGTTGGGTGGAAAATCTCCTAAAACCCCTTGTCAGGGATACTCCAAGCTATATCCAGGACACCACTGACCTTCTTAACAAACTGAATGCCCTGGGCCCTCTACCTGAGGGTACCATTTTGGCCACCATGGATGTGGAATCCCTGTATACTAACATTCCCCACAAGGATGGAGTTGCAGCATGTCGGGTACACCTGGCAAACAAAACCTCCCAACAGACCAGTCGCAGCTCATACAATTCATCCTTAGCCACAACCATTTTACCTTTGGAGAGGATCTATATCTACAGCGATGGGAACTTCATGGGGACCAGATGTGCACCCCAATATGCAAATCTCTTTATGGCAGAATGGAAGGAACATATTTATCAACATGCACCACCAAACCTATGATTTACCTTCGTTATATCGATGATATCCTTGTCATCTGGACTGCAGGTGAGGAGGCCCTACTTCAATTCCATAATGACTTCAATGACTTTCACCCGACCATCAACCTTAAACTTAGCTATTCAGGGAGTGAATTCACTTTCTGGATACCACAATATACATTAAAGACCACCGGCTACTCACATCGATATACCACAAACCCACAGACAGAACGGCCTACCTGAGAACGACAGCTTCCACCCCAAGCACACAGACAATCTATAATCTACAGCCAGGCTATACGATACAATCGTATTTGCTCCGACAAAACAGACCTGGACAAGCACCTCCTGGATCTGAGGACGAATTTCTCAGATTGGGATACAAACCAAAAGTGACAGACAACCAATTAAACAAAGCAGCAGCCATTAACAGAGACAGTCTGCTCACATATAGAGAGACCCAGAAAGAGCCCGAGTGCCCCTAGTTGTCACCTACAACCCACAGCTGGAGATCCTACGGGATTGCCAGGAGCTCCAACCTGTACTACATAGGGACAACAGACTCAAGGACATATTTCCAGTCCCCCTCTCCTCTCCTTTCGACAACCACCAAACCTGGGCGCATTATCGTCCGGGTGCCCTGGGCCCCAACTGAAAATGGCACCTCACCTTGCCTACATAAAAGGTGCATGACCTGCAAGCACATCCACACCGCTGACAGTGTACCTATCCCACAGTCACAACAGGTGCACAGAATTGGGGGACATTCTCCTGCAGGTCTTCCAATGTGGTGTACCTCATAATGTGTGTGCAATGTCCCACCACAGGCCTCTATGTGGGGGAAACAGGGCAGAGACTCAGTCAACGAATGAACTCACACAGATCCACCATTAATAACAGCAGAACCGATCTCCCAGTGGCCGCACATTTCTCCGGAGAAAACCACTCTATTGAAGTTTGCGGGTTGTGGTTTTAATGGGACATTTTAAGACACAGGAGAAAGAAAACAAATGGAGTATAAATTTATGCAAAATTTCAAACTCTGCAATTTGGACTTAATATTCATGCCAGCTTCATGTCACACTATGTTTGAACCATGAACTGAACTCAATATTCATGCCAGCTTCAAATCCACTATGTGTGACCTGTGAGGGTCACAAATCACCTCCTGATAGCAAACAGATAACAGCAAGAATTACTGTCCCTCCGTCACGCACCCAAGTTTCCAGACTGTTTTTTGACCTGTTGTAAATAACTTCTCTACTTAGATTGCAATTTTTTAAGGACTCTAAAATGCTTTGAAAACCATGTGTATAAAAATCTGTTAATTTTCAGTTCTTGTATCACACCATGTCTGATGAAGGGAGCGGTACTCCTGAAGCTTACTTATAAATATACTCAGTTAGCCTCTAAAGGTATCGCCTGTTTCTTCCTCTTCCACTGGGTGCATTTACACATTCAGGTTTTTCCATGCAGTTTTTTAAGACAAAGCCAGGAGTAGGATTGAAAAAAATGAAGCAGTAGCATGTGTCCTTTATGCTGTCTCTACCATCATGATCCATACCTGGTTTCGGCTTCAAAAACAACCTGCAAAAACTCTAACATGCAAATGAACACTTATATATATAAATATGGTATAAAAATATTGATTAAAGGGGTTTTCCAGGAATTGAAGCAACCTGTGAGGCAGCCAGGGGAGGTGTGGGGGAAAAAAAGCATAGTTACCTGTCTCTGTTTTCCTCTGCTGGTGTCTGTTCAGTCTCAAGCCAGTACTGCATTGATGGAAGTCCTGAGCATCATGTGACTGCAGAGACCAATCAGTGGCCTCAGCAGTTGCTGGTAAGGAACAGGTGATGTATGTGAGTGACGTCACTAGTAGTGATGAGTGAACCCGAACCGCAAAGTTCAGGTCCATGCCGAACTTTGTATGTTCAAGTACCCCCCCAACCCGAACTTCAGCGCTAAAGTTCGGGTTCAGGTTCGGCTCATCTCTAAAGCTGGTTGATTGGTTGCTGAGCATTTATGGACATGGCTGTGATTGGCCAGGAATATCCTGGCGTATTAACAATAACTGCGTGTCTACCCATACCGTCTCCTAGCACAGTATCAATAACTGCGTGTGTACCCATACCGTCTCCTAGCACAGTAACAATAACTGTGTGTACCCATACCGTCTCCTAGCACAGTAACAATAACTGTGTGTACCCATACCGTCTCCTAGCACAGTAATAATAACTGTGTGTACCCATACCACCTCCTAGCATAGTAACAATAACTGCGTGTGTACCCATACCGTCTCCTAGTGCAGTAACAATAACTGTGTGTGTTCCCATACCGTCACCTAGCATAGTAACAATAACTGTGTACCCATACCGTCTCCTAGCATAGTAACAATAACTGCGTGTGTACCCATACCGTCTCCTAGCACAGTAACAATAACTGTGTGTACCCATACCGTCTCCTAGCGCAGTAACTGTGTGTGTACCCATACCGTCTCCTAGCACAGTAACAATAACGGCGTGTGTACCCATACCGTCTCCTAGTGCAGTAACAATAACTGTGTGTGTACCCATACCGTCTCCTAGCACAGTATCAATAACTGCGTGTGTACCCATACCGTCTCCTAGCACAGTAACAATAACTGCGTGTGTTCCCATACCGTCTCCTAGCGCAGTAACAATAACTGTGTGTGTACCCGTACCGTCTCCTAGCGCAGTAGCAATAACTGTGTGTGTACCCATACCGTCTCCTAGCACAGTAACAATAACTGCGTGTGTACACATACCGTCTCCTAGCGCAGTAACAATAACTGCGTGTGTACCCGTACCGTCTCCTAGCGCAGTAGCAATAACTGCGTGTGTACCCGTACCGTCTCCTAGCGCAGTAGCAATAACTGCGTGTGTACCCATACCGTCACCTAGCGCAGTAGCAATAACTGCGTGTGTACCCATACCGTCTCCTAGCACAGTAACAATAACTGTGTACCCATACCGTCTCCTAGCACAGTAACAATAACTGTGTGTGTACCCATACCGTCTCCTAGCACAGTAACAATAACTGCGTGTGTACCCATACCGTCTCCTAGCACAGTAACAATAACTGCGTGTGTACCCATACCGTCTCCTAGCACAGTAACAATAACTGCGTGTGTACCCATACCGTCTCCTAGCACAGTAACAATAACTGCGTGTGTACCCATACCGTCTCCTAGCACAGTATCAATAACTGCATGTTTTCCCATACCGCCTCCTAGCGCAGTAGCAATAACTGCATGTGTACACATACCGCCTCCTAGCGCAGTAGCAATAACTGCGTGTGTACCCATACCGTCTCCTAGCACAGTAACAATAACTGTGTACCCATACCGTCTCCTAGCACAGTAACAATAACTGCGTGTGTACCCATACCGTCTCCTAGCACAGTAACAATAACTGCGTGTGTACCCATACCGCCTCCTAGCGCAGTAACAATAACTGCGTGTGTTCCCATACCGTCTCCTAGTGCAGTAACAATAACTGCGTGTGTACCCATGGGCGTAACTATCGTAATGACGTCAGTGCGCCCCCATGTGACCGCTGAGGCTCAATCACAAGCCTCGGCAGCGACGTCGGAACCGGGCCTGAAGACGCTGAAGACGGCAGGATGGAGCGAGGATGCCAAGGAAAGGTAAGGCAAGGTGAGTATGAGTGTTTGTTATTTTTAATCACCTTACCTGGGCCTCCGATTATTATACTCTGGGGTCTGAGGAGACCCCAGAGTATAATAATAGCACCGAAGCGGAGGGGCGCTGTTGGGCGCATATAATACAGGGTGGGGGCCACTGTGGAGCATATAATACTGGGTGGGGGCCCCTGTAGAGCATATTACACTGGGTGGGGGCCACTGTAAAGCATATAATACTGAGTGGGGGCCACTGTAGAGCATATAATTCTGGGTGGGGGCCACTGTAGAGCATATAATACTGTGTGGGGGCCCCTGTAGAGCATATAACACTGGGTGGGGGCCCCTGTAGAGCATATAACACTGGGTGGGGGCCCCTGTAGAGCATATAACACTGGGTGGGGGCCACTGTAGAGCATATAACACTGGGTGGGGGCCACTGTAGAGCATATAATACTGGGTGGGGGCCACTGTAGAGCATATAATACTAGGTGGAGCCACTGTAGAGCATATAATACTGGGTGGGGGCCACTGTGGGGGGCATATAATACTGGGTGGGGCCCACTATGGGAGGCATATAATACTGGGTGGGTACTACTGTGGGAAGCATATAATACTGGGTGGGGACCACTGTGTGGAGCATATTATACTGTGTGGGGCCACTGTGGGTAGCATATTATACTGTGTGTGGGGGGAGAAATGTAGAGCATATAATGCTGTATGGGGGCCACTGTGGAGCATATAATGCTGTGTGGGGGCCACTGTTGAGCATATAATACTGTGTGGGGGCCACTGTTGAGCATATTTTACTGTTTGGGGACCCGTAACCGGTTCGGGGGGGGGGGGGGCCATGTCAAATGTTCGCCTTGGGGCCCAGCCATTCCTAGTTACCCCACTGTGTGTACCCATACCGTCTCCTAGCACAGTAACAATAACTGTGTGTGTACCCATACCGTCTCCTAGCACAGTAACAATAACTGCGTGTGTACCCATACTGTCTCCTAGTGCAGACTTTGGCTCACATGGTGGATGAGTATCTGTCGATATGTCTCCTGGTACTGAGCGATGGGTCCTCCCCGTTCAATTTCTGGGCTGGTAAATTGGACACGTGGCCAGAGCTTGCCCTCTATGCCTTGGAGGTGCTGGCCTGCCCTGCGGCAACTGTCCTATCAGAACATGTGTTCAGTACTGCAAGTGGTGTCATCACCAACAAGAGAATCCACCTATCCACAGCCATCGTGGACATACTTACATTCATTAAGATGAAGCAGGCATGGATCCCACAGGACTTGGCTGTGCCAACGCCTGTGTGAGTGGTTAAAGTGGTGGCTACCTCATCCTCTGCCTCTTCCATTTACACCACCACATCCACCTCCACCTCCTCCTCCTACTTCCCCTGGACCTCTACCACCCGTTTCAAAATTATTTTATTTGTTGTTAATTTTTTTTTTTCAATTTATTTATTTTTATATTTTATGTTATTATTTTAAGTACTTTCCCTGCCCCATTTTTTGTAGGGCACTTGCCCTGTTATTACCTTATTTTACAGCCCTCTACCCCTTACTATCCCCATTTTACAGCCATTTTTGGGTCGTCAAGTTCGGATCCCCATTGATTTCAATGGGGTTTGGGTTTGGGAACGGGTCAAGTTCAGGCACCCGAATCAAACTTTTGGGTAAAGTTCGGCCGAACTCGTGGAACCCAAACTTCAACAGGTTTGCTCAACACTAGTCAATAGTCTCTCTCCAGCAACCATTGATTGTAAGTGGTCACGTGAGGCTTGGGACTTTTGGCAATATGGCTATGACATTGACTGAACACCGGTGACAGACAACGGAGAGCTGGGGACCAGTGAGTACGGTCTTTTTTTAACCTCCCCGGCCACCCCATGGTTTGCTCTAATTTTTGGGAAACCACAATTAAGGCTGGATTCATATCTCCGTAGGAGACTCTACCGCAGATGCTGCCTAAAATTGATGGAAAGAAAGGTCCAGCAAGGAGAACTTTTCTCTCCATTGGTTTCAGTATAAAACTGGCAGAAACCAGGCGGAAACCCGGTGGGTGGACCCTATTATAGTCTATAATATAGTTTCCGTGGGTAACCGCTTTTTAAGTGGACAGGGTCTCCGTCTTTTGGGTCCCCATGTGGACCCGAACGCTTGTGTGAACCTAGTGTAACACATCCAATAGAAAATATTCCATATACTAAGTATACTTCTAACTAGGACATTCCGTTCAGGACACAATTGCTTTCCAAATTCCGACCAATTAATGGGATCCAATTAGATAATTGTTGACAGGTAAAAGCCTGCGTTCAATGAAAAGAAGAAAACATTTCCAATCCATTAAAAAACAGATAAACACTCAATATTCCCAGGGAGGAGATAAATCCCGAGCAGCCAGTGAGTCAGATTTATTTCTAGAGCAAAAATGGCTGAAATTGAATGTTTGCAGTTAGAAGATTAAGTGAAAGGGCATCTCCTGAGGGACGGGAAGAGACTGCAGGCAGACAGTGTGATGTTTCCACAGACCTCGGGGGGGACATCAGAGCCCCCAGCCACATGCTGGACTCTTCTGCCCAACATGTAAGATTATCTGTTCATCAATGTAAAGGTTTCTAACCCCTACCCTTGAGAATCCATAGAAACCTCTAGTTGATTGCCGGGAGGTTAGAGACAAGGCAGATGATAGATCTGCGCACCTTCTGGCATTCTCATAGAATGGATATAGATAGATTAACCTTTTGTGTACAAGACTGAAAGGGTCTCTGCCGGCGTCATATAAGCTGGTTTTCTAATGATTTTTTCAGTGATAGTAAGACTAAAGACAAGTTGAAGTTGCTGCAGATAATAAATCTGCAGTGAAGTATTTGGAAGTATGCTATTTGCAATGGTGGCAATAATCCACTTTTTGGGACCAATGGCAATCTGTGAAATTCAACTGAAGATGCATAGTATGTACTTAAAATAATTTTTGGCCTTCTATGAATTTCTAGTTCATATAGGTTTAAATCCGAATATCATTGCATGTTATTGGGGAAAAATTTCAAAAATGAATTAAAGTGGACCTGTCACCTGACAATTCTGTTTTAGTATATACTTGTATTCCCAATTAAATAAAAAATTATGGAGCATGTTTTTTTATAACCCTGTAAGGAGCTGTAACTCTGTTATTCCTACTAGCAATTTATGAATAATTTGACAACTGGGTGTTACCAGATGGGGGTGTGCCCTTACACACTGTCCAACCACTGCTGACTGTGCAGGAGCGCTCCTGCTTGACAAGGTGAATGGAATGGGGACCTTAGGTTGTCATGAAGCATGTCACACTTTTTAGTGCTCCCAGGGGTTAATGCATGGGCCAGGGCATACACTCCTGTTCAGACTCACTGGCACTAACTCTGCTCTTCTTAGCTGCCTCTACTCTTTATACTCAACTGGTACCTTGGTAGGGAGGGACTCAGGGAAGCTGTCTCATTTCATGGTGGCATTTCTGTGGGAGGGAGACTCCTTCTCCTCCCACACTCATCGCTCAGCAGGCCATTTTCCTACAGGAGATGAACTCCCTCTCCTCTCCTCTCCTTTTGAACACTTTGCTCTTCAGTAGTCCCGATAGACATTACTGGATGCTTCAAAAAAAACTATAGACAAAGCCAGTCAACTTCTTTTCATGGCATAACAGGGGTCCAAGTAAAGAAGAACACATCTATAGATGGCACATGATAGATGCAGACCCTTTTAAATGGGTTTTCAATATTGATGGCCCCTCCAGTTTGAAGGGACCCTGGCCCACAGCCCCCTATGAATGTGGCATGTAGGGGAAAGGACTAGTATAAATAATACAGAGCCCACCACACTTGCCTGAGCCCCAATGCCCCTTCAAACAGTTCCTCAGTGGGGGTACCTAGAGTACCAAATGTGATAGAAATATTGAGAATCTCTTTAAAAACTGAGTGTACCGTTCTAGGGGTGCCGATTTTGCAGCGGAATATACTTGGATAACACTCAGAGTGACATTCAAGTGTCATCCAAGTACATTCCATGATCACCTCTACGTGGGCTTCCGATGCATTTGGTTCCCATGACATGGAGCAGGATAGAACCTGCTCTATAATTATCGGAATGGAATAGACCATCAGACGCCCCCTTGGGAGGGGCATCAGCCTGTATACTCGGTCATGTGGTCATGTGCATTAGGCCCTAGATTTTACTCAACATGTATCACTGCTGCCCTTTTCTCATTTCTGGGATGAGAACTAGGACAGAAATGAAAGGAACGCTTTCTTCATTATTTCAGCTATAGGCCTTCTTCCTCTATAGATGCTCCATACAAGGGTATTTTCCAAGAATATCTACTGAAGTCCTAATCTTAGGTTAAGTGTGTCATTCAATGTGTCATTGGCTTGTGTTGGAGCCCCTGAACCCCTATCGCTCCACAAAACATAGCGGTCACAATGTTTTCAAACCACATGGAACGTCCATACATCTACTGGGGTCTGTAATCTGATGGTCACATATCGATGACCCATCCTTAGGATAGGCTATCAACTGTTTCTCTCCTGGAAAACCCTTCACTAAGTTCTGATCTTAACACTGTGGCGGTGAACAGGGTTGGCATTGTTACTTACTTGTCATCATGGATGTGACATAAATCTATAGGCATCTGTATACTGTATACATTGTCTTGCGTAACAGATGTGAAAGTCTTTATTAGGTTTGTACATTACACAGAGTCTGCAGTCAGTTTTGTAGCAGTGACTCACGGTGATCTGTAACAATTTGTCATTTCCATTTCCAACCATATTACAGATCTTTCCTAGTTTCTTTCAGCACTTACAGTCATTTGTCATTGTAGGATTTCCTTTTCTGGATGGAACTTGATAACAGTTCTGTTGAGGTCGTACGATGAACTTGTGGCAGTAACATGTTGGAAAAAGTCTTTAACATTAAATACGGAAAATGCAAGGTGAAATTTAATGGAGCATTAAAGCAGATAAACATTGATTTTAACAGCGAAAACTTCTTTGGTAGATTGACTGAAATGTTCTGATTGGTTTTATTCAATCGAAATCTGTATATGCTAATCTGACCACTAGGGGCAGTGCTCAGATCACAGCTCGGATCTGATCAGCAGATCATCGGCGGTTCTCAACACAATCTCATGCCAACAAAAATATGAAAAAGCTTCAACAATTTTTACCATAAAATGAATTAAGACAAAATATTGAAAATGCATCCAGTCAGTCAGACCAGGGGCATCTCAGCACGGGGATCTTTATAGTGCCCATGTGTACTAAATATTCCATCCACTGAGGGTACAAGAACAAAGAAGGCTCCAGGCGAGATGATTTTGCACCAAGCATCTGTAGTTATATAGTGTTCATGGTAAATATACTGTATGTAGTGCTGGGTTCATACACATTACCATATTTATTTCTATAGCAGGGTTGGTTTTATAGCAAGAAGGGCCTTAGGTAACAGGCAAAGTAGACCAACTGCCCATTTACACACACATATACAACTTTATACCCAAATGTTTATACAGTACCCGAATACTGCCATACAGTATCCAAATAAAACTACCGTATAGGGCAAAATCACTGCAAGAAGGCCAGGGAGAGGGGGCAGAGCTATCCTCCGGAATATAACACACTCATAACTATGTACCTGCTGTATTACTTGCTCATTTCTATTAACCAAATAGCACAATATTTTTTGTGATATTTTGGCTTACAGGAGTGTACACCTGTTTGCACACTATGGTGGCAGAATAGTTTTATGCCAGATTTGCTTTGACTCCTCCTGTCCTGAGACCTAACTTGGCTGCACCACTGATCAAGACGGGAACCTTTTGATCTTAGGCCTGTTTCATACACTATATATATATATATATATATATATATATATATATATAGTTTTTCATAGCATTTTTTTATTTATCTTACATTTAATATAATTGTGGTATTGCAAAAGGATGCTAAAAAGTGTCCTGTTTGATCTTGCCGCGGAATACGAGACTCCCTGCTGATTAGACCCTCAGCGGTGACCCCAGGGTGCATGACGTCACCCAGGAGTCCAGAAGAGGATCCAGAGAGAGCACCTTGAAGAAGAGGTGAGAGAAGGTGAGGTGAGTATAACTGTTTGTTATTTTTGTTTACACCTCCCCTGAGTCTTCACCTCTTATCCTCTGGGGTCTGAAAAGACGTTGAATACACTATTCTTCATGAATCTTCTCCACTTAGTGTTGAGTAGAGATGGAAGAACCAATTCGTACGGAGCCGGGTTCGACCTCAATATCCCAAATTGTTCATTTTTTCACGAAACTGAAAAATTAGGGATTTGTCTTGAACAAACTAAATTGGCTGCCATGAAAATTATTATACTCTGGGGTCACCTGAAACAAATCTCAAGAGGTTCGCCCATCTCTAGTGTTGACATCATGGTGGAGACAACTACGGATTGAACATAGGTCTTGGTGGTATGCCCATCCTAACGGGTGACTTGTTCACATTAGAATGTGGTATTATGTATAGGGAATTATTTATTGGTGTATGGTATATATTTATTTCTAATACTTATTTTTACAATATATATGATGTGATGAATGATGATATGACCTCGTAGCCGAAGATATTTCCAAAAACATCTTAAATAAGAGCTAACTTTGGATTGGGATCTAATATAGTCTTGCTAATGAAAGGCAGAGATTTCCAGAGATAGCGGCAGCCAGTACTTCTAAAGATCCTCCAGAGTCTTTTAAACAACGCTTTCTGCAAATACCTTGTCTAATGACATGCTGCTGTCATATCTTCTGTGGCGCTGTGGCAGAAAGCTATCAGTCACCCTAGAGGAACTGCTAGACACTAACAGAGCTTTTTAGTGAACGCAGCATATGTGAATTTCTCCACATCTCAGCAAAAATCCCTGACTGATGTCATTTCAAGTGTACTTTGAGGTACACTTATCGACCAGTTTATCTAATAGAGCCGACTCAAGAGACTGTGCTGTTAAGCAGAATTCAGATAAATGCTCTTATCTGATGAAGTTGTACGGAGGTGATGGCTGCCATTGGTGCAGGTGACTGCTCTGAGTGAGGTTACGTTGAAGGCCTCGTGTATGGAAGCTCTCGGCTGTGTGAAAAGAAATAGTCTTGGTGTCAAAGGTGATGTCAGATATCATGCAAGATGCTTGTCAGACGTGGAACGTTCCCTAGTTCAACATCTGTCAGTCAGCTTTACTCGTAGAGATAACATCTTTAGCCTCACCTTGCCTGATCGATGAACCTTCTATACCGCGTGAGATAAACTCATGTGACTTCAGGGCTCAGTAACTTATAGTTTGGCAGGTTCAAACTTTGCTCTAAGCCAATTCAAATCAGATTTATAGTACGATTTAAAGGAACACTCCAGGTAAAGTATTTAAACTGGGTTATGCCTAAGGGTGTTGCATAAGCCAAGGACTCAATGAAAAGTCACATATTTGTCCCTACTCTAGGCATAACCCATTGTATCCATTTTGGTTGAAGTGTTTCTTTAATGGAATTGTCAACTTTTGACAAACCCATTTTGGTTCCCCAGTTACTCATTGATCTTGCCCTCTCCACCTCTCCAATTTTCCAATTCATTACACTTCCTGTCCATGGGCTATTGGTTGATTTAATTGAATGCTGAGGGTTCTGTTTCTGGCAGCAGCTCCTCCCTCTGGTTATCTGAAGCATGCAGACCGTTTTAAGGAACAGTGTCAAGATGAGCATGGCATTCTCCTCCTTCTTTATACCATTTTTTTTTATATAAGAAGAGAGTAAAACAAAAATGTATTCTATATGTAGAGATCTTTTTACGTGAATGTCATTTATATAGGTCTCAGATTACAATTTACCCCCTATTGTTACACTGTGGAGTACAAGGTGGAGAAATTGCAAAACGAATGACCAATCAGATTTGGGCTCTCATTTTGGAGTCCCATTGGAAAATGAGATCTGGAATTTAATTGGTCACTTTGGGCAATGCCTTCCTTTTCCCTTAAATTATTTATAATAAATTTCCTCCATTGTTGTTTATTTAAGAGAAATCACAGACAGGATATGCATATGCTCCAGACCAGCAAACTGCCAAAACTTTATAAACCTTTATAGAGATGGTCACACTTGCTGATGATCAGTTAATCAAAGGCATTTGGTTACTTGGTAGCTACTTACCCTCTTAATTCTTATGGCAGCAGTAAGGGTGTACTTAGTTTTTCATAAAAATGCTTCTGCATTTTGGCCTACTATTTATTAAATAAATAATTACATGGTGTTATTTGTTATATGTTTTGTTCATCTGAGGTTGTATTTACCTACTTTTAAGACCTTTTAAGGACCAAGTGTGCTTTTTTTGTTATGTCCTGATGCATAAAACCGTAGAATTTAAAGAGGATGGACTTTCTCCTCTGTTTTTCTCATGACTGTATATCTATATATATATATATATATATATATATATATATATATATTATATTTTTTTTTTTTTTTTTTTTTTAAATCATACTATTTATAGTACTGGTGACCTATTTATTGTCAGGGGGCTATTGGACCACTTTAAACAAAGTCTGGTAGCAACCAGAAAAAAATAGGGAAAACCTTATTCTAAATTAGTCTAAGCTTCACCTCTACCTTATATATTGTCATCTGTTTGTACTTGAACATTTTTGAAGATTTATATGTATTATTAGATATTTTAGACGTATTAATTATCCCCAATGTGACAGATATCTGTAATCTGCCTAAGTACATGATGCCGTGCTTAACTTCTATGGGGCAATCTACCTGCCCATCATGACGATCGTCTTCTGATTGACTCCATTATAATTAACAAGTCCAAGAGCAATTTCAGGTTTACTTATGATGTTGTTGTACAAAGGCTTTGTAGGTTCTATAACCAGAGATCATATATTACCTTTGTGGTTATTATATGATATTATCTACAGCTATTTAGTTCTAGTTCTCTTTAGTGATTGTGATTCTTTGGAACTGACAAATTAATAGATAAATTGCTGTGGTTAAAGATGGTATTGAATAGAAGACAGATTGATGTTCGCATTAACCATGAGCCATTTGGTGTCAGACTATAAACCCTCGCTTACTATATCTATGGGATTTGGGATAAGAGATCAGATAGCCAAGTATTGCTCTGTGAGCCTTATTATCAATTGTAATTGAAAGGTAATATATTAGGAAAATGCTTAAAAGGATTATCCAAGTTATGGAAAAAAATAAAACATGTATAAAATAAAAAAGAATCTTTACTCACTTGTCTACTCACCACTGCCTTGCTGATAGTTTCCTTGGTCTTCGTTTACCTGCAGACAATATGTCGTCATTGATGCCATCATTGTAGCTCAGTGAAAGGAGCTAGTAGTTAGGCATGTGACCGCTGTGGCCATTGATGGGCTTCAGTGGGAGAACGGGCAGGTGACTAATAAGTATTTTTAAATTTATGCTATTTGCAACTTCATAACATGGACAACCCCTTTAAACAGCAATTTATATAATTTCATATTTTTACCATATTTTAATTTTTCCACTAAAAATACATTGTTACTTAGTGAATGGGTTAAAAAATGACCATCGAGTTCAATTGTTTTATACTTGTAAATTCTAGTAGATCCAGAAGAAGGCAAAAACCCTTTGTTTATAGCAGAGACACAGTTTTCCATGAAGTGGGAAAAAACCTTCCTGGCTCCTACTGGCCATCGGACAGATCCCAGGATCAAGGAGGTAAGACATCTAAGGGTATGTTCAGACGGCAGAAAATGAAGAGGAATTCCTCTTCATTTTCCGCAGCCGGCATCAGCATTCCGTCGCGGCATCCCGCTCCTGATTAGGCCCAGATGAATGGGCCTAATCAGGAGGGAGTCTCGAGCCGCAGACCCCGCAGCAAGATCGAGCAGAAAGCTTTTTTTTTTCCTCGTCCTGCAGTGATCTCTGCCTTCCATTGTTTTCAATGGGAGGCGGATTCCGGGAGGAATCTGCTCCAGATTCGGGGGCGAAATCCGCCTCCAAATCCGCGGCAAATTCCTCCGTGTGAACACAGCCTAACATCACTTTCCGCCACTACCAAATCCTGTAGAAGTATATGCCATAATTTTACAGTTCGGACACTAATTCAGTAGCCAAATAAACTCATGTAGACAAAGATCATGTGCCACAGGTAGAAGCTATGGGGTTCTTCGGGAGAGCACACCCAGCACTAGTTGGTCCCATTCACCTTGCTATTGGGTGACCTGTGCTAAAGCTACCTCCAGAAAGGAACTATATTGTTAGGAAACAAGAGTCAATGAGAGTTAGTGCAAGAGTCATGAAAAGGATGTGGACATGTAAAAGTAGACCCCAATGTCTTGGGTGGCAAAACCTCTATGTATGTATTCCACTGACAAGAACAGTATACGGATGTCAGGTTCTCCAACAGCTAGTTTGCTTAGGGTAAGGTAATGATCGTGAAACTCCTACATTATGGCTCTCTTCAAAAACAACAAAATGTTGCTGCAAAAATTTGGCACATTTTTTACAATTTTGGTCCTTTTTCTGGTGCAGTTTTTTTTTTTTATAAACTGTACTTTTTATTGAAGTTTTTATAAATAACAGAACAACAATATGAGAAACGAAAGTGAAATAGCAAGTCAGAGGCGCAAAAGCCACACCATGTGGCCCGAACGCCCAACAATATAAAAATAAAACAGCACATGGGAACACATAAAATACAAAAAGGTGGGGGAGATGACAAGGGAAAGAGGGAGAGAGGAAAAGAAGGGAAGGGGGAAGGAGTCAGAGACCATGTATAGTACAATATGTGTCCCAAAATGACCACAAAGCATCAAAAGCCTAAACTGTATGATTAAGGGAAGCCATCAAGTACTCCATACTGTGGTGGACATCCTTCATGCGAGCAATGATCCCCGGACCAGTGGGAGGAGAAGTCTTCCTCCAGTGGAGAGCAATAAGGGTTTTGGAGGCAGTACATAGGCATAGAAATAATTTGGATGCCTGCTTACCTAAGTGTTTGGGGGGGGGGGGAGATTAAGCAAATCTGGTGCAGTTTTAAGTTCTGCCCCCTTTTCAGACAAAAAAAAAAAAAATCAAACATTTTGATAAGGATTCACCTGAATATTTAAAACCAAAGTAGTCATATTTGATGTACAAAATTGGCACATCTGTAGTAGCCTATAGTCTGCTGATGGATAGCAGGGAAGTCACTGGACATGTTTTATAGCCTATAGTCTGCTGACTAGGTAAGTTTGGGAAGTTTGAAGTCAATCCATACAAGAGATGAATTACTAAAAATACGAAATTTCATTCTCAACCCAAATGTTGATTTGCATGTATGTGCAGAACAAAGCCTAATACTTGCTGGGACTTGTCTCCAAGCAAACACTCATTTACCGTACCCTTAAGCCATGCAACTATTAATCATCGTTGGCATTTTTTTAAATACTAATTGAGAAGTTAGGAGGCGATGTGTCCACCCCTAGAGCTAAAATAAACATGGCTTATGATGATGGGCTAAACTGTGCCAGAAACTGAAGTCCCAGGATTGTGCGTGCAGGATGGCAGGAAATGCATCTGGTGCCAGCTTCATATCCAACAATTCAGCACTATGTCAGGTACAAAAAGGAAACATCATACCTATTTACTGTGAATACTGTAGCGCTCAGCAGGTAGCCAACACCATTGGGTCACCTTACCAAAATACGACCTTAAAGGAGTTGTCCGTCCCCGAATGAATTCATTTATCCACTTTATAGGTCATCAGTATGTGATCTGTGGGGGTCCAACACTGATCAGCTGTTTTGGCAGTCTATGGGAAATGGAAGCCACAACAGTGGATGGGAAGCATGTGCAGACAGCTTCTATTCAAGTCATAGGAGTGACACCGCAATTCCCAGAACCACCACTGTGCAGTGGATGGGGCTAAAGAGCATCTCCTGACTAGCATGTGCGCCACACCAACTATAGCAGTTTATGGGGCCTGAAGGCTCCCAGACCAGTTGTTCTGTGCGAGGATCGGGTGCAGGACCCCCACAGATCAGATACTCATTTCCCATCCTGTGGATTCCCAACCACATACCCATCAAATTTATTCTATAGGTCCTATTTTGGCAATATTCAGCTATGTTTAATCTAAAAATATTGATGTTAATGGATACTCTACAGTACCAATAGCATGGTCCAACAAATGAATACCATTGCAAGCATCAAAGCTATTCTAAAGACATAGTTGTACTCCAACAAGTCGGAAGAACGTATTGAGATACCATTCTAGTGTGTCACACAAGAAACTGGGTTTTAACCCACTTCCTGCAGATTTAGTATACTTTGCCTATAGATATCCTTGGCTGTGTTGGTGACTTATTGGAATATTTTGGAGTCTTGTTGTTTTAGTGTTTATAATTTTTTTTTTTTACACATTTGTTAATCCCAGCTACCTCCTTCCTTATTTCATCCTGGACATAGGAGGTTACTAGAGTATTGTACTTATTGTGTTAGGTCTTTAGCTTGTATCCTGCTATCTTGTGTATCCGGAATCCCAGCATCCTTTATACCCTGCGTCTCCTGAGGTTGATCCTGGGCCCTCCTGTATCCTTTTCTTAGTCCTTCACATCTGTTTGGTTTTACTTGACTTTTCCTTAGCTTTGTTTCCTGGCTTTTCTTCTACTTCTGACCTTTTGCTCTTTATCACATCAGTTTCCTTGTTCTTTCCTATTCTATTATCTCCCACTGAAAGAGTACTGTGTGGATTATGCTAAAGCTGACCATTCATCTTCAAGGTGTTTCCTGGACAAGTTCATTTGGCCAACTTCTATCCCCCCCATCACACACACTAGGCCTGGCTCATGCATGTGTTCCCAATGGGGACAGGTCAGTAAGTGGCTGTCAGATACCTGGCAATGACTTATCTGCCCTGAGAACAAAGCATGAGACATGTTAACATTCCCCGACTTCAACTGTTGGGGCAAAGTCAATGAATCCCCATCCACATTTGACGCTTGGCTGGTCCTACTGAGATTCTCATCTTCAGCTGATATCAATCTAATGTCTATGGTCATCTTAAGACTATAATTTCCTCCGTTTTGCTACTAAATTCAGTATCTCAAGAGTCCATTGTTTGCCATTACTAAAACCATAACTACACACCCTCTGAAACAGTCTAATTGCAGATACAATGCCTCGCTTGACATGAGAATGTCACCATTCTCATTCTCGGAAACTTTTTGTATGACATCTTAAATTTCAACCACGTGATTGAAATGTGGTATGGACACCATTTGCACACAACGTGTGATGTTTTTGTGAGTTTTGTTCCCCATTTCTTACCTAATGGGCTATGCCATGTAGACATGGTTTATGGTGGTGGTCTGATAGGGCTCCATTTGCTATAGGGCGCCCTCTGCTCCATCTTTGTCTAATAGAAGCAGATTGTAGCTTCACAAATATGACACTTGGCATTGGACCAATGTCAGTGTGAGATGAATTAAAGGTTACTGTAGCACATGCCCCTTATTGAAACGCAGCCAGGCTTTACATACAGTAATGTGTCCGGGTCTTCAATGTCTTCTTTGATTCCAGAACTTAGAACTTTCCGTTCCCCTAATCTTGAGCTGAAAAGCAGCTGACATCTGAACTGGTAAGTCAGTCAGTGCCTCTGGTTTTTCCATTTTACTCTTAGATGCTCAAACAAGTAATTCATGTCTATCCTAAATGTTGTGTACTCAATGAAGCGCCATCAATCATAACAAGGAAGGAATATCGTGAAATGTGTAGCATGCCTGTAATACCTCACTGAAGGGTGAACTATAGCCTTATGGTAGTTCTTTTCCTGCTATAAAATATGGCAAGGAGCAGGCATGTTTGTAGCCATAGTAAAGCTCCACTGTGGGGCCACCATACAAATTGCATTTCTGAAATAGCATTATGTCTTGCAGCCTGCCACAATGTATTGCTAGGCATCATGACCACTTAATGGGCATTCATAAAACACAAGCTGCCAAAAACAGCATCTGACTAGTTCAATGCCTGTACTCTAGACTATATGTTTCAGTGTTTAAATGGTTAATATTTTTTTAAATGGCTTCTCCAGGTTGACATGTTAGTTATGTTAGATCGTGACATTGGTAGGGAAAAGCGGTAAATGACTCGATTCTGAGCTCGGCCCAAAAATCCATTCATTTCTGCAGTGGGATAGTCAAGCATAGGGATCTATCTATGTGTAGACGAACAGGCACAGACATGGCAGATACATTTCTCTTTCTCTTGGTTTAGCGAAATATTGGTCTTCAACAATGGAAGAAGAAGAGTGTGATATGAAATAGAAGATGAAGGTGATAATTTCAATATTAATTTATCAGCTTCAATACAGGATATAAATAGTCTCCGAACAGGAAACATTGGCCACCCTATAGATAGGCATGCTGAACTTCGTCTCTAGAATAAGCTATAACCAGTGGCGTACGTACCACCATAGCAGGTACCACAAGTCCCGCAACCTTAAGAGGCCCAGCGGGCCCCTGCTGCCTTTTTTTTTTAATAGGCCGAGTAACCCCAGTAGGTAACGGGCCATATTTACTTACCGATCCCTGTTCGTGCTCACAGCTGCCTCTAGTTCACTTTCTGCCCTCTTGGGGGCCCCGTGGGGTGGGCCCCAGTCTTTGCTAGTTACGCCCCTGGCTATAACTACATAGTCTCTAAATTCTTATTATCTGCTCTACTGTACACCAGGCACTTTTTATTTTGAACTTATATATCCCAATCTGTTGGCTAGTAGTTTTCTGGGGTGCGTTTTCTTCAGTTCTCTAGGTCTTGTACCCTTGTTTCCTGCAAACTACTCTTCATCCTTCACCACATCAGTTCTATCCTACACCTGCAGCTCAGTGCCATTTGGTTCTCTTTCCTGCCCTGACTCCACACCAGGTGTCTAAAATCTCTATACACACTATCACACTTGGCTCTATCACATTATAGTCAATGAATGCCTACCTTCTGGCACCATCTTTCTACATCCTAACAAAACCTACTGTTGAATGGCTCATCTCATCTCATCTCATCACGTAGCATATACACGGCAACATGGCTCATTTTAGAAATGAAAACTTTTCTATATCAATTTTGCATCCAGAAATAAAAATTAAACTTATTTGTACGCAGAAGACAGATATTTATCATGCCTTGTATGTCAGTTTTCTGGTGTTTAAGACATGAAAAATTCACAATTTTTTGCTCAAGTCCAAGTTTTGCAAAAAATTTGTTTTATGCTGCCCTCAACACTTTCCTGAAAGGAGGAATGGTGAGGGGCATGACATTGGTTGGACCAATAACCTCCCAAATTTATGACCATTTACACCATGAGCTATGAGATGGTGTAGATTTTGGCGAAGGCGCGCCACCCAGTAGAGGATGCGTTTGGTTTATGAGGAGTTGTGCATCTTGTCAAAAATGAGTTGCATCCTCCGCCCACTACATAGGAGTGACATTGAAAATAAATGAAAAAATCTTCATAAATCTCCTTAATACGTAAACAGGGCTGGACTGTACTACACGAGTGGTTACCAGTGTTTAGCAGAGCCAACAGAGCTGATGGTCTCATACAAGTATATCTGTAAGTTGCCCACAATGCTGTTTCTATAAGTTCGGAAAGAGTGGTCACTATACGTCTCATACTCTGTAATTGGGAGGGGTGACTATATAGCTCCTAGGTATGAGCTGGTTCAATGTCAAGTCTTGGCCAAGCAATATCATCCGTTGATGTGCCAACATTTTACGAAGCGTATCCTGTTGAGGTCTTGGTAGTTGGTAGCTGGCCAGTGCAGAAACTAGCAACTCTTATATTCACCAAATAAGGGAATTTGCAAGACGTTGGGTCCATGAAAGGTCCATTGAACCATTTTACATCATTGGGTCACCTATGGTAATTCCTTTAAATGCAAAAAATGGTGATAAGAATTACAATGTCAACATTTCCACACTTTACTAGTGTTATCCTCCTAAAGTACTAAAACACAACCCCTTTAAACTGTCAATAGTTGTTCAGATATCTTAATTTGTTTCTTTAAGTAAGCTCATTACACTTTTATTTTTGGAAGATTGAACTTAATTAAGAGAATGTGCTAATTAAAATCACTGTGCTGGAGCTCAATGGTAGCTCATTACCTAAATTACCGAATATGTTATCCTGGTATCTAATGCTTCAATGAAATAGGAGCATAAAAGAAATCGGATCAGAATGCCACCTGGATGACAGATGATGGCAATTGTACCCTGCTGAAACTGCCATTCATCTTGAGCTTAATGCATGTCATACATTGATCCTAATGAAAAATTAATAATCGGCGATCAATGGAGATTGACAGGGACCAGTCTTGGCAACGAGACGTTTCTGCTAATATTTTCATAAAACAAGACACATTTATTTGAAAAGGTTAATGCGGCCGCGTTCATCGTCTTCTAATCTCTAATTTCTCACCCTCCCTGCATTGCTCTTTATTGCCCCAACCATCTACAGCTGATGCATAAAAATTTCATTAACCACTTAAACTATTATAGAAGTGAGCTGCAAACCAATAGCTATTAATGACCTGATCCTCATTGCCTTCACTGAGTTTAAATAGATATTGCCTCCTGAAGGCATTTGCAATATAAATGGCTAATTTATCTTCCTTTATATTCTTTTATTCTTCTCCATTTCTTTCTTTTATAGTCTACAGATGTATTACTGCTCCATTCCAAGTCGGTGTTTCTCAGGTATACAAGTGGAGAAGAACAAAAATTCCATATTATGTTCAGGGAGAACCAGGGGAAATAAAAATGTATAAAAAAGATACATGGTGGATTCATTAGTATCTCATTGTATCTGTTTTTGGTTCATAGACATGTTCAGACATTTGACATTGACCCAGAATTTACACTGGGTGTTAGAAGTGAATCTACTGTAAGTTGTTAGCATTGGGTACTAAATAGGTTTTCTGATCTATGTCCTATTGGAGTTATTTGAGTTGATAAAGTTGGAATCCCCCATACTCCATCTCAAAGTCTGGAAGATTACCAGTTTCCATCAAACTCATTGAATGCCCATTGATTTTAGTATCAAACGTATAAATGTATTACCATGTATACAGCTTCTGGGAGTCGAATCAGCTGATAAGTTCAGGGTCCAGGTGTCAGACCTCTACTGATCTGATACTTATGACCTATCCAGTGGATAGGCCTTCAGTATCCATGACTCTTGGGTCTTGGACAACTCCTTTAAGACATATGAGATATAATATACTGTACATGAATGAGATAAAAGGCAGCTAGGTGACATGTCAGAATAGCCCAGAAACAGGATACCCGCACAACTCCTGGTTAGTAGGGAAATAGGAGAATTCAAAGGGATAACATATATGACATCAGGTGCATGGGATGGAGACAAGAGTCATGATAGCTGTTTCTTGGAGTCCCAGGAAGTGCCACATAGGGTCGAAATGGATTCTGGCTGAGTAAGACAGAATTTTGGGTTACAGAATCCAACAGGTTTATTACCTAGTAGAAACACAGAGGGAAGCTTTGGGCTGGTGTGCCCAGTCACACCTTCAATAATGTTGAGGATGGCTCCCCCAATCGGTTAACAACCAATCAGGACCATATGCAGTACATAGTTTCACAAGAGAGCCCTAAATGTACAGAAGGGAAACAGATAGGTAGAACGCATACAATGTGAATGAAACATAGTCCTGCCAGCATCCTTTGCTCAATTTTTCACACTGTGTCACTGTGGGATTGATATTGTGGTGTGGATGTCCTCCTACCTCCATAACATAAAGGGGGGTTTCAACTCCGATGGAGGTTAATGTTTAATACCATATACTAAAGAAAGTAAACCATTACTGAGTGGAGAACAGCAATAGATTTCAGGAGGGAATCTGAGTTCCTTAGATTTGCCACAACAAAAACAACTCTGGTGTGGATACCAGGAAAAAATTGAAGATTGGAGAATAAAGGGGTAACTGAGGAAAGAGAGGAATGAAGGTGATACATGAATCATACTGCTTGCTAAATGGACCAGGAATCTAATGTAAATCGGTCAGAGGCGGCAAAAAAGTGTTGGACAAGGTTTGTTGTCCAGAACAAGGCAAGAAGGGAGTGTGATTTAACCAAGTCTGTTTCCAAACTCAACCATAAAGGAAAGCTGGACAATTCTCACTCCTCGGTAGTTCCTAAGTAAACTAGGCGCAGAGAGTTCTTCAGTCGTCTTATGATAGTATGTTATTTTCTTTGGAATAAAGGGGTATTTAGCTCAAATGAAATAAAAGGCATTATTTTGGAGAGATGAAAGGTATCTGATGTGGACAGGAATAGGGTGAGTACAGAAGAGTAATCTAAATAGAACCAACATTTTGATGGTGTTTATCCTGCCTGTCCATGATAGACATGGTTGATCCGATCTGATCAGGTGACTATGTACCATCAATCTATAGAGTTGGAGGTAGTTATGTGCATACAGTGTGTCAAGTTTTCTAGTGACAAGAGTACCAAGATATAGACGGTACTGTGGGTGGGCTTGGAAAAAGATTGTTGGCCGTGTAAGGGAGTGTTATAATAAGGGACTTCAGACTTTGAGGTGCGGACAATAAGATCAGAAACAAATGTGAAACGATGTAGGGTATTAAAAAAGTTAGGAAGCCATGTTAGATGGCTAGTTAAGATGAGTAGGAGGTCATCAGCAAGTATATTCTTTATGTTTTTGAGGATATTGCAACTCTCTTGATATTTGGGTTGTTTTTAACTAAAGCAGACAACACTTCCATTGCTGGGGCAAATAAGGCAGAAGATAGGAGGAACCTCTGCCATGTGCCCTTCTGTATAGTTTTAGGTAAGCCATACTCTGATCCTAAAGCTTACCTAAAACTACTTTTCAACTCTCCCACACAAATCCTCTACAGAGGGGCACATGGCAGGGATTCGTTCAGGACCTTCCTGATATTATCAGGTGTTTGATGACCTGGGATGAAACCAACCTAATCTTGGTAGACCAGGTGTGGTAGCAAGATGTTAAGGTGCTTGGCCAGTATGGTAATCTATAGGTAAATATTTATTGTCTAAATTAATCAGGAAGATGGGATGATAATTGGAGGGAAAAGTAGGGTCTTCTTTATTGAGTATCCATTGATTTTAATAGAAAACGTGTCCTTGAAATTTACGCATGAGCATGCAAGTATTTTGAATGAGGAGAGGGGAGTGAGCCACTGTCCAACACTTCTGGTGGCAGCTTATCCCCCTGAGAGCAAAAGGATTGGGCATGTCAAAATTCAACATGCCCACTTCTTCCTTCTACCAACCCCATAAGTGTATGGGAGCCTTAAAATTTCTAGACTTTGTCTTCTACGTTCTGAAACGTACCCAAGTACTTATTTATCTCAAGTATGGAAAAAGAATAAGATGTTAACTTGATAGCCCGTAATTGGATTTGAGAAGGCAACAATTATGTTAACAAATGGATGAAATAATGAGTAATCCTGTACACATAAACGCATTTGCATCTTTTTATTAGAAATTAAAGCAAAGACAGAACGTGTATTTTGCGAAGATTTTATATAGTGGGAATTATCTTGATTTAACATTTCATTAATCTCTAATAAGGAACGGGGTGCGTCTTCATCTGCTTCCATCCTGATGAGGAAGGAGAAGAGAACATTAGCGCTGCAGATTAATTAAAATGATGAATAGCTAATAAGAACGCTAATCAAACGACAAAGGAATCAGAGAAAGCGAATTTACCAATCTGCTCTAGTCCTGATTAGATCTCAATGAACCTACGGTGGCACGGTGGCTTCTCCATGCTCATTTCAGGCTTTACAGATAATTCCGGGACTTGGGGAGAAGATAATGAACTTGATCACAATGATACATCTTGTCGCTGACACTGGTGAGCTGTCTTCTAATAATTGCGCTTCTAGCAGACACATAAAAAGCAAACATACATTTTTACTGAGCGTCTTCCAACACATGGGAAAACATATGGAGAATAGGATTAATTTGTTGTTTAGATAAATTGAAATTATTGCACATCTTGGAAGACATTAGGACCTTGAAATGTTATAACCAGAGGGCACTGTAGACTTCTAACATTTAACTGGATGGTAAATAGATGATTCATCCATGGCCGGGGTTCAAGGTTTTATTCATGTCTATAGATGATAGAAGGATGATAAATAGTCATTTTGATCATTTATATGAAAATTGTAATGGTCTGGTCAGATATCTCACTGCACTTCACACTATTATATGGCTATGGAGCAGGGGCATAACTAAAGACCCACGGCCCTAGTGCAAAAGCTCGGGGACCCCCTGTGCAACTTACTCTAAACCATCTGCTGCGTCCCATCCATATATTAAAGCAGCATTTACAAATCCCTTTCCTTCTCTATCGGGGCTCAGAATACCATGAAGACTTGTTCACATCATCTTTGTACACACAAGTTTCACATCTATCCCATCTACTGTTGGTGCCCACCACACACTAATCATTCCCCCCTTTGTGCCACAGCCTCCCCCACAGAATGCCTCCTTGACTATATGCTGCTGATTAACTGCAACTTCTCCCAAGAAAGGGTTACCTTTCTCCTTTCTTACAGTGGAAGGCTGTTTATCATATATCTTCTCACTCCAATGCACCAGAGGGCAGGGGTCAACAATTTACAATCCACAGACAGTCAAAGGAAATCAGAAAGGAAGATCAAAGAAGTTTATCCTGCCCTAGTGTGTTGATGGTGACCTGAGGGCTGCCCTTGACTTCTGGGCCTGGTCACAGCTGCAACCAAGTGAGCTTATACTCTTCATGCGGCAAAGCCCTACTGACATATTCAAAGCTTTACTTCTGAGCATAAAACCAACACATAGGCCTTCTTCAAGCTTGTCTTCACTTTGGCAGTTCCTTGGTCTTTGTTGCAGACCTTATGTTGAGCTTGGTGGAACTCAACCTAAAGCAAGCACGCCATTCCTTACTCTAGTGCACACACTACATCTGCTTGATGTACTAACTGAGCTCACATGGAAGCCCTGAGAAGGGCCTTGCCCTGTCCTGTCTAGATCTCAGCCCACTGTCTTAAAAATTGGCGACTGCTGCACAGGGGGTGAGTCCTATGCCGCAACCCAATAGAGGGAACCAGAGGATGGGAGTAGTAGCGACAGTGGTGATGTCACAGGGTAGGCTCCAGTCACAATGCCAGCACACAATAGACTGACTCTCCAATAGTCTCCACCCCCAGCCCAGTGGCCTGTGATTGGACAGGACTGTACCAAGCCCTCTAAACCAGAGGGGTAGCCAAACAGTGGGTGATTCCATGGGGATTACACATAAAGGAAGCTGCAAACAGACAATACAAGGGTAAAATATATATAATACAATATATACAGCCAGTGGCACAAAACACAATAAAATAAAAGACAAACAATCTAAGCAGTGTCCACTGGGATGTTGCACTGAGTATCTGTAAAAATCTGTAGGATTTTTTTTGCCTGTTCTTAAACCAGAAATTTTTCAGGATCCTATAACAAGATTCGATGCTTCGGAGGGATGACATGCGAAGGTATGAACACCAAGTAAAAGTGCAGAACACTGAGCTGTTGAATCTCAAACATGTTATAGCAGCTGAACTCCACACCCATAATCCGCCTCTCCTGGAGATCCTCCTAATCTTATGACAGGGGACGTCTATGTAAAATAATATCTGTCCGTAAACTATAAAATAGTCTACAATTGAATGAAATCCTTACTCACGTGTTGACCCCTAAGGTAACATTATTGGAGGACTCGGCTTTATATAAAACATGGAGATTTATTGAAGTCTTCATGGGAAACAGATAAATGGAAATCTTCCAGCATAACAGAAATATCAGTCAATGTCTTACATTTCTTAGGAGAAATATACAGTTAGGTTTCTTCAAGGTGGTTCTCTTGCATCATCTTGGCTCAAGCTTATTCATCAATGTGTGTTAGTCTTCTGCAGGACGATTCTGCCATTCTTCCAGGGTCTTAGAGGAAGTAGCCAGGTTTGGAGAGAGAGACACCCAAAGTGAGAGACAGGGACAGATCCCCACAGGGAGAGGGAGACCCCCACCGAGAGTGAGACCCAGACATGTGTGTCTGTCAGTCATTTATATTCATGAAAGGGGGTGTTTCCCAACATCCTCATACTTTCTACTACTGTATTTGGCCAATACCAAAATAGTCATAGTCTATCCACACCCATGCACTATAAGTTATAAGAGCTTTGTCAGCAAAATACAATTAACCCTTAAAGGTCTTGAATATTGCATGTCAAATATTATTTAACAGTCTATACCATAGCATTTAACACATTAGCACACTAGACCTGTATGGTGCACATATACTGTATGTGCTGTACCGTGTCATGGCTCAATCACAGGATTTATCCTAAACTGAGGTCATTTAGCCACATAAAAGTTACCACATTTAGGTTTGCTGTTTTTATAGGGCAGTGACTACTACTTAACTGCATAGTCTAAAGGCATAGAAATACGTCTTTGTCCAACCTTTGGCCATTACTGGTCATCAAACCCGGCTGACCACATTTTCTACCTCCTATGCCTGCCAAGATTTCTATGTACAATCTCTATGACATGATTCATTCACTCTATCTTGGTTATGAACTGTTTTCTATGTCTCATGACATATAATATTACAGCCATGGTAAACCATTAACTCTTGGTCTCACATGAAGGCCAAATTTAGGTCTTCTCTATCCAGGAGTAGATTCACACACAGTTGATTTGTTGTAGAAATATCATGTCCGTTTTGCATCTGTCTAGGTCCCATTGTAAAGGATACCCTATAGATTTGTGTTTTTTGACGAATCCATTTAAACTGAAAACTCTCTTGTTGATGGACCCTAAAAAAAAAACGACATGTGAATAACCACATTGTAATCACTGGGGGGGCGGAATTTATTAAGACTGGTGTTCCGTTTGCCAGTCTTAGTGAAGGCCCTGACAGGCACAAGGTGCACCTGAATTACCGAGAGGCTCCGGTAAATCAAGTGCAGGACTGGCCCCAAAATGGAAATCTACACCAGTCAAGAATTGGTGTAGATTCCCTATATAATTTACATTTGTTTTCTGGCGTGCATTACAATAAATATGTCGGCCCTCCCCATTCCGCCCATGACAAATACCTACTGTATGCATCAAATGCACCATATTAAAGCCCATCTACGCCAGAAAATGGGCATGGATGGGTTGAAAAGTTACCCCCAATGTGTTCTAACACACAGCCATTCTTGAAGTTCATGTGAATAAGGCCTAAGGGGTAAATGTCAAAACTCAGTGATATGTAAATGTAACTTTAGTTCTTGCACTAGACCACAGAAACTAAGATATAGAGTATAATGCAAAATCTGCTCTCAAATTCCAAATTTAGTTTATTTGACAAATATCTCAAAAATGAATAAACCTCCTAAAGTGACCTGCTCGAGAATTGTCAGCTGCTAGATCCCATAGGCCAAGTTGTTTTTGACAAAGGCTTCCACTCCCAGTGTAGGCTGTTGGGGCATGCTGGGAGTTATGGTTTAGCCACAGGTTGGAGACCACTGATTCAGAATAACCCCCGAAGAACCCCTTAGGATTAGGTGAACATAAAGGATAGTGAGTTGTTTTTACGAACAAGTGCATGCCATCTTTTGTGTTTCCCTGTATATGGGATGTAAACTACGCCATACAAAAATGACTAATCTGTTGGAACCCGTACCAGACACTCGCATGTTTGCTTTCATTAATCTAATGTCAACCTTATGTCGGCACTTACTGTCTGAAGGTGGATGTGACGAACAGAAGGAGTGGCCAATCACGGCTTCGCGGATAATCTTATATGAAAGACACATGTAAACCAGATGCCTAAGGCTCTGCTGAACGAGTTGTAATGCAACGCCTGCCACGGAAAGTCACCCTTAAAAGACGAATTGTTATTTCCAGCCAGCTAAGCTCCGAGCACTCTCAACACAAAGTTCACTGTCAAACTGAAGACATTGTTATATAATGGTCATATATTTTTGGAGCGAAAACTTTCTAAGACGTATGGTCTTTAACCGGTGTCGATATACTTAATCCGCTTAAATTGTCTCCGTTCTTAGACTATTTTACTATTCTTTTAAGTGTTCTTTGCATTGTAAATGAATTTGTACATTCACGTATGACTTCATTGCTATACCTATCTAGGTTTACAAAGTCGATTTCTAAAATTGCCATAGACACATCCCAGCCCCAGACTATGACAGTATACAAAGACTGCCGGTTCTAAGTCTAACATTCCAGGCTTTATTCTATTTTATTGGCAGTTTAGGAACAATAAAAATATCAGTCACGGCTATGGAGATCCGTGGATAAAACAATTAACAGAGCTTATGAATAATACCACTTTCCAGCCCCACCTCCCACATTTAAGTATATTGCAAAATCAATAAGAGCCCATCAATCGGCGTCAGATAAATAATGTACGAAACCTACAAGACGATTTGTCAATTGGCGTTCTGCTTCCATAAATTAAATATGAAATAACACAGGGCGGCGTGCCAGGGAAATGAAGATGGATTTTTAATAGCGGATCTCGATGCACTGAGAAGGAATGCAATAAAAAATGAATTATGTTTTTATTATGTGTTTCATTATGTCAGAATTGAACAAGATTAGTTAAGAATACGATATATTCATATTTCTGTCTTAAAAATAGTGCAAAATGGTGTTGGGTCTGGATCAGGATGTTACTGAGACATTACTGATGTTGTAGAAGACGTCACTGGAAGCAATATTGTTAGGGCAGCCGTAGGATTTACCCTGTGGAAGGGAAAATGTACATATGTATGCAGTAAATTGTATATTTGCATATGCAAATTTATGTTAAAGAGGCTTTTTGGGGTTGCAGTATTGTTGGCCTATGCTTAAGATAGGTTTCCATCATCAGATCAGTAGGTGTTTGACACCTGGGACCTTCACCGATCAGCTGTTTGAAGAGTTCAGGTGAGTGCTGTGACCTCTTCACTGCATGCCAAGCACAGTGCTGTACATTGCATAGGGACTGTGCTTGGTATTGCAGCACAGCCCCATTCGCTTGACTGGGACTCAGCTGCTAACTGGCCTTGTAAAGAATGAATGTGACGTCACTGGCCTGTAAAGCAGAAGCAGCACTTAGCCACTTCTTACTGCAGATCTGTAGGGGTCCTATATATCAGACCTAAGTGAGATATCGCCTCATCATGACCTTGTCTTCATCTTTTGTATTGAATTTATTCTGACACACTGGAAGTATCAAGGAAGTATATTTTATATACCAATGCCTGTGTAACAGCATGGATGGACTCACTACATCTTATTATGTCACACCTTGACATCCATACGCCAATAAAACACAACCCTTCAGCTGGAACTGCTACCTCTGAACCCCATATAGCTACGCCCATGGATGTGGCAACATGAGATATGGGCATGTTATATCGAGCTATAATGCACAAAGCGCAAGGGGTATCCAAAACCATCAAACAGCTTGTCGGTAGGAGTGTCGGAAATCAGACCCTATTTGATATCAATAAGCCCTTAAATTTCAGGATTTTTTTTGTATCCTTTTAAATATAATTGATGCTTTCTATGAACTATAAATACTTTTTGTATTTTACATTTCACATTTAGCAAAGTTTCTTTTCATAAATCCTTAGAGGGGGTCTGTCATCCAAAAACTTGATTTCAACCCAACTAGTGCATTGTAGGGGACATAATGCTGAGCACCATCAGACCTTTAGATATTCCAACGGATGTACCATTTTCTTAAAAAAGCCATTTTTAGAAATATGCAAATGAAGCTCAAGTGCAAAGGAGGAGTGTAAGCCCGGAAACACCAGGCACGTGTGTGGGAATTCAACAAGCAGTGTCATAGCTGTCAAGTAGGAAGAGATTGTCAATCAAGTGTACGGGGTGGAGATTCAAAGCTGGAGTTGGAGCCCTTGGAGGTTCTGGCATGCCGCCATTGCACTTGAGCCTCATTTGCATATTTCTAAAAAACAGTGCACAATACACTATGACTAGTGTGATATTGTGTTTTCTGGTGACAATCTCCCTTTCACCTCCTCCAACCAACACTTTGCATCATTCAATAGGCGCCTTTCCACTGATTCTGGCACAGTTGGAAGTTTTTCTCTAGCCCCCACCATTCTCGAGTAATCATTTCTGTTCACTTTAGCACCCAATATGCTAATTAGAAACTGTACTGTCAGGTGGGCAGTCCTGGGATTGAACCACTCCATGGACCTAATTATGAAATTGGGTGCTGAAACTAACAGCAATGACTGCACAGGAACGATGGGGGCTAGAGAAAAAATTCCAAGTACTCAGGAATCAGTGAAGCCTACTGTAGGATACAAAGAGTTGGAGTTGTTGGAAGTGGTTAAAAGTCCTCTTTAAAATCTCTAAGTAGACTTTGTATCAAACACCATACCGGATATCCGGATATTCTAAATTAGTTTCAGATATAACTGTCAAAAAGTTGCCTGAATTCTTTTTATAATAATCCGCATAAATCAAACATCAAATAATTATATCATATGATAAAAGAAGACAGTACTAAAACAAGGTAATTCATTTTTGATACTATGATAATTACAATATTATTCCTTTCAGTGAATAATTATAAAATTACAGGGAAAACACATTCCTCAGTTGTTACCAATATCAGGAAGAGGTCCCTTACTGAGGTAAAGGCAGCAGAATTTATGAGATGGGCCTTGTCTCTTAAAAAGAGGCTTAAAAAAAAGATCTTAAAGGGGTAAAACAGCAAATAAGCCCTCAGTGTGAGACACTTGCTCTAATCACCATCTTGCCCTTTAAATGTACTGAATGTGCTATAGGACAGGGAACAATGGCGCCTCCGTGATCAGGTTTAATCCAAGTTCTGTAAGTTTTAAAGCTGGCAGAGCAGCGTCTGAGTGACATCTTATAAAATGAGATTTCCACTACTCACTTCTGCCCTTTGCCAGTAAAAAAAAAGCGGTGTTTGAGCATAACAATACAAAGCCTGTTAGTGCTACATACTTCTATAGTCCTAACATCCTGAAAGACGAGGCTTTTCTTTGCAGACGATGGCAAATTGATCCCAAAGTGGAAGATCACTTGTCTAGAAAGCACGAGGCTGAGCGAGCCATATTCCCAGTGTCTCTCCCTTTAAATGTTGATTATATGTAATATCGGTCAGCGTCTTCTGTGGATGCTCCATTAATAGAGGCCACTTATGACTAAATGCCTGATTTATGAAAGCTGCCGGCCATAAGGTCAACTACTTGTATTGATTTAGAAATGTAGAGTTATTGCGGGCTATACCTTTTAATAGAACACCAAGGGATACTTGTATGGACTGTATACAGTAGACTCCACAGAACTGCCATTAAGAGGTTCGTTGTACATTTACTTTCTTCTATTTTCTATCATTTCTTGTAAAAATGTAAATATAATCATATGCAATAATATATAGATAGATAGACAGACAGAACTGCACAAAAGTTTTTGGCAGGTGTGAAAAAAATGCTACAAAGTAAGAATACTGTCAGAAGTAGAAGGGTTAATAGTTTATTTTTGCCAGTTAACATGAAGTGAATGTAGAAAAGAGAAATCTAAATCCCATCAATATTTGGTGTGACCTTGGCCTTTTGCCTTTCACCAATTCTTTTCTGTACACTTGCAGACAGTTTTTGAAGGAGCTCGGCAGGGAGGTTGTTCCCGCCATCTTGGAGTACTAAGCACAGATCTTCTGTGGGTGTAGGTTTGCTCCAAAACTTCTGTCTCTTCATGTAATCCCAGCCAAAAACTTTTTCACATTGCTATATACATATATATGGCCTGGAGACATACGCCTCGTATCATGTGTGTGATATATATAAAATGCATAATCTGCCACCGATGAGGTTATGGTGTTGATAATGCCAGTGGTCATAAATCTCCACTTGATTTCTGGTAAAATGGAGAGGTGAGTATATAGTGTTTATTATTTTAAACCTTTGCAGAAGTTAAAAAAAAAAAGACTTGGAACACCCCTTTAAATCCCCAGATTAGGACCTTCAACCCTTAATCAGAGTGAAGAATAATCGCGAAGAGCAACTTCCACTCTGGAAGATCTGACATGCCCACATATTACATTGATTTTAGAGACAGGGAAACCTCTCAGAATTAGTTTAATTTTGGGTCCAAGATTTGTTTCGGGTTGAACAAGTTTGGTACGAACCACATCTTAAATTGTCTTAAAAGATAATGTAGAATATTCTCAGGGCTTCTAGGAACCAATCTGTAAAGCATAGTGTACAATACTCTTAGGACTCCTAGGAACCTATCTATAAAACATAGTGTAGAACACTGTCAGGGCTCCTAGGAACCTATCTATAAACATAGCGTAGAACACTTTCAGGACTCCTAGGAACCTATCTATAAAACATAGTGTAGAACACTGTCAGGGCTCCTAGGAACCTATCTATAAAACATAGTGTAGAACACTGTCAGGGCTCCTAGGAACCTATCTATAAAACATAGCGTAGAACACTGTCACGGCTCCTGGGAACCTATCTTTAAAACATAGTGTAGAACATTCTTAGGGCTCCTAAGAAACTATCTATCCAATTTCTAGCTCTCTAAAGTAAACACCGCCAAAGTTTTGTCAAAGTGAAAGTGACATTATTGGTGGAGGCCTGGGGAGGTTTATAAAACAAAAAAAAACTCATACTCACCTTCCATTACATCTTTTGGGCCTCCTCCGTCTGCCTCCTCTGTGATGTCTGGTGCTCTCCTGTGATGTCATATGCCCCCGTCACTGCTGAGGTAACGGAAGATGAGTATGAATGTTTTTTTTATTTTTGCCACCTCCCCTGAGCCTCCATCTATAATACTCTGGGGTCTGAAGAGAAACCAGAGTATATTGCAATGGCCATTTTATTTCACCTGAGATGAATCTCCATTTGTTCGGTTTAGTAAAAAAAAAAATAAGAATTTGGAATATTCAGGATGAACCCGGCTCATTACGAGTCGGTTCGCCCATCTCTAATTGATTTCAATGAATACTGTGCAATGCTTTATTTCACCTGTGGTGGCGCTGCTGCTAAAATGAACACTAGCATAAAATCAGATGCAATCACTGGTGGTTCCAGGATCGGGATACCTTGTGATCAGTTTATTGTCAGTACCAATAAAATGGATTGTCCACAGCAGACAACCCCTTTAAGCAGTTTAGATATGGTCACTCGAGTGGAGCCTTAAAATGAAACCAGCAGACTGGAGATAAAGATACTAATATTTTAGTGCTGAATACAGTAATGGCCGTCTTGACCTCCCATAGATGATAATTGGAATTACTTTGTAGAGGAAAAGTCAATAGCCGGCATCCTAATGTCTGTACTTTGTTGATGTTCCTGGCAACATAAACACTGGATAAAGTGAGCAATGACTTTTCATTCAGCTGCAAACAATACATTACAACACTTTTTAACAAGTGTCATTTTTTTCTTATGGAGTGCCGAGACGGACCTGCCCCTTAGTTTATAATCCCCTAAATTGGTCCATTATTTGCCAAGCCCATAACCTAAGGGCCCCCTGTTGTGTGATAAGTATGCTGTACTCACAAAAGTCACATACCTCGGCTTCTGTTTTGACTTGTCCTTTGCTCTTCTTGTGAAGGGTTGCGTATGGAACGCTCATGGGGGATGAACATTTATTTACAGCAAAAACTAGGAAAATGCACCATAAATATGAGTTCTATGGGGGAAAGGAGATCAGATTCTTATTTTTGATAGATATTCATCCATTTATGTTACTTTCCCATTACAGCTTATTGCTTGGCTCTTACTCTAGTCCTCTGTCCAACAGTGTGGACAGGCAACATCACTCTGGCATTGCGGAATTACAGTAAATCCAGTATTTCTAGACACTCATTGTCTGAGTATCTACAATATGTGCTGCCTCTAATCCTGATCCATTGTGTTTTTGCATGTTCCTGGCTCTGAGATCTAATTGTTGGTCTCAGTTACCTTGACATTACCTACTTATTCCTATAGCATGGATATCACTGATCTGATACTTTCCCCGGGGACCATGCTCTGCAGCGTACACCAAACCTCTTTGAGATGTTAAGCAGGGGCATGTGTCGGGGAGGAGTTAGTGGGTCATGTGCTCTGGGTGCTGAGTGCTAGAGTACCTTGCACCAATCCAGGGTCTACTATCTGTACAGTTACCAACTATTACAGTTAATAGTTTACAATAGGATACTAATATACTGTAGGTTACTGATATTATCCTTTTAGTTCAAAGGGTTGTCTATTTTAGGCGACGTGCACATGACCATGTGCATGTCGCCAGGCCGTGATAAAAAGGCGACAGCACATGGATGACATTTGCGTACGTCATTGAGGCGAGTAAGCAAAATTGGACCGGAATTGGACCTGTCCTGAGTTTTGCTCATGGCCCTATACACCGGACTGTGAAAATACTGGGACCCTAGGAATGAATGGGTCAGTGTGCATGAGACCTTAGACAAGCCTTCCCCAACTGTCCTATTAGTACATGCCTAAGGGTATTAGGTAGAACTCTCAGAGGATTGCAATGTACATATTGATTTATTCAGCCTATTGCAATGTACCATGCATTTATATACTATATGGTCTATAGGGAATAGCTGCAGACACCCAAAAGTCAAGTAGATTCCATGGGAAAAAAAGAGTCACCATGCGTAAAGGGAGGCTGTTAGGTCCAGAATGCCTCCCAAACCAATAATAGTGCGGAGTAGGGGACTTTTTATAGGAGCAGAAACCACTGTGGTCACAAACCAATGAATCCATACAGAGATAATCACCTTTTTATAGGTATGCAACCACAAGTGCACTGGGGGCGGGTCCAAATTAACAAATGTGTCTACGGACCCTTATGCATTATGGCTGATTTGCATAACCATAAATAGATAATTATTTGCATTGTGCTCATAGGTACAGTATGTTGCTGCTTCCACTAGGGCCCCTACACAGCATTATTATTGGTTTGGGAGATATTTTAGACCTGACAGACTCCCTTTTTAGCACGGACACTATAACAATAGAAAAAAGTCAGGGACATATACAGTGATTTAGTCAAACTTTTGAAAATGGACATTAGCACAGAGTGAAGGAAATTACAAGACACAATTCTAAGAAGCAAAATATTGACTCTTCCTGGGGAAAATGGACAGATGCATATGAAACCGTTCACATAACCTTTGCAACCAGAGAGAATATTGGGATACAGAAAGCTGATATAACTAGTTATAGAATATCAATACTACTGCTATGCACTGACCTTATAAAGAGGCACACGTATGATACAGGAATTACAATTACTGCACTCCACAATATAGTCATTTATTGCTCATTTTTGACATTTTTTGTGACAATTTCCTTTAAATGTAGTCAGGAATTTTTGGTGCACTGGATAAGTACAGAAGTAAGTGAATGGATGAATGACAGACATCTAGCCAGGGTCGGTGCGAGAATGGAGAGGGTAAAATCAGGTGCTGCCTTGTAATGGCTGGTGGATCAGCTGCAGAATCTGTGGCATAAGACGCTCTGCTGACCAGCCCCATTCATCTGAGGATAACCAGCCAGTAAATGCTGCGGTGGAAAGTCGGAGAGTGGAGAATTGCTCTCTCTTTCCCCTTGCTTAGGGGAAACCCATTTAATATAATATCACTAAATTTTAGCAAAACCCTTGACAGGCTGCAAGCCACAACACAATCACTGGGTGGCCACACCTAGACACATATAGTATATCACTTTGTGACATAATATCATAGCATCATGTTGTCTTGAAAAGCTGTTATCTGGGACTATGATATTGATTGTTGTGGCCATTTCACTACTTACAAAGCACAGCGCCCTACATTGTATAGTGGCTGTGCTTTATATTGCAGCTCAGCCCCATTCATTTGATTAGGACAGAGCTGTAGCATGGCCACGTAACCAATGGATGTGATGTCATGAGAAGAGGAAGTGGAGCTCAGTATCCCAGTTCCGGTTAACCATCGTAATCTTGCAACACAGATATCTGGACACTTCCAGTCAATAGGACAGCTACAGCAACCCACCTTGTACAACTCATGTACAGTGCTCAGTAGAATAATTATAATGGAAGTCTATGCTAGTTCCTGACTGTTGTAGATTCCCATTCTGGCAAAGGACGTCCAACTTATGTGTGAAGAGCTCGCCTCCCTTTCCCTTCGCCATTTAGGCCATTTATAAAGACTGGCATACGTTATGTCAGTCTTAATAAATCTGCCCCATTGTGTATTTTGTCTGGAGTGTTCCATAAAATAGGAATTGTACTTGTATAGAAGTTAGTGAGGGAGAAGACCAATGATTTCTAAAGTAAAAGTTCATTTCTCTGAAGTTTATAGTATTGCGCAGAGACTAGGTACTATGTGGGAAAACATTGTGGGTCCCAATATAAAGGGGTTTACAAACCCCAATTTTATAAGATAATAGAGATGGATCCTCATATCTTGACTAAAGGCTATTGTCAAGGGAATCTTCTAACAAGTAGAAATGTTCAAAAGTGGAGAAATCTTTTATAGTTCCCTTCTTTTATGCCGGAATAAAAGTCATAAAGGTGAATTCCTCTAAAGGGAAGGAAAAACTTACTGAAACATGAGGAGCCAGAGCTACTTTGGGAGCCTTAAATGGGTTTTCCAGGCAAACTGGAAAATCCATAAGGAGTAGGGGGTGGCCTGGCTCGAATTGAAGGTGCTCAGGTGACTACTGTGGCCAATCTCTGGCCTCAGTGGTCTCCTGTTGGGTACAGGTGACATCACTGACAATATGTCACCAGTACCAACATGTGGTCACCTGAGCCGCTTCACTTCCAGCCAGTTCTGGTATGGGATGACATGGGGGACCCAATACCAGAACAGAAGACAGAGGGTAGATGAGTATTGCTTTTTTTTTTTTTTTACCCCAACCCTGGCCCTTCCTTTAACCTATTTTGACACAGGGCATCCATGTTGCCCTATAAAACAAAGGGTTACAAGTTATACATGTAGATATAGATATATATTGCTTAATTAGGAATGCAAAAGGAATGAAGCCATTGCCCGGAGCGAACGCTCAAGTCTGAAATGTGTCTTTTTATCATGTAACAAATTTCCAGAAAACAAATTGAATTTTGAAATCATAACAATTGCATTTTTGATCATCTCATAAATGTTTAATTTCCCGAAGTGTTGGCTTTAGGTTCTGTCATAAAGCAATGTCATGTCTGTGTAGAGTTTGGTTAAATTGATGCACTATATCATAAGAGCTTTAATGTAATAAGTTATTGGCTGCCTGAGCGCTGGATCTGATGAGCCTGTCACTGACTTGATAAATGATTTGTTAGGCGGCCCATGCTTAGCATGTGATTAAAAATATTGTGATTTATTGAAGCAAAGGAATCTGAGGTTCGGTCTATGTCAGGGGGAGGGGGCAATGACATTTATGCATCACCTAAATATTGATAATTACAATTGCAGCCCGGGCTCTTCACTAATGAAGGTTTTCTTCCTCTTAGCATCGATTAGCCAAATGGAAAACGACTGATATTATGGACATAGGTTATGACGCTCGCCACTGATGTTACCGATTGTATTATATATTGGTCAAGAGTCTTCTCAGCCTTTGGTCTGTTGGACCCTTTAGAGAGAATTTAAGAAATATTTTTGCCTAAATTTCAGTCGGAAAAAAAATTTCTGTTGTATTTTTTACATTTTTTATGGTACCCCTGATGCATGCACAAGTCACATTAATTCCACCATTTACTGTGACTCACAGATGACACTATATCACAGGGAGGTCCTAGTCTGACCACAGTCATGTAGACAATATATCCAGTTTTTAGCATATTTGGAATATCAAAACAGTATATAGAAGTGATGTAACTTTCGTTTATTTAATAATAAAATTCACTGAAATTCCTGAGTTAGAAACCCCAAATTTATTTTACCGATTACGGACTCTTGAGCTAATACAGGGCCTGACAGTACAGTCACAATCCTTACCTCTTGGCTAGAGTGGACAGCAGTTACAAAGAAAATCTCTTGCTTTGGAGGACCTGTTCTGTCCTAAACAACTCATTGATTTGAATGGACATAGTGCAATGCTCTGTTTCTCCTGTGGTGGCACTGCAGGGACATTAAAAACTTACTCCAGGTTTCTCCACAGATGATATATGATTTTTGGGGGTCACAGCAGGATGACACTTTGTCATCAGCTCATTGTCAATGAACCTCCATACACAAGCAGTGGTATTTAAAATGAAGTCTATGGAGAGGGGAGGGGGAGGAAGAGAAGGCGAGAGACAGAGATATGAGGCTATGTGCAGAATTAAAAAGGAGTCATTTCTATCAGGAGAAGGTTGTAAAGTAATTCCTGATAACCCTGCTGTGTTGTGAAAGAAAACTGTCTCTCTATAGTGTCAATGTCTCTCTGCTTTGAGGAGCTTTACTGTTCCTCCCCCTCCCATATCCATAGACTTATACTGTATAGATCTGATCAGTGACAGAAGGAGGCGAACAAGTGAAGACACAGGCACTCACATTACTTTAATAAATTATATTGCAAAGTTTATTCTTTTCACAGGTACTATAGAATTATGAAAAAAATAAATAAAAGTTTTGTCATTGCATACAGCTTTACCACATATTGCAATGTGATTTCTGGCTGCACAGTTTGGACAGGTCAAGCACATCTTGTACTGTTAACGCTCTGATCGACTATTTCTGGAACTCCCACACCAGTAAATGGAGAGGGCCGTCTCTGCAATCACTGTCAGCCTGGACAAATGATGGGTTACTGACAAAGCAGCGCAGCAGTAAGCAAACAGCTGTACATCTACTTGTAGTAGTCTTACTGTAGATCAAGGTAGTCCTCTATCACAGGAGATCCAAATAGCCATCTGTCACAATAGATCCAAGAATTCATCCGTCATTGACAATCCAGGTAGTCATCTGTCACAGGAGATCTAGGTAGCCATCTGTTTCTGTTCATCCAGGTAGTCACCCAACTCAGGAGATCCAGGTAGTTATTTGTTAGTGGTCATCCAGGTAGTCATCTGTCACAGGAGATCCAGGTAGACATGTACAGTAATCTGTCACAGGGGATCCAGATCTATGTAATCCTATGTCACATGAGATCCAGGTAGTTTTCAGTCACTGTTCATCCAGGTGGTCATCTGTCACAAGAGATCTAGATAGCCATCTTGTCACAGGTGATCTATGTAATAATCTGTCATAGGGGATCCAGGTGGTTTCTGTCACTGTTCGTCCAGGTATTCATCTGTCACCGGAGATCCAAGTAGTCATATATCACAAGAGATCCAGCTAGTCATCTATTATAGGAGATCCAGATAGTCATCTATCACAGGAGATACAGGAACTTGTCTGTGACAGGAGATCCAGGTAATTATCCTTCTCAGAATATCCAGGTAGTCCTCTAATACCAAAAGCTCAAGCCTTTCCAAAGACTCACGTTTATATCCTATCAATGACCACATCCTGAATGCAAGACATTCCAGAATCTATGTCCAGGTCATTGAACTATTTAATGAAGGCTGCCACCAGATGGTCAGATCTGTATAATTTTAATACTTAAAGACCAAGTAACAAAACATCTCAAGAACCTGCAACACATGAAGAGTTATCTTCTAAATCTATAGTAACAATACATCTCAAGAACATGTCGTACAATAGATCAGAAGAATATTTTGCACATAAGGAGTTAAGCGACAATCTTCAAGCCACCGAGGTATTATTTCTCATGACCTTTAATGTGTAATTTCATTTCTTTCAGATGCGGCACCCATGGCATTTAAATAAATAGCCGACACTTCTGTGACATTTCATCTCAGACCCATCATAGGGCATGAGAGTGACACCAGGAAAAATTAACTCTCCCTCTGGAAGGTCACTCAATAGCCACATGTTTTGCCTGGTGTATTGCAACAATAGGATCTTTCCCTTTAAATGGAAGATGACTTGGCAATTTAGGGGCACCAATCAGACCTCCTCCCTGGGGTAATAATCACACAAAAGGCTACACTTGCTTTTCTTCTGGAGCTCAATAGAAAAATAAACACAAGGTAATTATTGGCGGAGTCACATCAGGGTAAGGCTGGAGGGGAGATGACTGCTTGAGTTCATCTTGACAAGGCTGAGATGTCTTGGAAGCCTGCCATCTGCTGGAGGATGTCTCTTTGTCTCCTTTATTCGTGTACTTATAAACCTGCAGTAAATCTTAGCCTAAATGCAGCAACCCAAACATCTTCTAAACAGACGGCCTCATGATGAAGACTAATAGGAAATGAAGTTGTAAAAAGGTTTATTGATCAGAGCCTTCAGTTTACAGAGCATCGTGAATAAGATGAATTGGATGACGCCGCTCTTACTTCAGTTTCTTGTATGTTTCATTTACTGAGTCTTCCAAGTTCTAAGGAAACGCATTGATTTACTTTAGTTTTCTTTCTATACTGTCATGGTGTCCATGGTGGGATTTCTGTTTTGTGAACATTTCTCCCAAGTGATCATATTCACACCTACAGGGGTTTTTCTAGCTTTGCTAATGATTTTCTATGTCCTATGATTTTTTTCCCCTCCTTAATCTACCAAAACATATCTGCTTTCTGGGCTTAGGAGTCCAGTAGGCGGTCCTACTCAGTGACTGACTCCTATCTCTGTATGCCCACTCATACAGGATCAATCACTTACTAGGACTGCCCAATGGACTCCTATACCCAGAAGAGCAGAGATAAAAAGAAGCTAGACCAGAGGTTTCAAACAGAAAAAAAAAATTTGATAAAATTCAAAATTATTGTTACTCAGTTACTTGAAATACTATAACAATATTACATTACTATAATAATACCGCTAGGTTTAAGCTTACTGGAAATTTGTAAGCCCCTATAGAAATATAGTGACCCAACAAAAATATAGTAAATGTGCCCTTATATATAGTCTACTGCCCCCATAGAAGTATAGTGACTCTGCCCTTATATACAGTCTGTTGTCCCCATAGAATTATTGTGCCCCCATAGGTATTCACAGTGGCTCTGCCCTTATATACAGTCTGCTGCCCCCATAGGCATACATAGTGGCTCTGGCCTTATATACAGTCTGCTGTTCCCATAGAATTATAGTACCCCCATAGAAATATAATAAATGTGCCCTTATATATAGTTTGCTGCTCCCATAGACATACATAGTGGCTTTCCCCTTATATACAGTCTGCTGTCCCTATAAAATTACAGTGACCATAGAGGCTCTCCCCTTATAACAGTCAGCTGACCCATAGAATTATAGTGTCCCATAGACATAGATAGTGGCTCTCCCCTTTATTACAGGCTACGGGCCCCATAGAATTATAGTGCCCCTCTACATACTCCCCCTACCACCATTGATCCAGCAGCATGGGTCGCCTCCCCTCCGACCAAGTGACTCTGGCATGACATCATGAAGGGGCGCCAGCATGCTCCTCCTTCAGCCTGTTCTCTGCTGTCCAGAGGATGTCTCAGGAGCTGTATTGCCCCGTGGGCTGCAGATGATAGCCGCAGGGGTCACATGTGGCCAGCGGGCTGTGTGCTTGAGGCCCCTAAACTAGACTATATATCCATGTGCTCAGCTCCTCCTGCTCTATATCATGTTGTCCGCACTATTGGCATTCCCAAAGGGAAATTCGGGTTAAATCAGAGTTTTAAATTTTGACTAATAGAACTTTCTAACTTTCCCAACGCTCACTATTTGGAGGCAGCACCAGCCCTACAGCTGCTGGCACAAGAAGATGGCACCCAGCATCCTGAGAAAAGTAAGAATTATTGGGGTGAATTTATTTTTTAGTATACTTTTGTAGACAGGTTACTGGTTACTGGTCCCCCTGCTGGAGATTTTTTCTTTAAAAGTTACCCATTATTTCATTTTCTTAATCTCAAATAACTCCAAAATTGCGCATAATAATTTCATAAAAAATCTTCTTAGGGGTCAAATTCTCTAAGAGATGAATATTCATAGATAAATGGATGCAATGTTTGAATAGCTTGTATAAGAGACAAGCTGGGCCTTGCTGGAGTGGACCACCACCTCTCCAACTGGATCCTAGACTACCTCACAAATCGACCTCAATACGTGAGAGCCCAAGACTGTGTGTCAGGTACCGTGATCTGTAATACGGGGGGCACCTCAGGGTATGGTTCTCGCCCCTTTCCTCTTCACACTGTACACTGCTGATTTTAGGTGCAACTCATCCAGCTGCTACTTACAGAAGTATTCTGATGACTCTGCAATAGTAGGCCTCATCACAGACGATGATGACAGGGAGTACAGAGAACTGAACCGGTTTTTTGTGGACTGGTGCCACCGGAATCACCTGAAGATTAACGCGGGGAAGACCAAGGAGATGGTGGTGGACTTCCGCAAAGGCAGATGCCCTCCAAAACCAGTGGACATCCTGGGGACGGGCATCGAGATTGTGAACACCTATAAGTACCTGGGTCTGCTCCTTAATAATAAGCTGGACTGGGCAGATCATATGGAGGCCCTGTACAGGAAGGGCCACAGCAGGCTCTACCTGCTTAGGAAGCTGAGAGCCTTTGGAATCCGGGGGGCACTTCTTAGGACTTTCTTCAACTCGGTAGTGGCATCAGTCATCTTCTTTGGAGTGGCCTGCTGGGGGAGCAGTATATCAACCAGGGACAGAAATAAACTTGACAAGCTGATTAGAAGGGCCAGCTCTGTCCTGGGGAGCCCACTGGACCCAGTGCAGGTGGTGGGTGACAGAAGGATACTGTCCGTGGTGAGCTCCATGCGGGAGAAGAAGTCCCATCCCATGCATGAGACTGTGATTGCGCTGGGCAGTACTGTCAGTGACCGACTGCTCCACCCTAGGTGTGAGAGGGAGCGCTATCGGAAGTCTTTCCTCCCCACCGCGGTTAGGCTGTACAACCAACACCGACCTAAGCGGAGATCATTACATACAGAGAACTGAAATATCTCTCTGCCTGTTAAATCCCCCCCCCCCCCTGCTACGTCCTATCTGTCTGTGTGCTATTAATGTAATGCCTCTCACCTTGGAACATTCCTGTACATGTTGTATTTGTATTTGTATGCTTATCTTATCTTATCTTTGCTGCTGTAACACACTGAATTTCCCCACTGTGGGACTATTAAAGGACTATTATTATTATTATTATTATTATTAAGAAAAATAAAGCTGCTTTCTTCCAGAAGCAGCGCCACTCTTGTCTTTAGGTTGTGCCTGGTATTGCAGCTCAGCTCCAGTCACTTGAATCTAAATAAGTTGCAATACCAGATGCAGCCCATGGACAAAAGAGGTGCTGTTTTGCAACCTTTATTTGATTATTTTTCATACAATTCAGAACTCCTAAATTTGATCTAATCTTTTTATGACTTTGTAGATAAAGTGCTTTTCCGATATACCAATTTTTCTACATGTTGGGATAAGGACTGATTTTCTTTTCTCTTTTATAACTTTCATTTTTCTATTTATATATATTTATAGATTTCTAGATTGTTTAATTTATTTTAAGTTCGCACTGACATAATAGGTCATAAATTAAACACATTCACTTTTGCATATTTATCTAGGTCATTAATCTTTCAGGGTGGTATTTTTACTGCCTGACTTATCCACCTACCACTTACAGTAGTAAATAATGTTTGATCTGAAAACCTGAGCAATCGCTCATCAATCATTTCAGGCACCATTATGTACACTGAGCCGCCCAGACCTCTATTGGATAGGACTTTGTTTGTTTTAGGTTGCCCTCTTGTGGCCAGAAACCTCATTTACATCTACAACATATTACAGGATTGAATAAAAACTAGAAACGAATACTCAGTGAATGTACTTACTAGGAGACAGTATGGGTACACACAGTTATTGTTACTGCGCTAGGTGACGGTATGGGTACACACACAGTTATTACTGAGCTAGGAGACGGTATGGGCACACACACAGTTATTACTGAGCTAGGAGACGGTATGGGCACACACACAGTTATTACTGTGCTAGGAGACGGTATGGGTACACACACAGTTATTACTGAGCTAGGAGACGGTATGGGCACACACACAGTTATTACTGTGCTAGGAGACGGTATGGGTACACACACAGTTATTGTTACTGTGCTAGGAGACGGTATGGGTACACACACAGTTATTGTTACTGCGCTAGGTGACGGTATGGGTACACACACAGTTATTGTTACTGAGCTAGGAGACGGGTATGGGCACACACACAGTTATTGTTACTGTGCTAGGAGACGGTATGGGTACACACACAGTTATTGTTACTGTGCTAGGAGACGGTATGGGTACACACACAGTTATTGTTACTGCGCTAGGTGACGGTATGGGTACACACACAGTTATTGTTACTGCGCTAGGAGACGGTATGGGTACACACACAGTTATTGTTACTGCACTAGGAGACGGTATGGGTACACACACAGTTATTGTTACGGGGTTGGGTGCACACGAGCTAGGGGGGGGGTTGGGTCACACAGTTATTGTTACTGCGCAGGAGACGGTATGGGTACACACACAGTTATTGTTACTGTGCTAGGAGACGGTATGGGTACACACACAGTTATTGTTACTGTGCTAGGAGACGGTATGGGTACACACAGTTATTGTTACTGCGCTAGGTGACGGTATGGGTACACATGCAGTTATTGTTACTGTGCTAGGTGACGGTATGGGTACACACGCAGTTATTGTTACTGCGCTAGGAGACGGTATGGGTACACACACAGTTATTGTTACTGCGCTAGGAGACGGTATGGGTACACACGCAGTTATTGCTACTGTGCTAGGAGACGGTATGGGAACACACACAGTTATTGTTACTGTGCTAGGAGACGGTATGGGTACACACACAGTTATTGTTACTGTGCTAGGAGACGGTATGGGTACACACACAGTTATTGTTACTGTGCTAGGAGACGGTATGGGTACACACAGTTATTGTTACTGCGCTAGGAGACGGTATGGGTACACACAGTTATTGTTACTGCGCTAGGTGACGGTATGGGTACACACGCAGTTATTGTTACTGCGCTAGGAGACGGTATGGGTACACACGCAGTTATTGTTACTATGCTAGGAGACGGTATGGGTACACACGCAGTTATTGTTACTACGCTAGGAGACGGTATGGGAACACACACAGTTATTGTTACTGCGCTAGGAGACGGTATGGGTACACACGCAGTTATTGTTACTGCGCTAGGTGACGGTATGGGTACACACGCAGTTATTGTTACTGCGCTAGGAGACGGTATGGGAACACACGCAGTTATTGTTACTGCACTAGGAGACAGTATGGGTACACACGCAGTTATTGTTACTGTGCTAGGTGACGGTATGGGTACACACGCAGTTATTGTTACTGTGCTAGGAGACGGTATGGGTACACAGTTATTGTTACTGTGCTAGGAGACAGTATGGGTACACACGCAGTTATTGTTACTGCGCTAGGTGACGGTATGGGTACACACACAGTTATTATTACTGTGCTAGGAGACGGTATGGGTACACACGCAGTTATTGTTACTATGCTAGGAGACGGTATGGGTACACACGCAGTTATTGTTAATGCGCTAGGAGACGGTATGGGTACACACACAGTTATTGTTACTGTGCTAGGAGACGGTATGGGTACACACGCAGTTATTGTTACTGTGCTAGGAGACGGTATGGGTACACACGCAGTTATTGTTACTGTGCTAGGAGACGGTATGGGTACACACACAGTTACTGTGCTAGGAGACGGTATGGGTACACACGCAGTTATTGTTACTGCGCTAGTACAGTATACGGATATAGTATGGGTACACACGCAGTTATTGTTACTGCGCTAGTACAGTATACGGATATAGTATGGGTACACACGCAGTTATTGTTACTGCGCTACTACAGTATATGGATATAGTATGGGTACACACATAGTTTACTGTCACTATTATTATTTCTAGGCTGACTGCCCCTCACATATCCGGCTCCTCTCCCTATCTCACTACGCTGCCCTAATAAGGACAATTATTATATATAGCCAAAGCCCTGACTGTTCCTGTCTCCAGCTGCCGCCTCTCCCTACCTAACTGAAATGGTGACAGGACCTGTGACCCCCGCCTCTTATACAGAGGGGTCACATGTCCCACCTGGCCAATCACAGCCATATCCATACTGGGCATGTCTGTGATGTCTGTGGGCTTAAAGAGGTATTCCCATGAACATAACCATATCTATATTTGTAGATAACTAAAAGTTAAACATTTCTGCAAATATAAGTAGTTAAAAATTCTGCAGAGTTTTAAAGATTTTCTCTTAGTGGTGAGATCTGTTGTCTTGATCGGTTGCCAATGGATACGACCACAAATGCAGAAACTTTCTATGGTCTGGGACTTGTCAAAAACCCAGCCATGATTTTCTTATTGTAGCTGGGTTATCAGGCAGGAACACTACATGTATCAGAAGATATCCCGGCCACGATAAGGAAACCATTGCTGATTTTCTGACCTTAGAAAGATCCTGCATTCATGGTCGTATCCATTGGCAACCGATCAAGACAACAAGACTGTGACCACAAGATATTTAGAGAAAATCCTTAAAACTCTGCAAAATGTTTAATTACTTATATTTGCAAAAATGTTTAACTTTTAGTTATCTACAAATTTAAAAATGGTTATGTTGGTGAGAATACCCCTTTAAAGCTGGGTCACAATGTAGGGCCCAGTGTCAGAAAGCTGGATTTGTGTTCTAGGTCCAGGCAGGACAATGACCCCAAACATATTTCAAAAACCGGGCCCCAGAAATGGATGGAAACAAATCGCTGGAGAGTTCTGTATACCCGGTCGCGGTTGGGCTTGTGGTTGGGTTTGTGTGGCCATTTTTTTTTTTTTGTTTTGGGGGGGGGGTGGGGTTTGTGGGGGGGGGGGGGGCGGGGGCCCCCCCGGGCGGGGGCCCCGGGGGGGGGGGGGGTTTTTTTTTCCCCCCCCCCCCCCCCCCGGGGGCGGCCGGCCGCGCCCCCCGCACCGCCCGGGGCCGGGGGGGGGGCGGGGGGGGGGGGGACCCCCCCCCCCCCCCCCAAGGGGGCCCCCATTTTTCCAAACCCCCCCAGAAATGGGTGGAAACAAATCGCTGGAGAGTTCTGAAGTGGCCAGAAATGAGTCCGGATCTAAATCCCATTGAACATCTGTGGAGAGATCTTAACCCCTTAAGGACCGGGTCATTTTTCGTTTTTGCATTTTCCCTCCCCACATTCCAAGAGCCATAAGTTTTTCATTTCTCAGTTCACAGACTCACATGATGGCTTATTGTTTGCGAAACAAATTGTACTTTGTAATGGCACCATTCAATATGCTGTGCAATGTACTGGGAAGCTGGAAAAAGATTCAGAATGAGGTGCAATTGGAGAAAAAATGCATTTGTGCCAACTTCACATGGGTTTAATTTTTACAGCGTTCACTGTGTGGTAAAAATGACATGTTACCTGTATTCTGCGGGTCTGTACAAATGCGGCGATACCAAATTTATATAGTATTTGTAATGTTTTGATACCGTTTAAGAAATGAAAAACTTTGCAAAATAGAAAAAAAAAATTTGTGTCGCCATATTGTGTCACCTGTAACTTTTTCATATTTACATGTATGGAGCTGGGTATGGCGTCTTTTTATGCGGGACAAGATGACGTTTTTACTGATATCATTTAGGGAAAGATCTGATGGTTTTGATCACTTTTTATTCAATTTTTTATAGGAGGCAAAGTGCTGAAAAAAACGCTATTTGGCTATTTTGATTTTTTTCGCCACTACACTGTTCACCGTATGGGATAAATATTTTAATAGTTCGAGCATTTTGGAGTGCGGGGATACCTAATGTGTTTATGTTTACTTTTGTTTATTTACTTTTATATCTGATCTAGAGAAAGGGGGGTGATTTGAACTTTTGTGTTTTTTAAATTTTTTTTTTATAATTTTAAAAACTTTTTTTTTTCTTCTTTTACTTTTATAATCAGACCCCCTAGGGACCTTGAAACCTAGGGGGTCTGATCGCTCATACTATTCAATAGCAAAATGCCTGGGAAAAATACTTCATTTTCTGGAAAAATTTAAAGGGTGCTAACATTTACGGCCATGACTGTAATTCATAGGTATAATAAATAAATATCTGAAACACTAAAATATAGTATTAAAGATCTAATAGCATTTATATGCAGCCCTGGAGTCCTGGGTTCAAATCCAGCCAAGGACAACATCTGCAAGGCGTTTGTATGTTCTCCCCGTGTTTGCATGGGTTTCTTCCCACACTCCAAAAACATACTGATAGGGAACTTAGATTGTATATGGGTCAGTGTTGACAAAATCTGTGCTGCAGAATATGATAGCGCTACATAAATAAAATATATACACATAAAGTAGCATTAACCTGAGGGTGGGTTCACACCTGCACTTCAGTCCGTCCACTGCCAATCCGAGTGAAAATCTCGGGGAACGGGATTGGCATCGGATACCAACAGGTTAGCGACGCATTAGTTAAAAACCCATTCATTTGAATGGGTTTTTAAAGCAATGCGCGGGTGTCCGATTTCACCCTCTGCGCTGCAAATCCTTTTTTTTTCGTCGGAAACAAAGTGGGACATGCAGAACTTCGTGTCCGACGAAAAAAAAACGGCTTCGCAGCGCAGAGGGCGCAATCGGACACCCGCGCATTGCTTTAAAAACCCATTCAAATGAATGGGTTTTTAACCAATGCGTCACTAACCTGTCGGTATCCGATGCCAATCCCGTTCCCCGAGATTTTCACTCAGATTGGCAGCGGACGGACTCAAACGCAGGTGTGAACCCACCCTGACTTGCTGCAGTGTGATATCTTATCACAAAAGCCAATGAATAGTCATGGCAATTTTTTTAAATTACTTTTTAGTGTTATCTTCTATGATAAGCTATCACGCAGTAGCAATTTATCCCACTGTAGAAAGTTGGGTTACAAAGGACCTTTCTCCAACTCCAGGTCTTTGCATCCTTTGTTCGATGCTGCTCCATTGATTTTGGTGCAGTTGGAATTTTTTCTCTAGCCCCTATTGTTCCTGAGCAATCATTGCTTTTAGTTTCAGCATATTTATGCTCTCTAGTATCAGGTGGGTGGTGCTTGTCTTTCTGCTCCAGCCTAGGACCGCCCAACTGACAGTAATGATCATAACTGTGCTGAAAATAACAGCAATAATTGCTCGGGAACGGTGAGGGCTAGAGCTAAAATTCCAACTGTGCTGGAAACAGTAGAGTGGTGACTATTGAAAGATGCAAAGAGTTGGATTTGGTGGAGGTAGTGAAATGACTTCTTTAACTCTGCTACATCTGTATGTAACCATTCTCGTCTTCTCAATAAGTATACCAATGCTGCCTCTTGTAGTGATCGCTGCAGTCACTATATCAAGAGCTGTGGAGTCCTCTGTGATCTGGATCATCTCTACCGCAAATACCACCTGCTGTATTTAGAGCGATTCATAGGTATAGGCAAGACTTTGTTTTTATCTTCTCCAATTTGGACACTCCTTACTTGAAGGATCCCTTGACCATAAGCAGATTTCATAGTGTCCACCTGCTGGAACCTTCAGCAATGAGGAATTTTTTAAATTCCCTGCAGCGCCACCACAGGATAAACTAAGCATTGCAAGGCGAACGTTCAAATCCATGAGCTGTCTGTGTAATGCTGGACAAGAAAGGTCCTCCATAGCAATAGATTCGCTTTGGAGCTGCTCTTTATTCTGGCACAAGATTAGGATCCTAACAAGAGGTCTCTTTTAACTCATATCAGTCATATATATATATATAAATGGTCTCCAGTGGAATGAATGGCTTACTCCATGATCCATTGGGATCCGTCAGAACTGCTATAGCTCTAGTAATAACAGAAGCCATGACCCTAGTGTGAACAGAACTTCATCATTTCTGCCATGTACGATATAAATAACCACTCTAGAAAACATGATGTAAATAATACACATTTATTTCATATAATCATATTTTTCATTGAAGACGCCACAAAGTATCACAACTTTTTGTAGGCCATATTTCAAGGCATTTGCCATCCACAATTGCTTACAACATCCACTTTTTGACATACCAACAAAGTGTAGGACTACACACTGACTGCATAGAGCTGTTGTATAGGTTTTACTCTCTAGTATAAATACAATCTCCTGGTAGAATTGTCCATGGATCACGAGTCCTTACAAGGCAGAATATATCATGAGAACTCTACCATCTATTCACAAGAGGTTGGTATGCCAAGCCTTGTAATGTTGCATATTGTAAAGGTTGCTTGGCCTGGCCATAGGCACAATAATCATCTTGGTAAAATCAATAGGAATCTAATAAGTATTGTACATGATGACAGTAAGTGACCATAGAAAACCCATTGTAACTTGAATACCGTGAAACCTCTTTGCGATGACCATCTAAAATTGCGTTAAAATGTGGTCTTGCATAGGGTGGTCTTCACAAATAAGATGGCCACTATGTATAATACAGTATATAATAAAACGTATGAATTGCCAGAGGAATTCTGGTATGGATACATGAGTGGTCTTCTCAAAGAAATGATCTTCTTGAGAGGTTTCACTCTACCTGGACGTGTTCAGATTGGCTGCTTAAGCAGGTGGATCTAGTCTTCATACAAATTGACATGGATGGACCCCAATCCTTATAAAATCCTTATAATTGTATATTTGCCAAAAAATGGTACAGATAAGGTCGGAGGATGATTAGATGGACCCAGGTTCTCACGCAAAGTCAAGGTGCACCACCAACAAAATACAGTCCTTCACAGGGTGGACCTACCAGGAATGGGCCTCTCTCAAAGGTGACGTTCACACGGAGGAATTTAGATCTGATTTTAGGTGGATTTGGCCACAAAATCAGTTTGAAATTCCAACCGGCAGTGGTGACCACTTCTTTTTCAGGATGCTAAAAAAAAATATAACACCCTGCTCGATCTTGCTGCTCATTTAGCCACAGAACTCGTGGCATGAGAGTACTGAAGACTGCTTCTGAGGCTAAATCCATGGTGTAAAGCCAAAGGTCTTCTTGCAAAGGGCCAGAATTTGGAAAGGAATCTGAGGTGGAAGCCCACATCATTTCCTCTTCTCTTTACATCGTGTGAATGCCAATAGCAACTGAAAGGTCTCCATCTATGGTATGTATGCCCTTGGCAGCCAAAGTGGGTCCATGTGATCTACTAATGGATAAACCGATCTGAAGATACTGATAAAGTAGATTGCTTCCAGTTTGGGTTTCTCTGTTTTTGGGTCAATTCACAAATAATGTGTTGATGTGCTACATCTCTATAGATCCTTACAGATGATATAGACTATGTGTGCAGTGATCAAAACAGATTTATGTGAAAGGGGACACATACTTTTTCAATACTGCTAAAGTATGAGCCCTCATTCATTTAGTCTGTTTAGCCAAAATGACTACAATCCTACACCAAATAATATCCATTCCCATGACTCTCACATCTGATGCAGCAATGTATTAGAAATCTTAGCACCAAAGGTATTGTTTTGATTTGTAGACACCTGCAACCCCTTGGAAGTCAATGGGGGTCTGATGATGTCATTACGTAAGTGCATGATGTATGTAAATATGATATGTCAGAACTTCGCTCCCCCTTTAACATTGGGAATTTACATGTCTGACCCAAAAAAGGCTTATAAAGGCCTGTCACGTAACATAACAATATACAGTACATAAGAATATGATCTTTATATGGACGCTGAACACTAAATAATATATAAAGCACATAGAGATTATAGGAAGCCATTATGTTTTTGTATTATTCTGAAGGGGTCATGATTCCTCTTTATAGATGTTGACCTGCTCTTTACATTTTTTAATATAAGTCATACCCAACCTTACCGATCCCCCATCACTCTCGGCCCATCACTCTATATTCCCCACCTGATTCCCTAACGGTCTATACTTTTTGGAGACCATTGGGGGAAGCATCAGAACATGAGTGGTGGGGGGTCGATAAGGTGATAAGTTTCATACAGTGACATTTTATTACTTTTTGATCAGGTTGTCCAGTGAAAAAATTAATTGACCAAACAAACCGTAACTAAATTTTCTAGAATAAACAAAACTTACTAATAATTTAGTGGCAAAAATATATTCTGGTCCTTTCAGTGAACATCATATGTTCTCAGTTCTCCCTTCACAAACCCTAGTATAACCTATTCCTGGGCGATATCACTAGTAACTGGAATGTATTTACCTCACCAGGGAAACACCAAATCACAAACCTCAAAAACATTACACTGTGTCTGGTTATACCTGAGAAGACTGCGGATATACCCTCATGGAGGAATACATTGTGTATAGCAGCTTGTAGAGTGAATTGTAGAAACACAATGTTCATACAGGGTCTGCTCAGTCTAGAGTCCTTTGTTAAAATATACAATCTCTGTACCAGGGCTCTTTGCAAGGATGTGATCACGGATCTCCGGCTCCAAACTGGATACTTTCATAGAGCTAAAGGGTTAATAACACAGAAGTTACACTTTTCTAGAATCATAACAGTTTCTGGGATAAGGAAGAAAAATAGGAAAAAGTAAAGAGGAAGGAAAGCAGGAAGGGTAAAGGAAGGAAGGAAGGGAGGAAAGGAAGGAAGGAAGGGAGAAGGAAGGGAAAAGGAAGGAAGGAAGGAAGGAAGGAAGGAAGGGAGAAGGAAGGAAGGGAAAAGGAAGGAAGGAAGGAAGGGAGAAGGAAGGAAGGGAAAAGGAAGGAATGAAGGGAGAAGGAAGGGAAAAGGAAGGGAGAGAGAAAGGAAGGAAGGAAGGGAGAGAAAAGGAAGGAAGGAAGGGAGAAGGAAGGAAGGAAGGAAGGAAGGAAAAGGAAGGAATGAAGGGAGAAGGAAGGAAGGAAGGGAAAAGGAAGGAATGAAGGAAGGGAGAGAAAAGGAAGGAAGGAAGGGGAAAGGAGGAAGGAAGACTGCTGGATGATAGCTACTATAGCTAGACAGATAGATAATTAGATAAATATGAGATAAATCATTAGATAGATAGATGGATACAAGATAGACAGATAGATTGATATGAGATAGATAGATAGATAGATAGATAGATAGATAGATAGATATGAGATAGATAGATAGACAGATCGATATGAGATATGAGCTACTATAGCTAGACAGATAGATAATTAGATAAATATAAGATAAATTGTTAGATAGATAGATAGATAGATAGATAGATATACAGATAGTTAGATAGATAGATCGATATGAGATAGATCAATAGATAGACATACAGATAGATAGATAGATAGATAGATAATTAGATAAATATGAGATACATTGTTAGATAGATAGATAGATAGATAGATAGATAGATAGATAGATAAGAGAATATGAGACAGTATAATGAATGAATACATTTCTGTAATACTGTAATAATACTGAAAATAAAATGCTTGCCAATAACTCTGGTTTTCGGGTTTCTCACTTACCTCTTTTGCGGGAATAGTGCACAGCATAGAGGAGTTGCAAACACCAGGCTAAAATAAAAAAAGTACATGAGATTTACCTTTTACTGTATATTGGCGGTTCCAATAGAATAAATTGCAGCTTTTTAAAGGCCTTATAAATCTAATGAATCCATAGTCATGTCGGATTTAGTAATTTCATGTATACTTGTTAACAACCTATCCTGAGCCATATGAACATATGAACAGTATCACTTAGGGTGGACCATGAGGATATTTTATCTTTAAGGTGTTTGTAAATACAAATATGGAAAGGGATTTCCCACCTTGAACAATCCCTTGTTTGTTAGAAGGATCTTCCGACTCTGAAACGATCACAGGGAGCTACATGTTGTAACCACAGCAATCCCAACAGCAATTGTTCAGATTTCTTGTAGCGCCACCTCTGTGTTTTTGAAGCATTACATACTGCCCATTGAAATGAATGGGAGCAGTGGCGATGGATCGGCAGGGGATTGAATGGGTGAATTTAGCATTTTGTTATTCTATCACTTGTCTGTATTTTTGCACTACACTGTCATTCAAAGCCCACGGTGTGGCACTGTTTGTAACAAAAGTGGGCACTCATTTTTTAACCCCAGGAAAAACTTTTTAAAGGGAGTCTGTCAGCAGGAAAATCATTGTCCAGCTAATGACAGTACCTTGTAGGGCGGCTTCTACACTTTCCAGAGATGCCTTTCTTATTCAGCATTGCAGCTCCGTTTTCATGAAAATCAGTGTTTTATTCTGATGCAAATTATAATCTTATAATGCTGGGGCTTCACTCTCTGCTCTACATAACTGCCCCTACCTGCAGACTAAGTGTGACAAAGTGGGAGATGTCACTCAAGCAATGGGGGGTGGAGCTGGGCGGCAGGGAGGGGCATAGAATGAAGCCATGGCAGGAGAGGACACACCCTAAAGCCCTTTTCAGCTAATTTACGTACAAATATAACACTTATTTCCAGGAAAATGGAGATGTAATGCAGATTAAGAAAGGCATCTTTGGAAAGTATAGAAGATGGCCTACAAGGTACTGTCATTAGTCTGATACTTATTTTCCTGCTGACAGACTCCCTTGAAGAGTACAGCCAATGGATTTTTATTGGATATTGATAGCTGCAAGTTAAACATAATAAAATATTTTGCTACCAGTAAACAAACTTACCAAAATCCAACCAAGCCGACTTGTAGTGGTGCATTCATCCAGGGGTAGCGCTATTGCAGGAATACAGGAAATACAATAGTCATTTAGGGCCAGCAGAGCACATTCTACATGCAGATTAATTCAAAGGTCTCCCTATGTAGGGAAAACTGTGCCGAATAAGTCAAAACTGTCTGACAACTTGTCCTTTTGTCCATACTAGTCAGTCAGTTCTGAATTCGACCACCAAACATACATTGAGAATAAGAGTGTTTAGTACATCATGACAATTTACTGCACTGACTAAATGTGCAATGTTGGTGAAAGGAAATCTTGGTGAATGAGCAACTGCAAGTGAAGAGGGAGCACTGCCGCTTTATGGAGATGTTTCCACAAATACGAATGCAATGTTTTGTATGTTTAAGTACCGTACCTTAAGAAATGCTCTCTTCTCTAATATGTTCATTATAACTGGAGGGATTGCTGAAAAAAACAAAAATGACACTTGATAGAAAAGTGCAACATATAACATCCTACAAAAATCATACAAAATGAATGATACGTAACAGATGGAAAAAAGCAAGAACATATATATTGTGTTGTGTCTCTAGTGCAGGGTCTAAGGGTAGCAGTGCATGACACAGGGATAGGAATAAGCATATAAGTCCTCCATAGTGGAAAATGGGAACTTGGGTGGTTTCAAAGGGATAAAAGAGCATCAAATAGAGAATCTTTATTTCATGCACCATGCCAGGGCCCCACATTGTGAAAACGCAGCATTTTGGCCGTGACAGAATTCTATGTTTTTCAGTACCTGCAAAGTGGATGGGAATCTGGCTAATCCCATCCACACACTGCAACAAAAAATCTGCGGTGGAAAAGTTGCATTTTCAAAAATGCAAGCGTTTTTGAAAATAGCAGCATGTCAATTATAGCTATGGAAAAGCTGTGTTTTTCATATAGGTATAATAAGTGCAGAAAGTCCACAGAGGAAAGCTCTGCAGACTTTCTATGAAAAAATGCTGTGAAAGAAAACATGATGCGTTTCTGTCATGGTTTTTTCTGTAGCATTTTTTTGCTGCAGCTCGCTACATGGGTCCTTAACCTTAAAGAGGGTGACTCGAAGGAACAATGCTCCTTTTGTGATGAGATGAGAGCTGCAGTACCAGGCAGAAGCGCTACAATTTGTATGGACCTGTACCTTTTATGAAAACCTAGAAGTATTGGGAGTCGAATCCCGTATGATCTGGATAAGCCATCTATACTCAAGTTCCAAAAATCCACAATTGCACAACATATTTACAGCAATCTACAGTATAAATCTTCAGAAAATGTAAATGTAAAATTTTGACTGTAGAAGTGTTAATAGTTTATTTTTGTCAATTAACGTAATGAAGTGAATGAAGAAAAGAGAAATGTAAATCCCATCAATATTTGGTGTGACCTTTGCTCTTTGGAGGAGGAGTCCTGGAAGTGATGATACGGCCCCCGCAGAGCCCTGATCCCATCATCATCCAGTCTGTCTGGGATGACATGAAGAGACAGAAGGACTGGAGCAAGCCTACATCCACAGAAGATCTGTGCTTAGTTCTCCAAGATGGCAGGGACAACTTCCCTGCTGAGTTTCTTCAAAAACTGTCTGCAAGTACCGAGAAGAACTGATGGAACGCAAAGGGCAAAGGTCACACCAAATATTGATTTGACCTTTTTAATTTATTTTTTTTATCGTTGCAGCAATCTTCTTTTTTTGAAAGTTTGCCCTTAGAAAAAGGGAAAGTCAAAGCTAAGAAAAACTGTACAAAGCATGCCAGCATGCCACTTGGCATTACATGACCTTTACAGCAGATTATTTCTTATTTAATAGACCTTAGTATGCTTAGACATGTACAAGATTTAAAGGCTCCACCACGTATAGTTTAATATCCCATGAAATGCCAAACACCTATCACTCAACTCGAACAAAAGCAAAAAATCTTTTGGAAAGTTCACTAAATAACTCACTGTATAAGAAGCCATTAAGACCTCAGCAGGGGCACAGTAAACTGTTCTTCTACAGTAAGGAATTTTAATCTTACCCATAGCAGGTGCTGCCATGCCAATCCGAGATACCACCACTTGGGCAATGGCTTGCTGAGCAGCTTTTGTAGACTCCCCCAGTCTGTTCCCATTTTCATCTGTAATGGGGATCCCAAACTTCAATTCTCTGTATAATACATCAGATGTAGTCATATGATAAGAAAAATATTTAAAATGTTGATAAATGAAGACATTAAATTTGAGGATGAAAGATTGAGGAAATCTACTCTGTTACATGGTCTCTTACACATTGTACTCTGCTATATTGTAACCCTATATTAATCAGAGGTACATTGTGTACATGGTGTAACTACCAAGAAAGCAGCTGCCGTAGGACCCACAAACTAAAGAACTCACCAACTAATCACTAACTGTACCCAACTAAGAGATGGGCTACACTTAGTGATCACTGTGGATGATATATGATAACAATGGGAACATAAATGGTGGAGTGGAAGCCAGAATTTTCATACGCAGTTCCAAATTTCCCTGTGGGGCTCCATTGTTACCAACCATAGATTATTGAGAGTTGAAAAATTAGAGGAAAGTCAGCTGATGTACAACCAAACAAGACACCATTAGGAACTTGCAATATCAGGCGGCATCATCCTTTGAGGTCAACATTTGGTGACCTAAACAATTAAATTCACCCAAAAAGTCAACTTCTACATAAGTTCCACTTTACTAATGCTAACTATTGGTCAAAAAGCCCAAACATAGTTGACTAGGAAAATCCAACCTGACCTATCCATTATGGCCAGACCCCTATAATGGCCATCTTCAGCAACCATTTACCCAGTAATTGTCTAAATGTTCAAATCATTTGTAATGGCAGATCTTAACATACCAACATAGTAAAGTTTAACTTGACACAACGCATAAACTATGTAAACTTTACTTCAACATTCTCAATGGCTTTCAATGGCTTCTGTTATGTACCGAGATAAGATTGTGTCAAGTTAAACTTTGCTACATCTGTACTTAGTTAGACATCGTACAGAAGCTTCTGAGAGCATCAAGACCCACTTGGACAACAGAAAGCGTCCAAAGAAAGGATGTTTTATAACTCTAGAATACTTTCTGACTTTCAGACAAATATTACATGAAACTAAATAAAATTTTCACTTGAGTTTAGTAAGCTATTTATTAACTTATATATGGTGTAGCCTTTTCACATCGCTACATTAAAACATCTACTTTTTCACATCCCAACATCTACTTCTTGAGCTCGTGGTTGCTCTTTATTGCCAACTGCTGCTCTATGGGCACACATGAATGGTTTTTCAAGTCTAATAGGGACAGTAAGGCGTTGCCCTAAATATCAACCAGTGAACTGTTCCATCTACACTATGTATTCCAGCTCAAGACACTATACTGGTGCCTGAGCAATAAATTCACAAAGGTGTCTTGCAAAGTAATGATTTTACTTGGTGTCCTATCTACTCATTACTGATCCAGCCTGACTTGACTTTTGCTGTCTATGTACCTGTCTCAACCTGTGCCCATCTACTTGTGCCCATATCTCCGCCTTGTCTGATTCTACACACTGGGTCCACCTCCTTATTTGTTACAACTTGTCTTAGAGCAGCTATTACAATATCCGTAATGTTCTATAACACTATAAGAACCAGACTTACCTTTGTCTCATAAGGGGGATGTTGATGCAGTTGGCTGCAGCTACGGCAGCAAAAGGCACAAAGCGCCCGATTAATGAGGGCAGATGCTGAAATACATAGGAATACACAATGGGGGACAACTCTTAGTAATACAAAGAAGAAGCACACATAACACTGTAACATATGAAAACCTTAAAACCTTTACAACCTTAACTTAATGGTATATTAATACTAGTTACTATTTAGTTCTTTATATTGTTTTATGTCGCTGTTGATTGTTTTAGGCAGTTGTGGAAAAAAATACTGCAAAGTAAGAATACGGTCAAAAATAGAAGTGTTAATAGATTAGTTTTATCAATTAATAAAATGAAGTAAATGAAGAAAAGAGAAATCTAAATCCTATCAATATTTGGTGTGACCTTTGCCCTTTGCCTTCCATCAGTTCTTTTCAGTACTTGAGGGCAGTTTTGGAAGGAACTCGGCAGGGAGGTTGTATCCCGCCATCTTGGAGAACTAAGCACAGATCTTCTGTGGATGTAGGCTTGGTCCAATCCTTCTGTCTCTTCATGTAATCCCAGACAGACTGGATGAGATGAGATCAGGGCTCTGTGGGGGCCGTATCATCACTTCCAGGACTCCTCCTCCAAAGGGCAAAGGTCACCCCAAGTATTGATTGGATTTATATTTCTCTTTTCTTCATTCACTTAATTTTGTTAATTGACAAAAATAAACTATTATCACATCTATATTTGAAAGAATTCTCGCTTTGCAGCATTATTTGCATCCATGTCTAAAACTTTAGCACAGTATGGTAAAAAAAATAGGTAGAAGTGGGATTAGCAAGGGGGTACAATGGCATCACAAGATATGTATTTTATCATATATCATATTTACCTGAGTCAATGACTTGAGCCCTAAAGCAGTGACCACAGCTCCCGTAGTAGCACTAACATAGGCTGTCCCCAGCTGACTGCAAAAAAGTGATTTGACATATATGTTAGAAAAACATGGAGAAATTACATTTGGAGAGGTTTCTGTTGACCCAATTTTAAGATACTTGTTCAGTGTCTTTTTATAGCAAAATGAGTTCCCCCGATGGTCCAGCTCTCAGTTTAAAGATTTTTGTGGATGCAAAATAAACTTTAATATGTTGTAAAATTCTTCAGTATTTTCTGTTTTACTGCACCTGATGTACAGAATACAGTCACTGCAAGGAATACAAATGCTTACCTGTTGGTGATAGGAGCATCTCCACTTCTATTGGTGTAGTTAACAATGGCATTAAAAGACTGATTGATCCACTGCCAAAATACAACAGCGGGGGTCGTTCTAGACAAGATGGAACAAAAATAGTTACTATGATCATTCTAGAATTTAACTCAAAAATGTTAAAGGAATAGTGTTTCAATTGTTATGTTCTAGATAAAGCGTAAGGCTGACCATACACATCAGACAACTGGTGGTTAAATGCTTGTTCAGCTGACGGCTATTCCTCCTGATCTCCTCATACATGTACCCTCGGCTTTTTAACTTACTTGAAAATAAAAAAGAATTGGGCATGTTGAATTCCAATTGCCCGATACTTCCATCCCCTGATATCTATCGTCGTCAGTGGAGAAGAGAACACACCCATATGCATAATATCAGATATCTGTCATCACCCTCATACACATCAAACCATCAGGAGTAGTCGGGACAGCCACATATACGTTACATCAGGCATCTGCCATCAGGAGTAGTTGTGACAGCCACATATACATCAGATCAGACATCTGCCAGCAGGGGGGAGATGGGAAGCCCCCTTATATATCAGATCAGACATCTGTCATCAGGGATAGTCGAGACTCCCCCATTCACATCAGATCAGACATCTGCCATCAGGGAGTCATCGGGACATCTCCATACAAATCAGATCAGACATTTACCATTAGTGGGGAGTCAGGGCATCTCCATACACATGATATTAGAATCTGTCTTAAGGGAGAGTCGGTACACTTGTTACATATCAGATGGTGAAGACAATGTTTTAGTGTTTTTCCTCCAACCTTTCATTCCCTATTAGTTTCCAGCAAAATCTGCAGGCTTGGCTGACATTCATCTGAAGTATAAGACCACCTTAAAGGGGTTATCCAGTTAACAAAAACATCTAACACTGTATCAAATGCAGCACAAGATTCCACTAACTAATATACAATCTGCATTCCCGTCAGCTTTTTAGACTACTGCCTGGGTACGGGAAGTCTTGTATTTTGGCCTCCCCTTCTGATGTTCTGACTCTAGATCACATGAATGACCTCATTCCACTTCAAGAACAAGCAGGAGGAGTAGAGCAGGATTGGTCATGTGATCACAAGTTTGAACGTCAGGAAGAGGAGAGGCCAAATACAAGACTTCCAGTCCCCAGGCAATAGTTTCTAAAGCTCACAAATACAGCACAAGGGGATGCAGCACATGTATTAATAAGTGTGACCATGTACGTTCGATATAATGCTAGATATTTCGGTTCACCAGATAACCCCTTTAAGGCCTAAAGGAACAAGGGGGCATTAACCCAAGGGTCAAGAAAATAGCATGGGAGGAGAAACCAATACTAGACCCATTCATACTGAGTGCTAAAATGTGTTTTTTTAATGGAAACTCATTTTTGCTATGGTTATGACCCTACTCTTTTTACTTCACTGGTCACATACCTTTAGTCATGAAAAGCTAACACATATCTAATACTTGGCTCATGTAATATATTAATTCTAAATATCCAATTTTTTGTTGTTGTATATTTTATAAGATTTTCTAAGGCTGACTCATAGAAAGAATGTAAAACATGCTGAATGGGTATTTCAGTGCATGCCAAGAACTTCTATATTTGGGCAGTATCTAGAGAAACCCTTAACGTAAAATCAATGACTCAGAAGTGAGTTCCTGCTCAAGATTTCTCCTTTTACTTTCTTGATTTAGAAATATACAAGTAGAAGAGCCATCTGCTAAGATCTAAATCTGGTGTCTCATAAAGCCCGGCTGCAAATGACCACTGACTGTCAGCTTCAGAAGTCTTTAACCCCAGATGGACTTCTTTGGCCCATTATCACCTGACAACCTCTGATGGTCCAGTCTGACCCTGACAGTAACTCTTCGTTAAAATAATACACTCGGGATTGCATATAAAACCTATATAAATGGCAGATATTTCAGTGTCAATTCTCAAAACCTGCATTGCTACATCTGGGATTTGCTGGTTATTACTTGTTGCTTGCTTGTTATTATTCTTCCAAAATAAATTACTGTAATTACTTTATTACTTTTACTGTAATTATTAGATTTTCAGTGATGAGTTTTTTGATTTTGGACATGTCATCAAATGTCAAATTTGTTCCACTAATTTAGTCCATTTGTTACAGGTCCTTTTTCTTACAGGTCCTTTATTTTTCATTGTAACCAAACCTTCAAACAACTTTTGATTTTCTGGCAGCATTTGTGATATTAATAGTTTTTGTGATATACTTTATTAACAAATTTTGGTTCCTTTCTGTGAAATTCTGCATCTTTTTACTTTTCCCCTTGCTTCCTATTAAGAGCTGAACCTGTTTCTCACTGTACAGTGTACAGGCTTGTGTGTGTAAAGAACAGAACATGAAAGTGGGGAAGGGTCACTTCAAGCAGTTATATCTTTGGCATTATAAAACAGGATATTCTCATCTTTCATATGACACTAAGACTGCAGTTCTATCTGTGTTATTTCCAGATATATCATCAGTTGGGATTAAGTGCAGCTTCAGCTACATATAAATATCTTAATCCCGACTGTGTTTTCAGCTGATATCTCTGGAAATAACCTTAGTGTTATATGAAAGATGAGAATCTCCTCTTTCATACAACACCAGAAGCAAGTTTCAGTGTTTTATAATGCCTGAGATATAACTGGTTGAATTGACCCTCCCCCAGCTTTATTTTCTCTGCATTACATACAAGCCCGTGCACCTTACACAGTGTCCAGCAGGTACGGCTCTCAATACAGAAGCAAGGGGAAGAATAAAGAAATTCAGGATTTCACAAAAAGGAGCCAAAACTTGTACATAAAGTATATTACAAAATTTATTATTGTATATAAATAAACTATATATTTATATAGTTTACTTTAATTATCTTTTGTCTTTGGTATAGAAAGTATATTTAGGGGGCAATCACACCACCGTTGGTGACCGTCAGTAGTGTCCGTTGCTATTGTCCGTTACAAGATTTTAGCATTGGACACTAGCTGAACCGTCAGAAATCCATTAAAATTTCCATTCATTTCAATGGGTTTTTATATTGTGTCCGTTAGTGTCCATTTGTGTCCATTTGCACCCAATCCGTCAGAAATCCATTATTTTTTTGCGGACAAAAAATCCTACATGCAGGACTTTTTGTCCGTTTGAAAAAAAACGTATTCTTGACGGACAGCAAGTGTTCGTTATTTTTTTAACATTGAAGTCTATAGGTAACGGACTTATAACGGACAGTAACTGATAGCCATCAGTTACTGTCCATTATTTTATGTCCGTTTTTTTTCCTGCGCATGCTCAGAAAAGAGAAACAAAAAAAAAAAAAACGGACAGTGTTAAAAAACGGACAATAACTGATACTAATGTGTCCGTTTTTTTAACTGAACCATTAATTGGATCAGTTAAAAAAACGGACACATTAACATCAGTTAGTGTCCGTTATGATAGGTGTCCGTTTTTTTGTTTTTTTTTAACGGACACCTTCATAACGGACTCCAACGGTAGTGTGAACCCTGCCTTAGATGCCTACAAAACAGTAGCATACTGCGGGGTATTTGATTAGTTTTTTTGGTGATTTTTTTTTCACCTGATGTATTGTAACAACTTTTTAGGAACTCTGTCCTGAAGAACACAACCTTCATTGTATCTTCCTTGAATTTATCCCCCTTATCATATTGTCTTGGAGAACTAACGTTTGATCATTTCTTTTCTACTTCTATAATAGAAATATGTTTGTTTTTGTCAAAAAAAGACGACTTCTCCACAGGAAAATGACAACACATTGATAGATGGATGGAGACATGCCTGTAAAATGTCAGCATGCAGCCTGTGATTGTCATGTTCATGGGCACCTGTGCCGACATCCGTCCTATCAAGACCATCTTCTCTCCTGTATCCGGGTGGAATGCAGAATCATAGATGTATTTTGCTTTCCATAGCTGGTCTTCAGTAAGTCCTGGTTGTCGAACTCCATTTCTGTGATAAGTTTAATAATTCAAGACAATTAGAAAATTTTGGTAAATTTTATCTACACAGTCCTTACTAATGTTTACAGTGTAATACATGTTTATGGGATTAGCAAACTCCTAAACACAGATATTAAAAAAAAAAAAAAGCTGCACGGATTTAAATTCATGCTGTAGATTTTCCAATCTGTACCATGCCCATTATATCTCAAATTGCTGCCGATTTCCACCTTGGAAATCAACAGCATATCCACATCAGAATCCATGAAAAATATGCACATAACATGCTACAAATTTCTTGCAGATTCACCAAAGAATTGCAGCCAGATCCACAACAGAAAAACTTGTCATGCATGAACCTGCTCTACATGCGCTACATAAATGCGGCAAAAATAGAAACCCTCATATATGACCTCTACATAAAGATTGACCTATTTTGGATCTTCAGGTCCAAGCAGCATTGGTCTTATTTTTTGTGGGAGGGGTTGTAGTTTTAATTACGACAATTTTGATGTATAATTTATTATCTTTTATTTTATTTGTTTTCAGGGGGAGAATTGGAAAAAACAGCATGACATAATTGTCAGATACTAATGGCAAATGTGGGTTTTTGACCAACTGGAACCCCATAACCTCCTCTCGCTGTCAAATCTTAGATACCATGGCATCAGGACTTATCTCTACACTGATTTCAGTATAGAATTGGTAGAAATCGGATGGAAACCCGGCAGATGCCATTATAGTATTCTCTTTCTAAGCGGATAGGGTTTCCGTCTTTCGGGTCAGCAAGTGGACCTGAAAGACGGAAACCCAAACGCTAGCATGAGCCTAGCGTCAATCTGTTCCTGGCAGCTGTGGGAAGTTGTGTTACAGGTTTTACATACCCTGAACAGTACCTGTGATGGATATGTCTGTTGATGAGCAGAATTCAGCACCTGTCAGTGATGGATATACTGTACCTATCACTGGTAATTAAGTGGTTAAAATACAATGTATAACAAAATCCACTTTTATACTAAAAGCTACATTTTAAAGGAGACATCAGCTCCTGAAGTTTCTAGTGATCGACTGTTATAGCCATGCTACCTTTGCAGCGCCCACTGCAGTTTAATTGAAATATTACATAGTGTCCTTTCAAATAGACTACCATGTAATACCTGGCCATGTCAAGTTTGCCAAGGTGGCAGCAGCTCTTACTTGGATCTCTGTGCTGTCTAATAGAGGAGTGGGCGGCCTAGATGCCTTATAGGGCACTTGTAGTTTTCTTTTTAAGAAGTTCAGTGTTTTCTTAGCTTAGAAGCATAACATGTTGTATCTGGTAGAAGAAGTCATCACGGAAGGTCAAAAAATAAAACTTATTTAATAACAGGGTTTCCAAACTCCAGTCCTAACTACTTCTAACTGGTTATGTTTGCAGGGGTTCCTTAGTTGCACAAGTGATATAGTTGATCAATGCATCGCACATTGTCACTGATGCCCTCTCTATGGGAAATCCTTAAATTATGACCTGAACTTGAAAAATACTACTTAAAGGGAATCTGTCACATGAAAAATGCAGTTTAATCTGCAGGCAGTATGTTATAAAGCAGGAGGAGCTGAGCATATATATATATAACTTTGTAGGAAAAGATTCACTATTACCTGTCATTTAGCCATTGATATCTCTGCACTTTCTATGTTGGGAAGTCCAGGAGGCGGAGCTCAGCGATTTGGACTTGTTAACAAATTTGTCCATCTCAATGGATAAATGACAAATTATTCCAATTCTTTTCCACAAGCCTATACGTTGATTTATTCAGCTCCTTTTGCTCTATAAATTAATCTCTGCAGACTGAACACCATTTTGCATGTGACAAGTTCCCTTTAAGAACAATTGTAATACAGAAAAACAATTGTCATTTGATGCAGTATACCTGTAATTTACTATAATGGTCTTAGCTTCATCAAGCACTTTAGGTCCAAGCAGAATATTGCGAGGATCGGTCACCATAAAGAAATGTCTGGCTCGCCCTTCGAACGTGCCCTGATCCCATCGAGGTTCCTTGATGTTAATGTTGAATGGAAGATCTTCAGGCATTGTCTGCAAACATACAAAGAGGCTGATGAATAGTCCAATGGATTAATATTTAGTTACAGACTCAATCTTACATTTTATGGTTAATAATATGTAATATTACAGAAGGCTCCAGAGATGCTCTTCCTACTGAACACTTAAGACCTCATTCCTGGTTGTGTGTGAATTTTTCATTATAATGTGGGGTACGGTACAGAAGTGTTTCATATCGGCACTATATAAAGCATTGTATTGCGTTCCAAATGTATTATGTTACACAGTATCCAATGGAACATGCTGCATATTGAAAAAAACTTAAAATGCCATGAAGTATATCAGAATTGGAAACATCTGGACAGAATAACATTGGCTATAAGTATGGCCATACTAAAGGCATAGCCTTAAAGGGAGGCCACCATGACAGGGTTTGGGCTGAGAGGAAAGAGTTAAGTTAGCCTTTGTTAAAGGGGATGGAGTAAGGGGTGGGTTTATGCTATAGGCAGATGAAGAGTGGGAAGCTGGAGGCCATTTTGCAGGGAACAGTGCCAGTGTAAGCCCATGCTAACCTGCCTGCTTTGTTCGGTTAACTAGGCGAGGGTTGGGAGTTGGTGGGGTTAGGGGTTTGTAGGATTAAATAAGGGGCCCTATGTTCTCACAGTAGTTATGGAAGTGGGGGTCCTCGAAGCTGGTGGTGTGTGGTAATGGGTTTTGGTGGGGAGGGCCCCAAGGCAGGGACTGGACTCCCCAGGTCTTCAGGTTTTGGCTCTTTACAAAGGAATTAAACCCTTTTGGTCATGTGGCTATGGTGGAGCACCAGGAAGCTACAATTAGTTGGTGCCCCTGAGCTTGTGTTTAATGCCTAGGGGTAAAATAGATGGTGCTACGGGAGCCAAACTGTTTTTTTTAAAAGGGTTTTGGGCTTCGAGCACCTATAACGTCATAGCGGATTTCATTCTGGTTTTCAACGTTGCTTACAAAGGTGGGGATTGACACTTTGAATGTCTATGGGTTATTGTGGTTGGAAATGTTGCACTAATACTGGTTATTTGAATAAAATGGCTGCTGTGGCCAATTTATTCCAACTCATGGTCTGGTGTCTTTATTTACAGTTTATGTGAAGTGGGTTGGTGGGATCAAATGGACAATACCTACATCTACCCCATAAGGATCCTTAGTTATTTTGAAGACCATGGAAAACTGCCTTTGGTTGCTTAGTCACGCAACCTGTGTACCTAAACTCCCCCTTTCCCGTAACCCCTCCTCTGTGAGTCAATGTTATTTGGTTTGGTTGTGAGAGGTTGTGATCTTCTCACTATGGACCCCTAGGATGCATTCACAATGCCCTCATTACAGTCCATTGATCTGATCTGTCTGTGTCTGTCCCTATTCACTGTAATGTAAAAAAACAAGACTTTGTTCTGTCTTGTTGGCTTACTTTTCTATTGCAAGAAAAAGTCCTGCAGGTAGAATGTGATCTGTCTGCTTCAGTCATTCTGTTGGCATTTCAGTCCATTGCTCTCATCCTATGACAGATCAGAGCAACAAACTGTAATGAAGGCAGTGTGAACGTACCATTAGTTAGTAAGAAGGTACACTTGTAAATAATATATTTTTAGATCAGCACATAAAGAGATTTAATACTTCTTATCATTAGGATAATCCCTATTTTATGAAATGGTTAAAGCACTGAATCTATGCTGTTCCAAAACAAATGGAATTAGGGTCAGTAAGTGATGTTTGAGCTAACATGAAAAATAAATCTCAAAATTCAGAACATCGCATCTGCAGTTTGACTCTATGACCATCAGGGGAAACTGAATCTACTGTAGGTTATAGGATAGAACTGTAAAAATATTTATTTTTACAAAAATATGAGAAACATACTAGTATTGCAGTAAGGCCCTGTTCACACACAGCAGCAGAAATGTGTGCAATTTATGGATGAATCCAGGAGTGGATACTAAACAATATCAAGAAAAGATTTGTTAGCAAAAAGAAATACGCTGTATGAACAAGGTCTAATAAATAGTGAAAGAATATGAGAATACTTCCAAGCTTTCTTCCCTGCCTTCTACTTGCCTAAAGTATGGGAAGTCCATATGACAAAGGTCTCCTGATTGTAGAGGTCATGGACAAATTATATTTCCCACAGATCAGGTATCCTAGTGTGCTGCCTCTGTCTATGTCACATTTCACAATTGTGTGTCTATAAACTACAAGTAAATCCAATACTGCAAAGATTCAATGCTGGATTATCACTAAACTAACTGCAGAAGAGGGAAAAGCAGCTTTGCATCCCATCCGGGCCTGCGTCATTTAATCAATTGTTTCCAAAAATAAATGAAGATGAAAATCTATAATCTAGATCTGGAAAATGGCTGCGAGCTGTATTTCCATGGCTACTAGGACTAGAAGAAGTAGGGCAGGGCCATCATCAGCACCAGGTCAACCTGGGCAAATGACAGGTCCAGATAGGTTAGAAACATAGAAGACGGCAGAAAAAAGACCACATGGTCCATCTAGTCTGCTCTTATATTATTTCCATTTTATCTTCAGATAGACTTGTGTTTATCCCAGACATGCTTACATTCACTTACTGGAGATTTCCCAGCCACATCTGCTGGAAATTTATTCCAAGCCTCAACTACTCTTTTCCTGAGGGTACGAATAAAACTGCAACCTGTGCACCCCCTACCTATATCATTTGTCTATAAAGGGGATTCTCATAACTTTAAGTAGATTAAAGTGGTTCTCCAGGGAGTATTCTTTTACATACTTCCTCCAGGGGGTTTAGATGCTGTACCTGGGGGTTTCAGGCTGGTTCTGACATGGGGGTTACATGATTGGAACCAGCACCTGGCACCCATGTTATCAGTTCATTCCCTACACTGGATAAACTTACTAATATACAGGTGTATTAGATTTGCAGAGTGAAGCAGGAGGCCAGAAGTCTCGTTCCTCTGTCTGCTCTGCTCTCTCAGTCATGTGACCGGCTTCGCTCTACTCCATGTACAAATAGCAGGAGTACAGCTGAGCTGATGACATAACACAGAGTTGGAGCAACAACAGAAGACGCTGAGCACAGAGACCTCCAGCACTCCACTATACTCTGCAAACTATAGATCGCCTTCCCTTAAAATAGGTTTTCAATATTAAAGTAGTGGGGGTCCGACTCCTGCTCAGCTGTGTGAACGCACTACAGTACTCCAGCTGTGGCTTCTTCATTGTGTACACTGCTCCATACACTGTATATTTAGTAATAATAATGATTTAGTAGCAGATACACAGGGTATTACAGCATTATTTCATGCAAGTAAATGGAACAACCCTGCAATGCCCATCACAGCCACTATGATGTGTGTGGCATGTTGTGTGTACAGAGCAGTGAAAATAATGGAAAGTTCACAGTGCTTGCTGGAGCACCTTCATAGCCCCGTCACACAGTGCTACATGTAAGATATGGAGCACTGCAGCACTTACCAGAGCACCAGGGCCCCTTCACACAGCTGATCAGTCAGGGTGCCAAGAAAGGACCCCTACAATCTAATATTGATACCTATCCCAAGAATAGGACACCAATATTAAAATCCCAGAAAATGTCCTCCCAAGAGCTGACTCTATGACTCTCCTACAGAAAGCTAAATTCATCATTTTTTCCAGAGCGCAGTCTTGTGCCAATCCCAGCCCTTTGGGACAATGCCCAGATACTTTACACTCAAACTTTCCGTTTTCGAGAGTTAACCGCCAAATAAAGTCAATTCACTGGGAGGCACCGTTCTTTAACTCTTTCCTTCTCTTTCTACTTTACAAGTCAGTCCTACTTTTCCTGTAACAGAATTTGTTTCATAGTCATGTATTTGTCAAGAGAAGAATACTGAAATGTATCTAAGCGCTCGCTGCATTCCAGGCATCGCTGTATGGTCAGTTTCCATGACAACTGTAGGAGCGATCCTGGCTCCCGTGCTTGTATATATGGAGGCGTTACCTAGTCGACCATTATTGGAAACTCCATTCTTTGTAATATATATAAGACATCAAAGGCAGGCAGACAATAATGTTTCTATGTTGCTGGAGATAAAACTAACATTGTGTTCTGTAATACAAAGCATATAGGGGGAGAATACAGTATAGTATAGGAACTGTATCTTTAAGAGTCATTGCGCTGAGGACTTCAGACAGAATCTAGTCGGGAACGTGAAGTTCCTGAACATATTTTATCATGGAGAGCTCATGAAGAACTTGTTTTTTCGCTCAGAATATTTGACACAGCAGCAGTGCCAAGACCCCACCCAAACTGCCAGACTGCTAGTGCAACGGAGAAAGATCCTACTATAGATACTATACTGTATACATTGGTATATATTAGTGAGTAACATGAACACATACTAGGTACATACTGTGCATATATCTTGGGTATAGTTTGCAATAGGGACAGGTTTTAAAATTATAATACTATTTTACAAAGCTCGGTAGAATATGGTACTACAGTATCTAAACATATAACATGCACAAAGAACATCTATGGCTATAAGATTACTGTCACATACAGTATGGCTCCCTAGGCACCAGGGCGTACCACCTCAAATTCATGGATACTTGTGATACCAGAGATAAACTCTGCAAATCTAAACACGCCCTAACCCCAATCATCAACAGGAAAACTTCCATCTATGCCAGATCTGTGTTACCCTAAATCTCCCCTAACCAGGCACTACTCGGCCTTAACCTACTATCAAGAAGAAAATGACCCTTCTCTTTGGCCCTAAAAGCATAAACCTCTTTCTAATGACTATACCATCCATTAATTGTAACCAAAATAGAAACATGTCACCTGAAAATGAGAGCACATGATGTTCTCCAGGAAATGCGGTGTGTATCATTTTTCACATAGCGATGGTAGTGTGATGGGAAGGTGGCTCAAGGATAGATAGATAGATAGATAGATAGATAGATAGATAGATAGATAGATAGATAGATAGTTGTTATATCGATAGATATGTGATGATAGTAGATAGATACATTTTAGAGAAATAGAAGCAATGCAATGGATAGATAAGTTAATTGGATAGATAGATAGATAGATAGATAGATAGATAGATAGATAATGGATAGATAGATAGATAGATAGATAGATAGATAGATAGATAGATAGATAGATAAATAGATAAATGATAGATAGATAGATAGATAGATAGACAGATATGATAGATAGGAGATAGATAGATAGATAGATAGATAGATAGATAGATAGATAGAATAGATAGATAGATAGATAGATAGATAGATAGATAGATAGATAGATAGATAGATAGATAGGAGATAGATAGATAGATAGATATAGATAGATAGATGATAGATAGATAGATAGATAGATGATAGATAGATAGATATGCAATAGCTAGATAGATATTATATCATAGATATGTGATGATAGTAGATAGATTTTAGAGAAATGGATGCAATGCAATGGATAGATTAGATAATCTGATACGTAGATATGATAAATATAGATATGCAATAAATAGATAGATAGATAGATAGATAGATAGATAGATAGATAGATAATAGATAGATGAAAGAAAAAAATTGGCAGCACTCCAAATGATGGTTTAGAAAAATATGGGGTACTTTATTTACTCTTAATGCCACATTTTGGCATTTGAGCCTTTTTCAAGCTTTTGCTTATATAGAATTACGGGGATTTATTTTTTCTTTTACCTATAGGGATTGTTGGTGTGTTACCTGGGGCTAGCAATAGTCCTTTGATGCCGTTGTTTGGACTTATAGATAGATGGGGATAGATAGATAGATAGATATGACATAGATAGATAGATAGATAGATAGGATAGATAGATAGATAGATAGACAGATAGATAGATAGATAGATAGATAGATAGATAGATAGATAGATAGATATGACATAGATAGATAGATAGATAGATAGATAGATAGATGTGACATAGATAGATAGATAGATAGATAGATAGATATGACATAGATAGATAGTTAGATAGATGTGACATAGATAGATAGATGCCATGGTACATTCACACCTATACACACAGATGGTTACGTCACTGAACACTTTACAGCAGATAACTGTCCGCCTTAATCCCCTTGTCGAGAACAATCCCAGGAATTATCGCGCTCCAGGATAGACTGGATCAGAGCGCTGGTTTACCAGAAATAACACAATTACTCGGTTTAGTCACTCGTTCGCCCCATTGTTTCTAGATCCTCCACTATGAGCTGCTACACTGTAACCCTTTCAGTACCAGCTATACAGATACAATGTTGCCTCTAACCACCAGTAAAGCTTATGGAAATATTACTGCCAAATATTAAAAGCTAGAGCAAGTAGCAAAACCATTAGCTGCAGAGAACGGTATATAGACTTACGCTTGTCTACGTCCTTGCTCAGAAGTCAAATGCTATACAGTATCCAGTGATAGCAGTGACCTCTCAATGACATCATAGGCTTGTACTGTACAAGGGAGGAGAGGACAACCAAGCTTGTCAGGCCTCCCTACACCGCTGACAGCCAATGCATATATAATACCGCACCGATAAACACAAGGGCGGCCTGTGACTGGCTCAGCAGGTTCTGCTGTCAGTGGAAACCACAGGGGGAGTGGAGGGGAATACACATGGGCTGGTCGACTAAGAATAACTGGCTCACATAGAGCTGGCTGGGGCCAGCTGCTGCCTGCTATCATGTCAAGTAGATTGTATCATGTGAAAATGCTATGTATTCTCCCTGCATTGCATAACATAGTGGCGCAGGACTGAGAGTACTAAGATGTAGCAGAGCTAAGTATGTCAGATGTAGTAGTGCGGTATATTACAGTGCAGTATACACACGTGGACAAAATTGTTGGTACCCCTCCTTTAATGAAAGAAAAACCCACAATGGTCACAGAAATAACTTGAATCCAACAAAAGTAATAATATATAAAAATTCTATGAAAATGAACAAATAAAATTCAGACATTGCTTTTCAACTATGCTTCAACAGAATTTTTAAAAAAAAGAAAACTCATGAAACAGGCCTGGACAGAAATGATGGTTCCCTTAACTTAATATTTTGTTGCACAATCAAACGATTCCTGTAACTGTCAATGAGACTTCTGCACCTCTCAGCAGGTATTTTGGCCACTCCTCATGAGCAAACTGCTCCAGTTGTCTCGGGTTTGAAGGGTGCCTTTTCCAGACGGCATGTTTCAGCTCCTTCCAAAGATGCTCAATAGGATTTAGGTCGGGGCTCATAGAAGGCCACTTCAGAATAGTCCAATGTTTTCCTCTTAGCCATTTTTGGGTGTTTTTAGCTGTGTTTTGGGTCATTATCCTGTTGCAAGACCCATGACCTGCGACTGAGACCAAGCTTTCTGACACTGGGCAGCACATTTCTCTCTAGAATCCCTTGATAGTCTTGAGATTTCATTGTACCCTGCACAGATTCAAGACACCCTGTGCCAGATGCAGCAAAGCAGCTCCAGAACATAACAGAGCCTCCTCCATGTTTCACAGTAGGGACAGTGTTCTTTTCAAGATATGCTTCATTTTCCGTCTGTGAACATAGAGTTGATGTGCCTTGCCAAAAATTTCGATTTTTGTCTCCTCTGTCCATAGGACATTCTCCCAGAAGCTTTGTGGCTTGTCAACATGTAGTTATATATTATTACTTTTGTCAGATTCAAGTTATTTCTGTGACCATTGTGGGTTTTTCTTTCATTAAACGAGGGGTACCAACAATTTTGTCCACGTCTGTATATAGGTACAGTACAGACCAAAAGTTTGGACACACCTTCTCATTCCAAGAGTTTTCTGTATTTTCATGACTATAAAAATTGTAGATTCACACTGAAGGCATCAAAACTATGAATTAACACATGTGGAATTATATACTTAACAAAAAAGTGTGAAACAACTGAAAATATGTCTTATATTCTAGGTTCTTCAAAGTAGCCACCTTTTGCTTTGATTACTGCTTTGCACACTCTTGGCATTCTCTTGATGAGCTTCAAGAGGTAGTCACCTGAAATGGTTTTCACTTCACAGGTGTGCCCTGTCAGGTTTAATAAGTGGGATTTCTTGCCTTATAAATGGGGTTGGGACCATCAGTTGTGTTGTTCAGAAGTCAGGTGGATACACAGCTGATAGTCCTACTGAATGGAGTGTTAGAATTTGTATTATGGCAAGAAAAAAGCAGCTAAGTAAAGAAAAACGAGTGGCCATCATTACTTTAAGAAATGAAGGTCAGTCAGTCCGAAAAATTGGGAAAAATTTGGAAGTGTCCTCAAATGCAGTGGCCAAAACCATCAAGCGCTACAAAGAAACTGGCTCACGTGAGGACCGCCCCAGGAAAGGAAGGCCAAGAGTCACCTCTGCTGCGGAGGATAAGTTCATCCGAGTCACCAGCCTCATTAATCGCGGGTTAACAGCAGCTCAGATTAGAGACCAGGTCAATGCCACACAGAGTTCTAGCAGCAGACACAGCTCTAGAACAACTGTTAAGAGGAGACTGTGTGCAGCAGGCCTTCATGGTAAAATAGCTGCTAGGAAACCACTGATAAGGACAGGCAACAAGCAGAAGAGACTTGTTTGGGCTAAAGAACACAAGGAATGGACATTAGACCTGTGGAAATCTGTGCTTTGGTCTGATGAGTCCAAATTTGAGATCTTTGGTTCCAACCATGGTCCACGAATGGACTCTACATGCCTGGTTCCCACTGTGAAGCATGGAGGAGGAGGTGTGATGGTGTAGGGGTGCTTTGCTGGTGACACTGTTGGGGATTTATTCAAAATTGAAGGAATACTGAACCAGCATGGTTACCACAGCATCTTGCAGCGGCATGCTATTCCATCCGGTTTGCGTTTAGTTGGACCATCATTTATTTTTCAACAGGACAATGACCCCAAACACACCTCCAGACTGTGTAAGGGCTATTTGACCAAGAAGGAGAGTGATGGGGTGCTACCCCAGATGACCTGGCCTCCACAGTCACCAGACCTGAACCCAATCCAGATGGTTTGGGGTGAGCTGGACCGCAGAGTGAAGGCAAAAGGGCTAACAAGTGCTAAGCATCTCTGGGAATTCCTTCAAGACTGTTGGAAGACCATTTCAGGTGACTACCTCTTGAAGCTCATCAAGAGAATGCCAAGAGTGTGCAAAGCAGTAATCAAAGCAAAAGGTGGCTACATTGAAGAACCTAGAATATAAGACATATTTTCAGTTGTTTCACACTTTTTTGTTAAGTATATAATTCCACATGTGTTTAATTCATAGTTTTGATGCCTTCAGTGTGAATCTACAATTTTTATAGTCATGAAAATACAGAAAACTCTTGGAATGAGAAGGTGTGTCCAAACTTTTGGTCTGTACTGTATATCAGAGATGGTAACAATTATAAATATCCAATGGGGTAAGTATGGATCATGGGTATCATTATATAGCCCCTGAATACTCAGCCCCATGACAAAAAAGTGTCCCAGTTCTGTGAGATAGTGATGGATTCTTGGCACCAAAGGTGGACGGACATAAAGCAAGTAACATGTAGTAGGAGGGGAGCTGAAAAATACTAATGGCTCCTTGCTGTATTAGATCACATGTAAGATATTGCGGTAATATATAGTCACTGCATAGCAGTATTATAGGGTCTCGGTATGGTGCTATTTGTGAATACTTCGATGGTGACAATGTCTGTAACATGCTGCAGCATATGATGGCGCTATATAAGTAAGCTAAAAAATAAATGGCGGTATTATTCAATTACTGTATAGAGTGGTATTATTCAGTCTACATGGTGGTATTATTCAGTTACAGTATAGAGTGGCATTATTCAGGTAGTGTATGTATATACAATCTGAAAAGGGTCCAACACCATAGGAGCAGAGCAGCTTCTAGCCATATACCTTGCATGCGGATTTTGGCTGGTTGGTGCAGGATCCAGGTATTATACCCCGACCAATCTGATTCTGATAACCTTTCCTGTCAAAAGGTCACCAGTATCCAATTTCCTAAATCTTGGAAAACCCTGTTAAGATTGCAAGAAACTTGCAGTCTCCTAATTTCATATAGTCAAGGGTGGTCTTAAATTTTAAGAACACCTCCTATTCCATGTTTTAGCTCCTGGTAATCTCTGATAAGGTCAACTAGCTGCACAGTAATAACCTCACTAGGACACGGGACATTCATCAGGATCATTACAAATACAGCCATATATGAGAATAAGGTAAGAGAACGATTTCATAGACGGTGCCAGTTTTTCATAGAAAGCTCTTATACATTGCTGGACACTTGAAATTTCAATTATTGTCCTCTTAATGTCTTCGGATGAATAAATGGGGTTAATACTACTTAATTCTCATGTAATATAATTATGGTAATTAGGTCTTACAAAGGATTAATTAGAGGGAGCCAATGATTTGTCATTTATAGCATAGTTAGGGTATGTTTACACCTGGCAGATTTATTGCTGAAAGTTTCACTAGTCTCATGTATCTGAATCCAACCCATTCAGAAGGATAGACCTGATTTTCATTTGCAAAATTTTTGCAACAAATCTGCCCTTTGTGAACATACCTATATGCACTACTTTCCAATGTACTAGAAATATAGAATTTTATGTATTTTTTACTACAGTAATTTTCCATTTTAATCTATCAACATTTATCTAACGTACAGTATATGAAAGGTGGGCCCTATTAATCTTTAATCAGTTTTAGTTCTAAATGGGTGTTAGCAGCCATTTCAATTTGTGTCCTATAGCTTCAGTAGTATCACATGAGAGGATGACCATATAATAGAATGGTCATTTTTTTTTTTTTTTTCTTTTTATGACTTACGGATTGGTGTTCCAATCTTGAGGAAAGGGAATTGAGGGGGCCCAACCGATTTTTTCTCCTTTTTTACTCCCCCCCAGAAAAGAAACACCCCGCCCCCCCCACAAACCCCCCAAAAAAAACAAAAAAAAGAAAGTTCACCACATATTTTTCCGGGGGAAGGATACAAAAAGTTGTCTCAGTGACTTAACCTGTCAGTTTCCACTGTGAGGAACAGAGAAGGTATGGCAAAGACCACAGGGACATATGGGTTAACCCAAAGGGGATGTCCAGGAAAAATACAGAGGCGAGGTGGTGAGAACAGTCAAGACAATCCACAGACCACCTAAAAGCTGCAGGACTGATGCTCATTTCTACAGTGTATAGGCTACATGTACAGGGGGGGGGGGGGGGTAGGTGGCCTGAGTATGAAGCACATTTGGACAAGCCATCTGTGTGTTGGAAGAGGAAACAAAGATTAATTTTTTTGGTCATACAAAGGCGATGCATGGCGCAAAAACAACAGACAGCCCCACCAAAACACCCACTCCCCCCTGTAAAATTGGTGGAGGTTCCATCATGCTTGGGGCTGTGTGGCCATGCCGGCACTGGGAATCTTGTTAAGTTGAGGGTCGCATGGATTCAACCCAGTATACAGCGATCTGAGAATGTTTACAAGCATGGGTCCATGTATTGCGTTCGCCGGGGATGGTCTTCAGCAAGCCCAGATCCAAATCTACTCAGGCTTCATGCAGAGGAACAATTCCAATGTTCTGGAATGGCCATCTTGCAGTCCCCAGACTCTGAATATCATTGAACATCTGTGGGTCCATAGAAACAGGGCACATTTCTGGGACTGCACACCCCTTTCCCCGATTTCTGTGCCCGTTTGCAATTGAGGCTATGCAAACACCCAAATATTTAGAACTAAATTTGTTTGGTCCCCCACTTTTCTCATCGGCCTTTGAACCCCCCCTAAAAAAAAAAAAGGGGACCACTGGCCCACCCAGTAGTATCACATGAGAGGTACCATATAATAAATGGCCTTTTTGTAGTCGGCCTTCCTCTTGACTCATACCCTGTCCCTGAGCAGAGAGGTCAAATAGGACATATGGGAAGGGGATCCTGGGGGCGAGTGGGCCATTCACACAGGCTGATGCTATCTAGAGCGTTGGCTACATGTACATGGCCGTGTTCCCATCTGTGTGTTATTAATTTTTTTTAACAGACAGCACATTTACCCAATCTTTTCCATGGCCCTATACACGACTATGTTTTGCATGGGTCCATGAAGGGGGGAGCTTAGGCCCAACGAACCAAAACTCAGGACAAGTCCTATTTCTGTCCGTCTTGCAGCCAGACTCATTCATTCAAATGTTGGGTCCATAGAAACACGGACTACACCTGGCTATCCATGTTACACTTTCTCACGGCCTTTGCAGGCATACTGTAGTGTGTGTAGCCTTAGACTAATTTCACACATGGCGGCCCCCCCCCCCCCGCGGAAAAAAGGGCTTTTTCTGGCCGCGGCCCCCCCCGAGGATAGTCTAATTTCACGAATCCTTCATAGACATGACTCCATGGAGGGACCCATGAACTTGGCCCGAAAAATGACAGGTTCTATTTTTTCTTGGATCTTACACATGGACCATTAAAACAACAGTCATGTGAATAAATCCATTAAAAGTCTATGGGGCCGTGTGCTGGCCATTAAAATGTCTGAGGAACCCTGTCATGTGAATGAGCCCTTGCAGTGAGTTCCTTCTCGAGATGGTTTGAGTTCCATCTTATGGCACTCTCTTCAATGCTGTCAGATAGATAAGGGTGTACGATAGGGTTGCTCATGTTAATGGGACACAGATATCATTATACATTTTTTTAATAATTCAACATGTTTTTATCCTAAAAGAAACAATTACAAATGAAATGATGAACACAACTGTGACCACCAGTGAAGATACCACTTTCCAAGTTCAGGATGTCTCCCCCAGAGACACCACTTGTTCCCCGGATTCTCTGTTTTCCAGCATTAGCGTCAGCAGCTCAGAGAATGAGAGAGAGACGTGGCACCACTCTGCCAACCCAAGGACAACCATTCTTCTCTCATTACTCTACCTGGCCCTCTTGACTTTCTTTGGCAGTGCCGTCCTCTTGGCAGAGATGCGACATCACAACCCTCAGACACACAACGTCCAGGGGTTTCTCACCGTGCTCATGTTGACTTCCTCGGCGTGGATGCTATGGTTTGCATGGACATCTGCTAAGAATAAAAAAATAAAAATGTACCAGGATCACCAGGCTGGAGCGAGCTGGTTGAAAGGTATGTGCCCTGTTATTCTTATCTGCTAGAATAATTTATGATAAGATTACTTAAAAATGTTAGGAATTTTATTTCAATTTAGCCTGGAAAACATCAAACATTACAATCTCGGAAGGCTATTAGATGGGTTTTTGTGGCAAAGAAAAAAATATTTGTCACCTTTCACAATAATTCTGAGCTCACCTAATGGGGGATTCTCTACTCTAGACACTCAACCTTAATTTTCCAAAAGTTTTGGACAGTGCGTCAGTCTCTCAGGGTCCTTTTTTGGCCTCCTGGGTGATGTCATATACCCCATTTGATCACCCAGGAAGCCGGAAAAGACGAAAAGAGGATGTGAGGCAGCGCTGGACTCCATGCTCTTTCCCAGGAGAGGTGAGATAACTGTTTATTATGTTTCTGCATCTCCACTTATTGTATATGGCGGTCAAAAGAGAACCCAGACTACAATAATAGGGCTTCTGGTTCATGTTGAACAAGTTTGCCCAAAATGATTCTTTAGACCAAACCAAACTCGGAACAAAAAAAATCTTCAGAGGTTCCTCCACAGAGTACCCTTCTAACAAAAAAGTGATAGTCTAAAGCAGATAAACCTTTGAAATATAGGAGGCATTCATATTAATATAGTCTAGGAGGCGCAACAAAAATCACATAACAATGGATCATAACAGACCCATCAACAGTTCCTATTAATTCTTTTGGACTCATACTGATTCCAAATACAATACTCTTCATTATTTCTGTAATTGCCAGCTTTAAAGGATCCATCATGACCTGCTTGAGCTAAGTATGCATGTGTATGTTAGGAATCAGAAGGGATAGCCGCCGGCTGAATGCTTGCTATATAAACTGTATGTAAACATGGCCAGTATAACTGGCATGACTATGTTTCTGCAGGTGGATTGTGTCTTTTTGCCCTGGCAACACTTGTACTAGACTGTTTAACACTTGGATACTACCATGAACTGCATCAATGTACCTCCGTATTGGTGACTTCATTCCCTATTGTTCAGGCTGTCTTCACCGTAATACAGGTGAGAGATACCATGGATTATATATTATAAAAATTATTCAAAATGGGGATATATTCTATATATACATAGCGCTGTGCAAACATTTTAGGCAGGTGTGGAAAAATGCTGTGAAGACCATTTAGATAAATAAAGTACAGGAAAAATGTTGTGACTTACAGGTGACGTCTGTAATCGTTCACATGTCCCATCTCTTCTATCTGGACTGCCATGACCACTTCTTCCAGCGGTGACTTGTCTTTGTAAAGTTTGCAACGCAGACATCTTTGGCTCCTCACTTTTGCAGGCACCCGACCCACATTGTCCTCACCTACATAAAGCCCCCAACCTGCTGCTACCCCAATTTTTTAAAAAACAACAAAAAAAAAATATATTACCCTTTTTTATTAATAATCCCCCCCAAAAAAACCCCCCCCCCAAGTAATAATCCCCTTTGTACTCCCTTAAATCATTAATGCCAGAATGCCACCTAAAATTAATACTGCCTAATTCCCCTATTATTAATTATAACCTCTTATGTCTCCTTGTATAAATTATGCCCCTGATGCCCTCTTACATAAATATTACTCCCTAAAGCCCCTCTTGTATTAATAATGCCTATTTATAACACCTTTGTATTAAAGGGGTTGTCCAGGAATTAGACAAACCACAGAGGAGGCTGGCGTAGGTGAAACATAAAGATATATATTTATATATTGAGTGGGTGCCGTGCCTTTCCCGCCTTAAGTCCTTTGCTACACGTGACTGCTGAGGTCAATCAGTGGCCTCAGTGAGTGACATCAACGACTCCTTTCCAGCCACCGCTGAGGTCACGTGCAGACCAAGACTTGCGGTGGGGAAGACACGGCACGCGATTCACAGAGACAGCGGACATCAGAGCAGCAGGGACAAGCGAAAACATTTTTTGTGTGTGTTTCACCTTCCCCAGTCTCCTCTGCGATTTGTCCAATTCCTGGACAAACCCTTTAAGGAGTTTATCCAGGGAATATTAAAGCTTACCAGTGCTTACCAATAAACTTTCTTATTCCTCTTATATGTATTTCTCCAGCCTCTATTAAAATGGCCAAAGTGTGTAAAAAAAAAAAATTTTAATAAATAAACATGATACTCACCTGCCTCCGATCCCCCGAGGAGGAGCTCACTAGAGAGCACCAGGAGGTCTGTATCCTGGTAGAGGACAATGAAGTCATCGCGCAGACGTCTGAGGGCAGTTCGTAGGCCACAGGCCTGTAGTGACTTGTGGCTTACGAGCTACTTACTAGTAGAGAAGGCAGCGAGACGCTTTCTCTTCTACTGTGCACTTCAACTGCATCGGAGTCATGCAGACGCTGATGCGGTTGATGTGTAAGTTGTGTTGCCCCAATAGCTATACCTCTGGACAAAAGGATTGGAGCAAATCTACAGTACATCTACAGAAGATCTGTGCTTAGTTCTCCAAGATGGCGGGAACAAGCTCCTTGCTGGGTTCCATCAAAAACTTCCTACAAGTGTACCGAGAAGAACTGATGGAAGGCAAAGGGCAAAGGTCACACCAAATACTGATGGGATTTGGATTTCTCTTTTATTTATTCATTTAATTTTGTTAAAGGACAAAAATAAAATATTAACACTTCTATTTCTGAAAGCCTTATTATTATGCAGCATTACTTTTACGCCTGTCTAAAACTTTTGCACAGTACTGTATGCATACTTTATATTCATGTTGTACTATCAGGGAAAGCAGGGTTGTCCGTAATTACAAAAAGTGTTGGATTCTATTTTGAGTTCTAAAAATATTGATTTTCTTGCTTTTTCCCTTTCAAGGTTTCTCTACTTTCATTTTATGCAAAAGTCTGCATACAGGAGAAGCAGCAGCTGAACAGGTATGGTGCAGTGCCCGTGTGCCACGTATGCCCCTCATAGTCTACTAAGCACTGCTCTATATCATATAAATGGGTTCATACTGTCTAAATGGTGTAGCCTTATAGGCCATATTTCCCTGCACAAGATTGTTTTTTCTTCTTTTCTTAGTTATTTAGGATTGTAATTTACATAACTACAGTATGTATACAATATAGTGGATCAGACTGAATGGTGGGTGAACCTGCCAAGATTCGTTTTGTTTCGGGTTTGGGTGGCTGGGTCCCTGATTCGTTTCAGGCCAAACAGGTTTGGATAGAACTGTAAGTGAATTTATTATACTCTGGAGTCTCTTTAGACCCCGGAGTATAATAGGTATAGGCCCAGGGGAGATGTAAAAAATAAAACAACATTTCTACTCACCTTCCCTCACCTCTTTTGGGCCTCCTCAAGACGTCCAGCCCTCTCTTCAGTCTCCTTGGTGACGTCATGCGCCCGCAGTCACCACTAAGGCCTGTGATAGGGCCTCAGCAGTCATATGTGCATGCCAAGTGTTATGACGTCATGACGCTCGGCGTGCCCATGTTACCACTGTGGCCCAATCACAGACCTCAGTGGTGATCACAGGCGCATGATGTCAACAGGAGACCACTGGATGCCGTCAGGAGGTATAAATGTCTTTTTTTTTTTTTCAGGTGGCAGACAGTCCACAACTATAAATCTTGTAAAGCTCAAACAGACCAGCAGGACAGGTCACAGGAATCCCACAAATCTGGAAGAATATCCTCAGGGGGTAAAGCTTAGATCCTTTATTACATGGTCTCCAAGGCATGTTCACTCATGGTCTTCCAGATGGAATAGCAGTGTCCATTGTTTTATGAACAGATAGTTATCATAAAAGTTGCTTAGACCATTTGTCTTTTTACAGTTCAGGCTATTAGCTGAAGTCGGAAGTCCATAACATGTTAAAATGTTGGTTTTCCAACCAGTGGATCTGGAAATGTTGGTTTTCTCGTAACAGGAGAGGTCAGGCTAAGGCTCAGTTCACAGGTGTCCTTTGTGTACACAGTGGGCCAAAGTATATGCCTTTTTTTCCCCTGTGTATATTAAAAACATAGTCTACTATGCTTTCCTATACAGTGGAACATATTAAAAAATGGTATATGTCTTTTAAACTGGAAGTCAATGGACAATGTATGGCTATACAATGGCATATGTTGAAGTCTTCCATCGGTGGTATACAATCAGAGAATACCCCTAAATACCCCTCTAATGTAGTCTAAATATGAGATGTGAACAGAGTCTAAACCTGTTATGATGTAAGAGCTGTGTGTACTGTAAGTCAATTATATGACACATGCAGTTTTTATTGTAATACCGTGCAAGATCCTGCAGCTTCATCCCCCCATTTCTACTATTCATGTCTCCTATTTACTACAGTATATTACTTTTGATTGTTTCTGCACATTTGGATAAAGGATATTACCGTCTTCTGGAACCAAGAAAGATATGGTAAAATATGTATGGTTTCATATATTCACTTCTACTATTAAGCTGAATTCGCACTAGCATAGGAGACTCCGATGCAGAATCCGCCTAAAATCGTCAGAGAGAAAAGTCCTGCAAGGAGGACTTTTCTCTCGGCCTGTTTCAGTATAAAACTTGAGGAAACCGGACGGACTCCATTATAGAATATGCAGTCCGTGGGTTGCCGCGTGTAACCACTTTTTTAAGCGGACAGGGTCTCCATTTTTCGGGTCCGAATGCAGACCCAAAGCACGGTAACACTAGTGTGAACCTAACATAAGTCAGTATGTTGCAAATTTCAATGTCACAACCAGATGGCTGCAGTATGGCATCCGGTGGCTTTGGTTTTCATCCTAATCCCTCCCAGCCTGTGGTCCCCAGAAAAGTTCATAAAACTCATGCACCTGCAAAGAATGAATGAACCTCTAGAAATGATACTACTAATGATGATGTCATCAGTGAGGGTCAGCTTTATTACACCAGCAGTTTTCCCTATTTATCAGACCATGCCTGTCTAGGCGCTGCTTTTGGTGCAAGAACAAGGAATGTTGAGTAACACTAACTGGACTGCTATTGTAATGCATCCTCTTCTTACTTGTAGATTCGGTCTTATGCATGCCCTAGCTACAAATATTTTAATGTGGATGAGTGTTGTCCTGGATGAGTCTATGAAGCACTTGCAAGAAATTTATGATATCCAGAAAAAAAAGATGAACATCCTGGAACGTAAGATTGTCATTTTAGGATTGTCTTCTGGAAATTTGTTGATAAGGTTGCATTATTCTAGAATGTTCTTTGTTGATTAGCATTGTCTGTTTGTTTTTTTTTGGTTTTTTTTATTAAGGAATCCAGAATATCAACCCAGCCCTGCAGATACACAGTATAGGGGTGACCTGAACCAAATGGTGAATCATTGCCTCCATTGCCGAGATATTGTAATTTTTGTCAATATGCAAATGAGCAGTTTGATGCATTGGTAACACCCTCATTGCTCCAAAGAGCTCATTTGCGTATTGACAAAGATAGTGATATGTCAGCAATAGAGATAGGTGCACCTCACAAGATCTGTTTCAAATATTCATGAGGTGTGGTCTTTCAGTTCATTTTGGGCCAAACTTGTTCAGCACAAGCTAGAAGTACTATTATTGTAGTATGGGGTCTCCTCAGGCCCAGGGGAGGTGAGTAAAAATAACAAATACTCACCTTGCCTCATCGGTGGTCCCCCGAGCTGGGTTCATATGATGGGTTCTGGTTACAGACACCCCTTAAATGACTACTGTGTCCACATTTCAGCTGCTGGACTCCACACAAACAGCTGTGTCTGCACCACGGACCTGTGCCACATCTTCTCTGAAGGGGCAGACTACCTGCACCCTTTCAATATTGAATTCAGTCTCTTCTCATCTACAATGCTGTACGTCATCTGGAAGAACACCGGGAAGACAAGTTGTACCGCAGCAGTTTCCGGACACAGCAAGGGCAGGCTTCATATTAACGGAGCATTTGTAGGTCTGATTTTGGGAGCATTTGCCATCTCAGCCACTTTTGGAGTCATGATAAGCTTTGGTGTCCTTGCTAAGTCCCCTGGGACTGTTCCAGAGGCACTGCGTATCTACTACCTTTTCAACTCAGTCCTCCTATCTGCCATGTTCATCGCCTCCGTCATTGGCATTGTAGCATGCAGGCTGCAGAAAGGCTTTCGCTTCGATGACATGTCTAAGAGCGTGGTGAGAAGTCTAGACATAACTCTTCTTATGGGAAGTTCTTGTGGTCCTTTGCTGGTATCTGTTTTCTCATTGGTGGCCATATTCTTCCTACATATTGAAGGAAACCTGTACATCCTGGATCTCTGTTTTTCTCTCTGCAAAACTGTTCAGGTCCTTGGCCAAAATCTCTTTATAACAGAAGCCCTTTATTCTGGACCAGCACAGAATAAGACTAATGTCTGGATCTACTCCATATCCCGGGCTTCAGCTGCCGAGAGCATAAAACATGGACCAACCAACTTGCCCACTGAGTATGACCACATAAGCTTAAACTCGGAGCACAGGGCAAGTGTAAAGAGCTCCAAAATTTTGTTGGACCTGCATACAGATATGCCAAAGAATCTACAGTCTACAACCAGTGTGGTAGATGTTCCACAAAATAAGCAGGTGTTTAAGGAAGAGGACAAAGTGCCATTTTTTAGAACCAGAAGAAAGATTCTGCAGAATATATCAATCCTGTTAATCTGCTATAATATATCGGTAAGTACAGGTTAAGAGCTCATGCTATGTAGAGGTTGTGAGTTGTACGGAGACAATATAAGACACCTAGAGAAGTCTATTTATATATGAAAGCAATAAGCATTCCTATATACAGCACTGTGCAAAAGTTTTTGGCAGGTGTGGAAAAAATGCTGCAAAGTAAGAATATTCTCAGAAATAGAAGTGATAATAGTTTATATGTGTCAATTATCAAAAGGCAAAGTGAATGAAGAAAAGAGAAATCTAAATCCTATCAATATTTGGTGTGACTTGACTTCCATCAAGTCTTCTCGGTACTTGCAGACAGTTTGTGAAGGATCTCGGCAGGGAGGTTGTTCCCGCTATCTTGGAGAACTAAGCACAGATCTTCTGTGGATGTAGGCTTGCTCCAATCCTTCTGTCTCATCATGTGATCCCAGACAGACTGGATGATGAGATCAGGGCTATATCTGTGGGGGCCGTATCATCAATTCCAGGTCTCCTCCTCCAAAGGGCAATGGTCGCACCAAATATTGATAGGATTTAGATTTCTCGTTTTTTTATTCACTTTGGTAAATTGAAAAAAATAAACTATTAACACTTCTACTTTTTAAAGAATTCTTACTTTGCAGCATTTTCCCCACCACTGCCTAAAACTTTTGCACAGTATGGTAGTTTTAAGCCACTGAAAACAAAATTGCTTGAAATATGATTTTGGTCCACATTATCATACACATAAACCTGTCTAGAAAACACTACAAAGTATTAACCCACCAGTAGATGGCAGCAACACTTCCATAGTCTCCATTTAATGACATTATGATTGGAAAACCCACAATTCATTAATTTAAATTGCTCCTAATTTTCAGGTTGGATGTAAATTGCAATTGTTATGACCTAAGTGAGGGGTAAATCAATCAATACTTATCTCCTATGCACAGGAGCTCTCACTCTCTGCAGTATTAGACACAGAACAACACGAATGCAGACAACATTGGCCCAGATTTGCTATTGTGGTTATGACTGGACACTGGCATAAGCATGGCACATCTTTGGCGCTGTGTGGCACACCTCTAGCGTAATGTGGAGCATCTAGTTTAGGCTAAAATTTTTCAACATGTTTGACATGTGGGGGTGCATAACTATACAAGGTTGGGTGGCTTAAATGTACCACCATTTGCCAAAATAGTGTAAAAAACTAACTAAGGCTAGAGTCACCAGTAGAGAGCTGTAGCCAAAAAAACGATGCAGAAAAGACTGCGGCAGAAAAGCATTTCCGTAGGTATAATTGACATGCTGCGATTTACAAAAACACAAGTGTTTTTGAAATCGCATCATTTCCGCTGCAGATTTTTTTCTACAATGTGTGGATGTGATTAGCCAAAATCCCATCCACTTTGCAGGTAATGTAAAATGCAGCGTTTTTTGCCACGGCCAAGACGCTGTGTTTTCGCAACGTGGGGCCCAGGCCTAAAAGGCAGTGACAGTCTAAAGATATGCCAGTTTTAATATCCAGTATCAGCCACTTTGATAAATCTGGCGTATTTTCATACCATCTGTCTAAGATTGTACTGTCTGACAATTCTTTGTAAATCTGGGCCAGTGTGTCAAGTATTGCAATGAAGGGCTTTTTCTCCCTGGAAGGTTGAACTATTTTTTTATGTGTATTTAAATAAAAAAAAGTATTTTTCAATTTACAGAAGCACTTTAACAAGATTCAAATCTTTTTAAAAAGTTCTTGCATCTTAAAGTAGACATGATCAGAGAGAGAACTCATAAAGTGCTCTGCCTGGTCATTGTGAGAACTGTGCAGTTCTCCCTTCCCTTTTATCAGCACTGTTCTATAAAATCACTGCAGGGTGGGAAAGGAATCTGAACTTTTACCCAGTTTATATAAACTCTTGTGTAATTTTCAAACCAAGTTCAAGCCATTGTTTCTATGACAATAAAATCAGCAATGAAATCTCAATGTTGTTGAGTCAACTACACTTTGAGTCCATTGTGAGTAGAGGGCATTACCAGTGTTTGGTGGTGTCCATATGTTATACTTGCAGTAACACAATTGCTTTGTATGATTCGCAGGTCTGGATTTTATATGCCTATGGTACCCGGCCACACTTGGTGAGCCAGATAGAACAGTCCTTTTATGGCTTCACTCTCTGGGTGATCATTGTAAAGATCTCTCTTCCGCTGGGAATCTTCTATCGCATGCACTCCGTGGCAAGCTTGTTTGAAGCCTATTGTAACATATGTGAAGCAGCTGCCTAATAAGACCTTTAAAATGGGGGAAATTTATCAATCCATCTACACCTGTTTTTTTGGGGCGCCTAACTGGCGTAGATCTCCATTCAAGTGCATGGGCCTCTTCTTAAAGCAGTCTTGTCCTGCACCAGTTGGGGCCTTTATTAAGACTGGTGTATGAGATACCAGCCTTAATAAATCTGCACCAATGGGTCTATTTTCCAACCTTGAGATCTATGCTCCTAAACTATATGCCATCTAATCCATTTACAAGATGACTGCAAAGAAAAATGCTTTGATGCTGAAATGTTACTTTTTCCACTATATATGGTATTATGACATGAAGAAAATGGGCAACACAACTCCCAACTCTGTCTCATTCCAGCACTAGATAGAAGAACAAAGAGAGAAGTGGAAAGCCACAATGAAGCCGTCTATAGAGCAATAGAGAGGATGCTTATATGGTTACTAATAAATATGGATCTCAGTAGAGTATATACACTGCCATTCCAAATCTCAGATCACCATTGGCAAGATGTGTTTTTTCCCTATGGGCATTGCATAAGTACTATAGAGTACTATGCAGCTGCTATGGAGACCCTGGAGAGATGAGGCCTAGCTAAATTTGGCTGAATTCCTTGATTTAATGGGTATTTATAGGCTGTTTTGGGATGATCTACACAAACCGTACAACATGAAGAAGAATTAACTCAAGAATGGTGGAAAGTAGATAATTCCAGCCCATGTAGTAAGGTCTATGGCAATGGTAGCCAGAAGGGGGGTCCAATAGAATAATAATAATAATGGTCACAGTGATTTCATAGTACAAGCATAATGCTCTATATGATATCACAGTTAATGAATAATGTTCAGAGTGATGTCACAGCACACAAATAATGCTCACATCGATGTTACAGTACAAGAATAATGCCCACTGTGATGTCACAGTACAGGGATAATGTACATGGTGATGTCACAGTAAAAGAATAATGGTCACATTGATGTCACAGTAGAGGGATAATGTACACAGTGATGTCACCGTACAGGGATAATACACACAGTGATGTCACCGTACAGGGATAATGCTTATAGTGATGTCACAGCAGAGGGAGAATGTACATGGTGATGTCACAGACAGTACAGGGATAATACACACAGTGATGTCACAGTACAAGGATAATGAACACAGTGATGTCACAGTACAGGGGTAATATACATACAGTGATGGCACAGTTCAGGGATAAGACACATGGTAATATCAATCTAGTTCATGGTATAAATAGTGATGTCACATTACAGGCATTATGTACACTATGATATCATAGCACAGGAATAACACACACGAAAAAGGTCACTAAATAAATGATGACATTACAGATAGGAGGAAAAAACATATAATGATATCACATGCAGGTATAATGCACACCTGATATCATAGTTCAGGAATAATGTTAAAAGAAATGGCGCTGAGAAGACATAATGCACACAGGGATGACAAAGGGGCTCCATAGTAAAACGTATATGTCTATAGTCAGTACTTGCTGCATCTTATGTCTAAGTGGAATCCGTCCCCCTTTGTTGTTGGGGCCCATAGCAGCTACTATGCCTGTTACTCTGATAATCTCACCCATGGATATAAATGGATGAGAAATTGCTAATTAAGATTACAATGTAAAAACACTGACTGTGCTAAAACCTGGAGCTCATTGCAGTATATTGAAAAATAGGATTATATAAAGGTGCATAGCAACCTATAAAACAGAAACCTATAAAAGTATTTATGCCTTTATATTACTACAATCAGCACTACAGGCTATATATATGATAATATTAGAAATATATTACAAGTATATACTTGATATTGCATTGATAATGTAAGGATTTAATGCGCGTATCATCAAATTTTAGGCTTAGTGACAGATCAGTGAGTCACCTGTGTGTGCAGTCAGGACATAGATGTTTTTATAGTCTTGTTATCAGAGATGTAACTGGAAGTTCCTTGACCCAATGCAAACTTATGTGTCAGAGGTACCACGCTGACGTTTTCCATATAGGGGCAGAAAGTCCGCAGAAAACAACTCTGCGAAATTACAATGAAAAAAGCTGCAGAAAAAACGCAATGCATTTCTGCCACGGAATTTTCAGAAAGGAAACAGAGATGAAAAAGACTCAAAAACACAAATGAGACAAAAGGTTTTGATCAGACCATGTTTGATATACATTTACCGCTACCTAAGGAGTGATTAGGTTGTTTTTGTTTCAATACAGGGTACCTTTAATATAAACTTCCATATCAATATTACTGATTGGAATGTATTTTATCAATGTCAATTTTTTAAGTTAATAAAATAAAGTTTAAGTATGAAGAAAATGACCCAAAAAATGAGGCAGATTGGCACTGGTGTTAAATTTGCCAAAATCTTGCACAATTTGGAGCATACAGTGTATTTATGGAGCATCTAGTCTTATATCAAATTGCTCAAAAAGGGGTTAGCTTCACAGAAAATAGTTATGGCTTTTGGGAAAGGGAGTCAAATACCGCCAAAACAGCCTACAGAGCAGACTACAGGCTTACATTAGGTTCACACCTGCATCAGGGTTTTTGTTTGGGGGGGTCCACTTGGGGACCCCCCGAACGGAAACCTAATCTGCTTAAAAAAGCAATTACCTGCAGAAACCCATGGACCCCATAGACTATAATGGGGTCCACTGGGTTTCCATACGGTTTCTGCCTGAAAATGGCAAAAAATGTGGAGAGAAAAGCGCTGCTTGCAGGACTTTTCTCTCCGCATTTTTTAAGCGGATTCAGGGACGGAAACCCCATAATGGATTTCAAGCGCAAACAGGTACAAAATGCAGTATAACATAATCTCATTTATTATAAAGCTACTTTGCAAATTATGTATTGATTAAAAAAACCTTTTCATTTTCAAGTTCCTATGCAGACCTATGTGTTTCTATGGCTACAGACTACAAACCTTGTTTGTAGTCAGGTCCTTCAGTTGTATTCCCTTTCATTTATTCCCTACTTCTGGCTATTAGAAATATTTGAACGATATTCGTTTCAAAGAATATTCATGAGGTTTGGCCCTCCAGATGGTTTTGTGCTGATCTGTACGGGGCCAACTGTCCACCACTCACCAATCTAATATTTATGGCCTATTCTAAAGATAACCCATAAAAAATCCAAAACAACCCTTTTAATGATGGCTCCTAATGATCTCTAAGAAAATATCACACAAGCAGAGTCAGTGGGCCCCACCCCAAGAGCCCCCCTCTCGCTACGCCACTGCATCTGTAACCATGGAGACACATAGGCCTGTGTGGAAGCTGTATACCCAAAACAGTAGCATGTTTTAAACATTTTCCAACACATTTTATTTTAAGGTTCATTGCCTGGCTGACACAACAATCCAACACTGTTTCAATCTGTCTGCCTGCAACACAATAGAGCCAACTGTATTCCCATCCCATAATTTTAGTTAAAATCTGTAATAGTGCATCCGGCATGCTATACGGTGGAAATGACAGCAAAAGATTGTACGTGTCTTGGATTTGAGAAGAGATCACTGCTTTGTATACTTGTGTCTGAGAATGCATTGCACTTGAGATGTTAGTGGGAGTCACATGACTAATTTATAAGACCTGGATCACTCATCCAAGACGCTGTAATCCAACTAATGGATAGGAAAAGTTAGCTACTCTCTGCTTATGTTACCTTTACCCCAAAGATATTTTACATGTAAAAATCTTTTATTGAATTGGAGATTTCTTTCATGTACGGCACACGAACAGAGTTACTGACCAAGGTGCAGCAGAATTCTGTCTTTTGTGCTATCCTCAAGAACAAGACATATCTTAAGACGTGCCACAATGCACCTATATTTTTACACAAAAAAGTGGTCGAATATTAGTCAACCAAGTGATGCCAACAAGTTAGATAAAAGTGTCTAATGAAGAAACTGAAGGGATGTAAGTGGTAGAAAACAGAGGGTTCCTATTAACCCTATATACTCAGATTGGGTCACTGTTACTAGTGGGTAACACAGAGGGATACTGGGCCTTTAAAAATAGTGCTAGCTCAGGAGCTAAGCAGGTGTTGTAGCCACTGGGTCTCTGCAGTTTTATACAGCATGGATGCAGAAGCGGTGTCCTTGATGAGACCGTGATGATCACTGACCTCACTCAGAAACCTCACTCAGATGCGACCACAACATTTGAGTCTCACTTTTGTCTTCAGCAGATGAATGATTCCCCCACAACAAGATCCTGGCAGCTGTTCAGTGTTCATGGCAGCTGACAGCTTTCGGAAAGCTTCCAGGCCTGCCACTACTATGTTAACATTGAGCTCTGCCTATGGCAGGGCTCAGTAGTAACATAGAAATTTTCTTATAGACTGTTATATTGTAGCATCGCAGTCTATGGTCTAAGCAATTTAATAAATGCTTTTATAATTGCCCTGGAGGGACAAAAAAATTCAAATAGTATTTAAAAATGTAAAATATAAGAAAAAATGCAAAAATATAACAATTCAAATCTAATTCTAAGTTGTCTAAATATAACACATTTTCAATAAATCTGACCCATTGTCTTCACTCCTAGATGTAAAGCTTCTTTTTTGTAGGCTAATGCATGATTTTTGTCTACATGGTATTGCAGTCTATGGTATAAGTGACCTATGGATCACAGGTTCAAGCCCCTGGGAAGGGGGAATCTAAAAAAATTATAATAGGAATTTGCCAGGAATTTTTTATTTATGGTCTATCTTTAGGATGGACAATTAATATCTGATCAGTGGAGGTCTGACAGCCGGCCCCCGAATGGATCAATTGTTCGGGGCCACTTCCAACACCAATGCTAAACACTGCATGGGGCAGATATTTCTGGTTCCTGTATAGTGGCCTGAAACCGGCACTGCAGCTCATTGACTTCAATGGGAGCTGAACTGCAGTTATAGCGACCAACCACTGTACAGGACACGGATCTGATCTGATTCCAGTTCTGCACAATGTATATCCAGGAAGTTGGAAATTGCCCTTACCAAGTTATCCATGTGGGCCCCTTACCAGTCCCATATATATGGCCTATCCTAGGCCTCACATGGCCACTGAGGCCAATCAGTGGCCTAAGCAAAGGAAAAAGGACATCACAAACATCACCTATGAGGTCCCATGGCCTTTCTTTGAGGTCTCTGAGGCCTCAGCAGTCACGTGCAGTGAGGACTTCCACTGGAAAAAGACCCCAGTAGCAGCAGGAATGGACCATGGTGGGAGACACTGGATCACCAGGAACAGATGAGTATGGGTTTTTATTGGGGTTTTTTTTTTCACCTTCCCGGCCTCCTTGCAAAAACCCCTTTAACTTAAAAGTTTTTAAATAAATAAATAAATATATATAATAAAAATTCAAATCACCCCCTTCCCTTAGACCACCCAAAATAAACTAAATAAAAAGTTATCTAAATATTACACATTCACCCAAATTGGTATCAAAGAAAACTGCATCTTGCCCCACAAAAAGGAGTCCTTATACAGCTCCGAACACAGAAATATAAAAATGTACAAGTGCCACAATAGGGCAAACCAAACAATTTTTGCTTATTTTAAAGTTTATTTATATAGTTTATAAATGTATGAAAAAATATATAAATTTGGTAACTATCACTATAATCATACTGACCCAAAGAATATAGGTATGTAATTGTTACCATAAAAAAATAAACCCATAAGAAAAAGGAGCAATTGTATTTTTTCCCAATTCCATCCCATTCTGAATTTGTTTCCAGCTTCCAGCTGCATTACGGGAGATTATAGTGTGAGGGCTACAATAAAGGGGATTATATTGTGGGGGCTATAATAAGGGGGTTATAGTGTAGGGGCCACGATGAAGGAGCATTACACTGTGTGGGGGCCACAAGTAGGGGGCATTATACTGTATGGGGGCACAAAGAGGGCGTTATATGCTGTTGGACTATTAATGTGGCTTTAAACTACGTAAGTGCACAAAAGGGCTGGGCAGGGAGAATGGGTGAGGTTAGAAGCATGGCTTAGTATGCATAAATTTGTCCCTCTTTCAATCCTCTGAAAATTGGGATGTTCTTCTACAGTACAGACCCTTACAACTTACATCAATGCATTTGGTAACTATGTATTTCTTTATCTCATGTCCATAATATGTATATTTCTACATAAAATACATTTTTTTGCATAGCTATACATATTTGTGCATGCATGTACAAAGGAATTGTAGACTCCAAACCTCCAGGGGTAATGTCTATCTTGTCATCTTAAAAATCGTCTTCTATACAAATGCCTGTTCACAATGTAAAATACTTGCAATCTTGCTTGCAAAAAGTCTGCCACATATTGCTCCTCCTACTACTTGATGAATGCCACTAGAGGGCGCTGGAGTGGACCAGTCATGTTACACATGTACAGGGCAGGCTTGTGATGTAACAGCATTCAGTGGAAGCAGCACAGCATCAGAATATCCATCTGCAACGACAAATGTAAAGTAAGTGAATGTTCTGCATGGACTGTTTGCACCATAACTGATTCCTGACCTTCTTTTCATGTGCTACATGTTTACCTAGTGCTTTAAGGCTGGCATTAGCATCAGTGATAATGTGTTTTATTCCTGAGCCTCAATGCATTTATGTGTAATAGTGATAGTTTGCAAACAACATGTTGTAGCGATGCTCTACAGACTACTACACTGAACATATTTACCTTCACAGAGTCTAAATAGTTAACAATTTATGTATTTTATTAATATTGTTACATTTAATGCATTGATACAATGTAAAATAATAAGCAATACTGTAAACAAGCTGCCTAGTAATGAAGTGACCTGATGCTACATTCTGCGTATTCATCTCTGCAAAGAAAGTTCTGGCTCAGTCCAGGAGCCTGAACACACAATAATACAATGTACATGATGCCAGGAATAGGAAGTAATCTAAAGGATATCCAAAGAAAATTGTGGCTCAATCCAGGAGTCTGAACAAAGATTGATACAATGTATATGATGCTACAATAGGAAGTAATCTAAAGGATATCCAAAGTTCTGGCCCAATATAGGACCCTGAACACACAATGATACAATGTACATGATGCCAGGAATAGGAAGTAATATAAAGAATATCCAAAGTTCTGACTCATTCCAGGAGCCTTAACAAACAATGATACAATGTATATGATGCTAGAATAGGAAGTAATCTAAAGAATATCCAAAGTTCTAACTCAATCCAGGACCCTGAACAAACAATGATACAATGTATATGATGCTAGAATAGTAAATAATCTAAAGAATATCTAAAGAAAGTTCTGACTCAATCCACGACCTTGAACAAACTAGAAAACAAAGTGTATGATGCTAGAATAGGAGGAAATCTAAAGAATATTTGAATAAAGTTCTGGCTCAATCCAGGAATCTGAACACACAGTGCTACAATGCACATGATGTTAGAATTGGAAGTAATCTAAATAATATCCAAAGAAAGTTCTGGCTCAGTTCTGAACATAAAATAATTCAAAATATTTCATTATGGAAAAGGAAGTAATTTAACAGTGCAACTTTTAAGATAATGTAACAGTTTATAGTCTATATGAGTCTATATGTAAAGTTTATTTTTTCCATGGAAACTGCAAGATCTCCTGCTGTGTAGGTATGGAGGCATATGGTGTAACCCAAGGCAATGTGTGTGAACAGGACCTGAATTAGCAATTTTGCCTCCCATTAACCAACTTTATCTTCTGTTATTGTCATGTGGAAACAGAAGAGTTAACTAGGATCAAGTAACAAAACATACTAAAAGATAGACAGGTAATAGCTGCGCACATTCACAGATTCATGTTAATGCACCTTGCTTAATACATTTGTCATTTATTATAGCAGAGCTTATTTTGTCATGTAACGTTTAGTGCTGCATTATTTTTGGCCTCTAATATTTCATTGAGTTTAATGGGCTTTCCCTCCTGATCATATGACAATATGTTATCACATCTAGATCGTGGGAGACCCTACTACCCTTGTCAGGTTGTAGACATTTTCCCTGTTCTCCTGACTTAGATTAGAGCTGTATGTACAGATGTTACATAACTATAACAGTTGTGCAACTTGTCTGCAACTTACTGTTGAGTTACTTTTTAAGAGATGTCATATGGCTGTAAAAAACACAGTCAAGTCGTGGACCTGTCGTATGCGACTGCAACTTGCACGCAATTTCTATTGATGTGGTTTGGATTTTCTGCGACTGTTGTGTAACAGTTAGATGATATCACATGTCGCAATGCGACACCATAGAGATGCACTGAAATTTCTTTGCAACTTTTTGTCGCACGACACTTGTTGCTGTGTAGCCTTAGCCTAAGGGACCATATATATCACATGAGTCTGGTCAGTTGTCTTATGCCTGAGCTGGACACAACTGATAACTATTTGGCTATCCGGTGCGCTGAAACCTCAAATAGTGCACCATCAGAGTCAACAAAAGAGTCAACTTGAAAATGCTGCAGTCGATATTTTTCAATCTAGTTTAACAATACCAGAAGAAAACTGTGCTAGATCGCTACATATATATGAACACACTGATAAGCAAGTGACATCTAGCAATATTCCATCTCTTGTTAATATGGGAAATCCTTTAAGATAAAGGAGCAGGTTTACCTGCCTTCCTATGTAAAACCACTGATAAAGTGCTGTAATATCCCAATTTTACTATATGGCTAACTCAGCTCGGCTACATCAGGCAAACTGAGCTTCTTCTACACTAAAATTTCAGGGTCTTTTATGCAGCAACACATTTGGGAGAGTTTCTGCAAATCTATTGCTTCTATTGCATCTATTGATAGAACATGTAATGGACTTCTGTATGATGCACTATTTAGTTTGTAGCGCAATAAGTATGCCTTAATATTATATTTGGTTAACTGTGTTGCTTTAGTCTATGGATTTTAGGGATATAGCATGAGAAGATCAGTGGAGAAGAATATTCTCATATGGGCTGAATGAAAATGAATAGGTTAAATAGCTTCCATCCATTGTATTTGTTATACAGTGCTATGAAGTGTAACAGCAACCTGTCATATGATCCAGGCCTGTCATTCTGCACAGATGGGAGTTTGCAGCACACAAAGCTCTTACTGCTACATATTCAGTTTATATATATATATATATATATATATATATATATATATAATAATTATATCATGGGTGGAAATGGTTATAGTTTTATGGATGGAGTAGATGCATAGTAGAGTTATTTGTTTGCTTTTTATATTGATATACTTTTATATTTTACAATCATTTGGTCATATCAAATACAGACGTTTCATTTGGCCTTATGGTACAAGTGAGTAATAATGCACATTTTGGAAACAAATACGCATCTGCTTCTCAGCTCTCCTTACTCGCGGTGCACAGGAAGCCAGAATCTCTGGTTAATTATTGATGTAGCCTGGTATATCTTCCAGAAGTGCCGCATCTATCGGTGACCCGGCGTTCCTTACAGAGCTGCACTCCACAGCACTGTGCATCAGATACTTACCTACAGAGATTGGATGACAAAATGTATGGAACAGAGAATGAGCGGCTAGGTAAATGCTCACTATCTTTTCAGACATCTTAGTCTCATTTCATAGAGCATGTGATTCTAGACCAAAATGTAATGTACTTAATTAAAAATATGGCTGATTTCTGTCTGAAAAAACACTCTAAAGTTCTTGCCACTCGGGGTCTCTCTTCTAGCTAATTTACTGTTTACTCTTCTGTTACTAAGGAAGTCCGTCCATAGATACATTCCATTCTGTCTTGCTTATTTCAGTGAACCAATACTCCATTCAGACTGGGGTTCTATGTAACTCCATTCTCGTGTTTGGTAGGTGTCCCAGCAGCCATATGCACACTGATCTACAACTTATTGGCTCTCCTGTGGATAGGGAATAAGTTGCTTTAATGAGAAACCTTTAACTAATATTTTAAAATACTGAATAAAATGTAACCCCAAGCTTTGCTGACCTCAGTCTCCCTTTCTATCATATGGTGTCCTCAGATGAGGTAGACCAGGAATCCTGACAGAACTGATACTACACATATGATATGTACAGAAGTTAACATGCCAATGTTTTCTGTTCTGCCAGTTTAGGTCATGGTCATCATTTGCTGAATGTTATTTACAATGGCAAAGACAGAATTTCGATTCATGGCCTGAAGACATGCTTCATCTCACTATGTTCAGCATATATCTCTTCTGGTGGGAGATGACATGAGGGGATTTCTTATTTGCAAGCGCACAGAAACTTCTTCACGCACAGCATCTATCAGACTCTAGGATCCCTATGACTTGCCCTCACGTTCCGCCGCCATGGCACATGCTATTGAAATGGATGACAATGAGATGACCAATGATGACTTCCCCAGTAGCTCCAGAAGAGACTCCTCAATTCGGGCTCGCCACTTATTTCGAAAGCTAAACAGACCCGGAAATGGCCATCCTAAAGGGCTGCGAGCCACATCTCCTATGGGAAGGGTGATATTAATAAATTCTCCCTTAGAAGGTAAGTGCTTGGATGCTTTCCTTACATCATCTAGTGTCTTGTCTGTCTAATTCTTATTTTAAAGGAGTCTTCTGTCCCCAAATGGATTTTTTACATTGCTAAACTATCCACACAATAGGTCATCAATATGTGATCTGTGGAGTTCCAACATCCGGACCCCAAATGCAGTTGCTGTTCTGGTAGCCTCCTGGCACCTGAAGCTGCTGCAGTGGACAGAAAGAATGTGTTCAAGTAATAGGGACAGTGCTGCAGCCCCATCTACTGTATAGCGGTGGTGGCAGAAAACTGCTTCTAGTACTTGAATAGGAGCAGTCTGCACATGTGTGTGTGCGGGGGGGATCTCTGGGTCTGGACCTCCATAGATCACAAACTAATGACTTATACTCTAGATAGGTCAGAAGTATGAAAAATCCATTTGGGGCTGAAAACCCCTTTATTATGAAGAAATGAGAAAAACGGATTGCATGAAATTAGTGACTATAGTAGGTTTATTATGGAGAAGAATAAGCTTGACCTCCTATGGTTACCCACTCTATAAGACACCATGTAATACTCTATTTCAGGAAATATGTTGCTGGTCAAAATTCCCCCTAGTAACGACACAAGATTTCTGGGGGGTCATAAATCCAGATGTGTATGTCAGTTGTTTTAGTGGTATGTTATTTTGAAGAGTTACATTATAAAAACGTAAGATGGTTGTTAAAATAAAACTATATATCACCCATAATGGTGGAAAGGGGCAAGGTTTGCTAGAAAAGGGTGTGGCTTAATTTGTATCAAATTTTATGCCAAGACCTTGGTGTAAATTCATGCACAAAGTAAGCCAACTAAATAATATACCTGCAGCACAGTTTTTCTGATTATTAACCTTATCTTTTCATAAAGGGGTTTTAAAGACTAAAATTATTGATGAACTAAGGATAGGTCATCCATATGAAATTGTGGGGGTCTGACATGTGACACCCCCACTGATCAGATGTTCTCATCTGCTGATACACGGAAAATGTAGGCAGACATCTCTGTTGTCTAGGTAGTGGCTAAACTGAGTCATTGCAGCTTAGCTCTCATTCTCATGAACTGGAGCTGATCTGCAGTAACCTGATCTTGCCACTACACAGAGAACAGAGCTGTCTGCTTCCTGTTCCACTCTAATGTCCCATAGTGGCCCCTTCACACAGTATAATGTCCCTTAGTGGACTCCATACTGTATACTCCATAGTATAATGTGTGATGTCATTGAAGAAGTCCGAAGATCGGCACCAGAGCCTAGGAGAGGTGAGTATCACTTTTTGTGTTTGCTCACCTCTCCTAGGCCTCCACTCATTATATTCTGGGGTCTGAAGAGACCCTAGAATATAATAATAGCAGTTTTATTTTGGACGTGTTTCGGTTGGAGGCCACTATGGGACATTATACTGTGTGAAGGGGCCACTATGGGACATTATACTGTGTGGAGGGACCACTATGGGACATTATAATGTGTAAAGGGTCCACTATGGGACATTATACTGTGTGGAGGGGCCACTGTGGGGCATTATATTTGCATGGAGGCCACTGAGGGACATTATACTATGTGAAAATGGGGCATTATACTGTGTGGGAGCAAGCAAAGGGATTATTTTACAGTGTTGGGCCAGTAAAGGGGGTGCCAGTAAAATGGGTGCTATGCCATGTGAGGGTGGGGGAGTCAAAAGTTTTCTATGGGGCCCAGCCTTTGCTAGTTACACTCCTGTTATGAACCTGACGTAATCTTTCATGTGTATTTCTGGCTTTAGTGTACATTGAGATACTGCTTGCTTCTGTGGGAATTTTTTTCATTTAATTTTTTTTGTTTTGCTACACATTTCTTGCTTGTTTTGTAAAAATAAATAAAAACCTGACTATATTGATCCCTTTGCAGCCACCAGTGATGAAAGTGATTCAATCCTCGCTATCACAGTGGATAAAACTCCTGATGGAAGATTGGGCTTCAGTATTCGAGGCGGTTCAGAACATGGGCTGGGGATATTTGTCAGCAAAGTGGAAGAAGGAAGCAGTGCTGGTGAGATATATGTATAGTATACTTTATGTACATAACATGTGTGTCTGATGGTGGTTTTCATTGCTTAATGTTCCCATTGACATGGAAATGTTACCAGATTTGATATGCTATATAAAATGTGTATAGGTATTTGTAGTGTCTGATACTTTACCCATCAACGTTGCATTTAGCTGTTGGCAGATTTTGCCATTTTTAATGGCTCCTTAACTGAGTTATGATAAAGTACTTGAACGTTACATACTACAATAAAATGGTTTCTCAAAAACAGGAGCCAATGTTGACTGTCCACTGTAGTAGTTATTCTCCGTCAATATCACTTGCCCTGATTCGGATGTGCTGACCTTAACTGGATCTATTCTGGCCTCTCCTCAGGTCTTAGGTAATCTCTAGCTCTGGGTCTATCATGTAGTTGTATTTTTTAGGAGAATAGTCTCTCCATACACCCCTTACAATCTCTCTCGTAGAGTCACCACAGCTCTCATGAGCCAACCCACCATACCACATGGTCTTTTCCCTGGCTGCGTCACTTCCAACAACCCAAATCTGCACAGGGACACTCAATACGCAACAACGGTTTTGCAAAGGGCAACCGCTTTTATTATTCCATAACTCCACCCATGTGAGCAGTGTGGCATACACATATGAACAATACATTATAACATAATTATAACCCAATCATACATTTTTACCCCAAACAGACATGACACTCGGGCTGCACTTCCCCATTGGTATCTTGACTTGGGAGTAGGCGCAAACAACAATTGTTACCAGGAGAGCACCAGATCCAGCACAACAAAGAGGTCAACAGTTACTACATGCTACTATATAATAAAACAGTAACAATTGCCTGTAGCCATCTGAGAAAAATGTGTTAGACACAGTTCAGACATGACAAGAAAACACATCAAAACTCGGTCCTTGTAAAAAAAAAAAAAAAAAAAAGCAGTAACAATCTCCCATAGCGATTAACTCCACCAGCATATGGTTCCAGCAGGGTCCTGGAGCCTAGTAGAGACCAAAAAACTCATCTGCCACATGTACGTAGACCAGTCCTATAAATGATGCATGGTAGGTTGGGGTCCTGTTACAGATTTTTTACCGGGGAGCCATAAGCTTTAAGATAAAAATGTATAGAAACCAACATGTGCTTGTGTCTTGGAAAAATGTATCCATGAAAACAGAACTTGTATAGAGTCTTACTTCTTAAAAATTTAGGTTGATAAAATAGGGACATTTAAGTCTTGACTCCGGACCCACGTCACTCCAATGTTGTCTTGAAACCACCCCCAAACCAGATGGGACCACATACTTTGGGTGGGCTTTAGTAATGTGCACCCCTTGTCAAGCCAAGAAATGCACAATTTGTCTGGGATAGTTTCAGAAAATGCAAAACCGTTGGCAACTGTGACGTAACTTTGTCCAAAAAACTAGTCTTCCCCTACGTAGGTTAACAAGTCTAAATTTGCAAAGCAGAGAATTGGGTATAATATACTTTCAATCTATATTTACAGATATGGCTGGGCTCTGTGTTGGAGATAAGATTGCAGAGGTGAATGGTATCAGTTTAGAAAGTATAACCATGGGAAGCGCTGTCAAAGTCCTGACCGGGAACAACCGTCTACGTATGATGGTGAGACGGATGGGAAAAGTGCCAGGGATTAAGTTCTCCAGAGAAAAGACCACATGGTAAGCAGAGCCGTACTCTTCACTCACATCCTCCCATTCATTGTCAGCCATTCTAGGTAACCAAAAATCACAATGTATCACCTCTATAGACCAAAGAGAGCGTGTCAGGTTCATTAGAGGATCACAGTATCTGGTTTCACCACAGTACAAGGGCTCGTGTGAGCATGAACTCTGACCAGAAAAAATACACTCAAATACACTCTGCTAAGTCTGGAGAAATATTTTGATTATTCAGACCTATAAGAGGTGTGGGTGTGCTGTAACCAATGCAACCATTTAGAATGATAATTGTAAAACAATTTGTAATTTTTCTAGTTTGCCTAAATTATCCCATAAAAAAAATCTGATGTATTTGTTGTAATATTGATTTATATTAGCAGATAAATCTATCTGTTTATTCAGGGTAGATGTGCTGAATAAGAGACTAGTAGTAGAGAAGGGAAGTTTGACGCCGTCAGACAGCAGCTCCGAAGATGGGATGAGAAGGATTGTTCATCTCTACACGTCCTCTGATGACACCTGCTGGGGGCTTAACATTAGAGGGGGGAAAGAATTTGGACTTGGGATCTTTGTTTCCAAGTAAGTGAAGGTTCTACTAAAATACTCTTTTCTGTTATACTTCATGGCTTCTTCTATGCATTGATTTGAAACACTTGAGTTCGCTATTTCCTAGCGTGATCCGAGTACTAGTTGCCCACTTTGTTAACATTTTAGAAGACCACCTCATAGCTCCTTGAATTCAAGTATAAATGACTTACGCTAGATTTGCGCCATGGTCTCTGTTGTTCGGGTCCACCTGACCACAAAAACAATGGTTACACAAGGAGGCCAGCAGACCCAATTGACTATAATGGAGTCTGCCGAGTGTCCACCACTTCAAAACTGGGACAAGACTTTTCTCTCTGCTGATTTTTGGCTTTTTTGCGATGAAGTTTCCAATGGAGACTCTGGCGCAGATACGAACCCAACCTTTTATAGTATATTTACATCCATCTCTTGTCTTATTTTTTCAAGATTGCAGCCACTATTGTTGTTGAAAATTAGAAACTACGGGCAGAATTTATCCTTTTCTCCCACACATTTTTGTGGTGTTGAAAAGTTGAAAATAATCGCACACACCATATTTATACTATAAATCCTATGATCCTACGTTTTACACGACTAGCCACTTTTCCCAAATGGCAAGAGAAATTGGTACAGCTTATCGGAGGGGATTGGAGCCTTTTGGTGACATCAGCTATATCATTGATTATGGACTTCCATTTATAAACAACTTTTCATAAATGAATAGAGCAGGTGCATGTAAAAAAAAATTGTAACATATCTTATTAAGGAGATCTGTTTCCTTCACCAGTTTTAAAGCTGTTCTCCACCTCCTTATCCACACAGAACTCTATGGAAAAGGGAGAGGGAGTAGGAGTATAATGCTGGCTGGTTAATTGATTTATTGCCTCATTCTGTGCACCGCTAGCCTCTTATCTACAAGCATAGCAGTGATAAAGAGCACAGAAAACAGATTTCTTTAATAAGATATATTACAATGTGTCATATATTCACATGTACTATTCATTTATAGCATAGATCTACACCTGCTCATGGTAGCAATAGATTCCATTTTCTAGCATAATGACAAAGATGCATCAAATTTATTAAACAGTCTGCTTTGGCACTTTGTTTTCCAGTTTAAAGCGCCAGTCTTAATACATTTTTCCCATGTATTTTTCTTGTTTTATTTATGTTTGGAGAGAACATGGCCCAAAAAACATGAAAAAGAGGCGAATATGTATTGGGGTATTGACTAACGTTGATTTTCCAAATATGGAGCAGTATGAACTGTGAACTAGGCCTTAAATATCCTATACCTAAAAAGAATTATTCATATTTTCATTTTTCAAATCTTTTTGAGGCCACCACCTAAAAGTACATTGAAGAACATTCTTCTAGTGTGGTGGCCATCTGAAAGAAGATGGCCAGTACACTTCGAATATGATGGTACTGAATATCTATCACAGAAAATCTGAGCTAGATAAGGAAGTGATCTTATCAAAAAGGTGGTCTTTTGTAAAGGTTACACTACATAGAGCAAACCTATTCTACATCGCTGTAATGAAGAACATTCAGTACTTGGTAGGATCACATATTGCTTCTTTAGGAGGTGTGAAAGATCCTCAGTGCGCCAACACCGCTGTGGCCCCACCTGAGTCTTCTTTCATATAAAAACCGCACTCACCGCCAGTGAATGTCGGGTCCACAAGATAAATACAAGACAAGCTTTCTAAATTTTATATATTTATTAACCCCTAAATGGGTCGGTATTAACATCTAACATATACAGTTCAGAACAGATATGTAGATATATGCAAGCATTAACAGTTACTAGTTACAAGATACAGTACAAATAAAATAAAAGGGATAAAGGTGAAATGATTACTTTACCACACATGTCCTTGATGTGGTTCTATAGTCCAACACTCACACATGGCATGTGTGAGTCACCAGTGGAGGCTTCTCAGCCTTAACTCCTAGCATGTGGCATCAATAGAATAATCCCGCCTGCATGCTTTTCACAGGAATCTCAGCATTAGTCTCTCTGTAATATCTCTCAGTCTCTTGTAGGCTCATCATCGTCAGCAGCAGCATTCCTGTCTGCCTGCTCATAGTAGCATCTCAGTCAAAGTCTGTAATATCCTGTAGTCTGTGATGGTCTGGGTCAACTCCATAGCATAATCTCCTAGTAGCATCTCAATGATAGTCTCTGCACTGTATTCTCAGTGGTAGGTTCATCATAGTATCCTCTCAGGGGCAATCTGTCTGTAAAACTCCCCCACTGGCCTCTTACCTCATCTTTTATACCCTTTATGCCACCTCCCAGAATGAGGTCACCGGCGGCAGCAAGTCTGATTGAATAATGCAATCAAGTCCAGATTCTTTGTATATGGCCGATCCAAGTGAAAAGATACAATGTTATCAGCCATAGCTGATCAAAAGCCCAGGCTTGAACAATGCACTATTGTTTCTTTGATCACTCAGGGCTGTATAGGAATACAATGGAGCCCTATTGTTACAGTGGTACTTCTATTTACCATATACCTAGGATTAGGGCTGCGCACATTATGAATAAATGCAGGTAAGAAGGGAGATACTATACCCAGAGATCAAAATACATCCCTGAGCCACAGCCACACTTAAGCAGAATCATCACAGGAGGCTTCTTAGAGGGTACAATTTTCATTCTCCAGTTCAGCATTATTAAGATTTCTATAAAATGTGGTAAAGTAATTAGACCTGTCATAGTCTGAATTCCCTTGTCAGAATATGTCTCCTACATCTTAGTCATTTTGTCATGTTTTCTATTAATTCTGTCATCCTCAGAGTTGACCCAGGGGGACTAGCAGAAGAAAGAGGCATAAAAGTTGGAGATCAAGTTCTTGCAGCCAATGGAGTTAACTTTGAAGACATAAGCCATAGCAAAGCAGTCGAAGTGCTAAAGGGGTTAACTCACATCATGCTCACAATCAAGGTTAATCTATAATTTATGTAAAACTTATATAGTTATATAGATGGATTAGATGGCATGGCACATTCTATGTAGCATTATGGGTTTGGTTCCATTGGGAGAACATGTTTGTGTTCCTTCAGTGTTCATATTGGTTTCCTCTGGGTAATGCTGTATTCTCTTATTATAGAAACATAACTGTAGATCAATGGGATTCTCGTGAACACTGTATCGAATGGAATATGTTCTAGATACAGTGTGACAGAGGCATTGATGGGATGAGGGGTACAAAGTATGGATTGAATTTCTTAGTACCAGCAATTGCACACCACGTACGAACAGCTTATAATGCTGAAGGTGGTGTGATCGAGTGAGCACTTCTATTAAGTGCACTGGTGAGGGAACGCCACCCAGTAATAGAAAAATGAGGGATGGAACCAGGCGGCAGTAGGTATTATAAGGAGGGAATGGAGGAAAATGATAGATGATTACTTGTGACATAGCTTAACTGCAGATACTGAATGTGTGGGTTGAGGAGGGCACATTATGAAATCCCTGCCTAAAGGTGCCCATTTTTCACCTTCAATACATTTTGGTCAAATGCTTTCTCAGCCTGCCCTCCATACTCATGCATGTTTGGTTTGGCCAAGTGTACATGTATTCTCACTGAGAAGAGGGTAATAAGTCACTACTAGACATGTCTTATCTCTGGACAAAGGATGCTGAAATTCAAATCTGAATACATATAAGATATTCGGTCGGTCCCACCGAAATCATCAGCTCAGGCTTTCCTTGCCTTTATGTGTATGGTTACCTTTAGACACTTTAAGAGCCAGGAGTGTAACTTGAGGGGATGCTGAGGATGTGGTTACATCCAGGTCTAGAAGCCTTATAGGGGACCATAAGGTGCCTCTCCCCAATATGTGGAGACCAGTACTACAAACAGTGTATTATAGTTAGGGGACCCGGGACAAAATTTGCACAGAGGCCCAGGACCTTCATGTTATGCCTCTGAAGAGTGACCGCCCAATCCTGTTACTAAGAGGTTGATGTATATATTGGTTTAGTTGTCTTTGAAGATGTTGACTTACAGCTAGGACTCCACATTGGTAATGAACAGGTCCTAGGCCCTGGTTTCAGTATAGTCCTGGCATGCATAATTCCTCTCCACTAAATTCAGTTGCATTTACAGAACCCTATGAGTCAAAGACTTTTATACATCACATTCATTTTACTAGAAAGAAGCCATACTGGTGGGTCCAGTTCTTAAAGTAAACTAGGGTTGGTGGGCTCTTCGGCCTTTCTAACATTTATGGTTGGCGTGTTAGAAAAAGCTGTAATGAATAAACCATGTTACGTTCTCAGGGGTATGGTATGTCTCTAAGCAATAGAAAAAGGACTGAAAAACTTTGAGTGACATGTCTGAGAGTTGGAGTCATTAGTGAAATCCCGCGCCTGTTTCTGGGTAAGTGACTTACCGCTAATTACCTCCACAATAAAGGAAAGGGTATAATCAAGCATCACGGCGACTGCGTCTCAAGGCACTGCAGGGTCACTTACTTAAGGCTCTGTGTATACGGTTTCATCTGTGAAGAGCAATGTATTATTCATCAAACAGAGCTATCAGGTTTTACTTTCTGCAGCTCATCTCATATTTGCAGGTCTATTTGTATTTTATTATCTTTACCATTCATTGTGTTCCCCGTATCTTACAGGAGACGGGGATGTACCCTGCGTACAAGGAGATGATTGCGGAGTATTGTTGGTTTAATCGATGTAAGTACTGAATAATATAACAGGTTTGTAACATCTGAAGGGAATCCTGGTGCAAGGAACTCCATTACAGAATCTATAGTGTTCTTATATAAGGTTTCCTGACATTTTAGAAAAGCGCTAATGAATATTCAACCACTTTTTTAAAGTGAACTTACTAAGAGTGATCCAATACATGATCTGTACAGTAATCTGTACTGTAGAAGGGGGAAAAAAAGACATTTTATTTTAAAAACTAATTTTTTTAAAAGTAATTGGACATTTTGGGTATTTTTTGTAACATTTTTTTTTGTTAGTGTCACTTTAAAGGGGTAATCCAAGAATTGGACAAACTCCGGAGGGACCTGGGGCAAATGTAACATAAAAAAATTACTTACCTGTCCCCAGAGCTCCATTGTCCTCCACCACAGTCACACGCCATGTCTTTCTCCCCGGAATCCCTGCATCTCACGGCCAATCAGCAGCCTCAGTGGTTTTTGGAGAGGGACTGGTGATGTCACTCAGATTCATCACTGCTCCCTCTCCAGTGACCACTGAGGGCACTCATCGGCATCAGGAATCATGTGGGACACAGGGCTTCTGGGGACCAAGTCAGAACATGTGACCAAATGGATTGTGGCAGTGAACAAAGGAGCCCCAGGGACAGGTGAGTATGTTTTTTTATGTTACACCTGCCCCAAGCCCTTCCAGAGTTTGTTCAATTCCTGGACATCCACTTTAAAGGAATACTAACCATAGAAAATGCTCAAAAAATAATAAAGATATCCCCCCCCTCCTCCATTAAATTCTTAATACAATAAAAACTGAAAAATACTCTAAGAAATCTCTCTGTGTCCCAAGAGATAGCCATTCCCAACCCTCCTCTTCTGTCCTGTCCTATTACAGCTTGTAAGAACTGGCTGTAGCACAAAAATAAGCCCCGTCCCCTTTCACCTTTATCGGCTGCAGCCAAAGAGGCACATAGAGCAAGAGATTAAGGCTGTGGTCCCGTTGCAGAAGCAGCTTCTTATTGGGTTTTTTTGCCGTTTTTTGGGCCAGCCGAGGCAGAAAGGAATGGAAATATGTAGGAAGTTCTTATACTTCTACCTACTGCTCAATCCACTCCAGGCTTTGTCTTAAAAAAACACAGCAAAGTTTGCAAAAAAAAAGCTGTGTTTCCGCAACATGGGGCCTTAGCCTAAAGGGGTTTTCCCAACTTGCAGATATGGAAGGGAGGGGGTTTAGTCATAAGAACCCCACCAAGCAGTGGGCACAGGCAACAAGTGTATCACTCTATTAATTTCAATAGAAGAACTGAAGATATGTCGTGTCGCAAATTAGGGAGAGCAATTTTTTATGTGACCTTTAAGGTCCTACACTGAATATATACCCTGATATTTGTTTCTTTTCCCTCTTACCAGTAACCAACGGCCAATTGCAGCAACTATCTCAAGCATCAGAAACCAGCTCTTCTATTTCTTCCTATTCCTCTGGACCTCCTCCAGGTTCTATTAATGGATACCATCAAGCACTTATTTCCTCCCCAGCCTTGTACGAACCGGGAATGATCGATGTTGGAATTGCTACTGAAGCATCACTTGAGACCAATTACTTGGACCGGTCAGAGACTGCCATACAAACAGATCTCCACATGTCTTCATCATCAGGTCCCCTGGATCCAGAAGGATCTCAAAAGTTGGGGATGGTCATAAGTGAAACCAAGAGGACTGTGTATCCCACTGTTCGTCTTAAAGACACTGCCATAAGATCAGAGAGTTTTCTTGAATCCCAGTTTAAAAAGAAGGGAAGGAAACCATCAGATCTTCCCAGCTCAGAATCTCCAAAAACAGCCTTGTTATTAGCACTCAGCAAACCCCGAAAGCCCATCAAAAGATCTCAAAGTTATATTACTCTATGGGGTGAGTTTTGTGCTTTATATGTATTTTTATATTAGTTTCATCTATGTTGTGTATTTTATTCTTCCTGTTGAAAGTCCAAGTTTAATTTCCCAGTTTGGGTCGAGCTGGGAATGGTCCTGGGCCCAGGTCATTTTGGTGGTGATCACATGTCTAAGTTACCATCTCACCCTGATTTGTTATGTATAGAAAGGCCTTTATTTTGGTTTTATCTGAAAATTGTAGTTTTAAAAGTCTGACAGCAAAAAGATATCCATATATCTTTATACACACGTGGACAAAATTGTTGGTACCCCTTGTTTAATGAAAGAAAAATCCACAATGGCACAGAAATAACTTGAATCTGACAAAAGTAATAATATATAAAAATTCTATGAAAATGAACAAATGAAAGTCAGACATTTCTTTTTAACCATGCTCCAACCAACAGAATTTAAAAAAAAAAGAAAACTCATGAAACAGGCCTGGACAGAAATGATGGTTCCCTTAACTTAATATTTTATTGCACAACCTTTTGAGGCAATCCCTGCAATCAAACGATTCCTGTAACTGTCAATGAGACTTCTGCACCTCTCAACACGTATTTTGGCCACTCCTCATGAGCAAACTGCTCCAGTTGTCCCGGGTTTGAAGGGTGCCTTTTCCAGACGGCATGTTTCAGCTCCTTCCAAAGATGCTCAATAGGATTTAGGTCAGGGCTCATAGAAGGCCACTTCAGAATAGTCCAATGTTTTCCTCTTAGCCATTCTTGGGTGTTTTTAGTTGTGTGTTTTGGATCATTATCCTGTTGCAAGACCCATGACCTGCAACTGAGACCAAGCTTTCTGACACTGGGCAGCACATTTCTCTCTAGAATCCCTTGATAGTCTTGAGATTTCATTGTACCCTGCACAGATTCAAGACGCCCTGTGCCAGATGCAGCAAAGCAGCCCCAGAACATAACATAGCCTCCTCCATGTTTCACAGTAGGGACAGTGTTCTTTTCAAGATATGCTTCATTTTTCCATCTGTGAACATAGAGCTGATGTGCCTTGACAAAAATTTCGATTTTTGTCTCATCGGTCCATAGGACATTCTCTCAGAAGCTTTGTGGCTTGTCAAGATGTAGTTTAGCAAATTACTTTTGTCAGATTCAAGTTATTTCTGTGACTATTGTGGGTTTTTCTTTCATTAAACGAGGGGTACCAACTATTTTGTCCACGCGTGTATATAAACCATCCAGAAGACTACAAGGACATTACAGAAGTGATGTGAACAAAGTCTTAGACAAGACTACCAAGGTTTTGGTTCTTCTTCCGAAAACACAACAATCACATTCCAAAAAGATTAATAATAATAGCTTTATCTCTTCATTACAAACCTAATATACTTTTTAGTCCAATGATGAGAAAGATGCCATGGGTTTTGTGTGGCAGAAATTGGAGTTTGGCCAACACTTAATAATATATATGGCTATCTTGGGATCACAATTTGAGAAATAAAAAGTCCAATGCTAACATTTTTATGAAGGAATAACATTGTCATTGTCTTTTTCAATTACCATTTTATGTAGAGGCCAGAAAGAAGAAGAAGAAAGAGAAGCGCTCCACTCCAGAAAGTTCAGGACTCCAACGGTCCAAGACGTTCATGAATTTATTTTTTAAGGGCAGTCATGGAAAACAAAATGGAACCAGTGGTAAGGAGACATCTACTCCAGATTCCAAGAGAAGAAGCAAGTCCCCCTCACAGGGTGATGGAGATAAAGGTATTAATGGGGGTTTCTTTCTTTTGGTGTGAAAGTGGCCTAATGGGATGTCCACTTTTTACAAGAAGGGTCTCCCAAGTCTTTTGCTGACACCATCTGTGAGCAGCTGAGATCTGTAGGAGTGCGTAATAGCAAATGGCCAATATCACATGCTTTGTAAAGATACTGTATTCAGATATACTCATTTATGCCTTACTCAGGAATATATTGCTTGGTACATTTTGGCCATGGCACATTTTTTTCCCACAGCAGTGTTGAAATGCAGCACAGTATTGTCACAGTGACACCTTACTCAGTGGAAGCCTGTCACCGTTAAGATGGATTTAGTGACTAATCCAATTTATTCCTCTTGTAATCTGATCCTATATTTGAATGGTCCCCAAATCCTGTTTGGATTACCTTTAGTGAACTTGAGTTTCAGAAGAAAAAAAAAACACAAAATGCACCCATTGCTTCTTGATGTACTAGATTGCCTTTTATACAGATAACATTTGATCCAGAATAACATGACCTCTGTATATAAAGGGGATTTCTAACATTGATGGGACAATTGTGTGTGATCTGGGGGGTCCAACACTATATCACAGTTATCGACAATATACTGCTTTCAGCCATGTGGTTGTGTCTAGTATTAGGTTTAGCTCCTACTCATTTCATGTCCACTGTATGTGTCCTGTGTGTCGGTAAGGGTTTGTTCACATCTGTTTCCGTCTACGATAGTTGTATTCTCAGATGTACTTTATACAGAAGCCTTCAAAGTAAGTCACTGTGTAGGCTTACAATGGCATACATCGTCCATTGACTCACATAGGAAAGTGTAATCTACTACACAGCATTACACAGTACATAATATACAGTAAAATGAAAAAAAGAAGCTATGCTGGAACATATCACATAAATAATAGCTGCTTTAATAGGCGCTGCTCCAAAGATTCTGTCACAGATAGAATTTTTTTTCTCTAGCCCCCACCGTTCCTGAGAAATCAGTGCTGTTAGTTTTGGTGCCTGATATACTGTTTAGGCTCTGTAGTGTCAGGAGGGCGGTGTCAGGTGGGAGCAGGAAAGGGGGTATTATTCTGAGCTCTGACAATGGCTACCAGCTGCTCCTTCTCCTGGCAAAAACAATAGGGGTTTCTGAAGCCAGACCTGTGGAGATAAGCTAAATCTCTTTGAATTAAAGAGGCTGACCAATGGGAAAAATATTTTAACAACAGACTCATAATGGGTTAAAAAATAAACAAAGTCATTCTCACCTAATCCCTAGCCTCTACCGCTCCTCCCCGATTTTTGCTCCCTGGTCCGTCCTCTCAATGTGTAAGAAACGAGTGTACAGTCAATCCCTAAGAGAGGCGATCAGTTGTATGTCATTTCATAGATTGCCATCCACAGCAATGGATTCCACTAGGGGTTTGTTTTTTTGCCTGGCTGTAATATTGTTTCTATTTTTTTCTAGTTAATATTGTTCAGAAATTTATGATCAGAAGCCTGAAGAAGGGTAAATCAATAATGTAATGTGTGCTGAAGGTTTGTGAGGTTCATGCAACAATCATATAAAGATGCAGATTCCTTATTAGTAACCTGGACAATAGTATGCATAAAGTCTTTTCTACATGGTTCGATGATGAGCCAAACGAATGTCCATAGGACCATTGACCAGTGATCGGCCGACCAATGAGCAAAAGCTTCTTTGTCATTGATCACATTGTAAAAGTAATGATTTGTTGGCAGCATATTCCCTTATGTAAACAGGGAATGTATTTCCTACAACATGCAAACTCTATAGGGGTGAACAATTGTACGTCCATATACAGCAGGTACAGTCCATACAGTAAATGAGTGCCAATCAACATGTTAATAGGGTCAACTGGTGCTTTTTACAAGCAAACAATCTGCAGTTTATAGTACCTTTGTATTTACTAAAATTTTGCTGAATTTATGACATTTACAAGTGAACCAATTCGATCAATCACCAAATTGTGTCTACCATTGGTAATTTTTTTTATACTGGGCAACTTTGTTCAGGACACAATTATAGAAGAATCAGGACCTAAATATAAACAATAGTAGAGATGAGCGAAGTTTGCAAAAATTCTATTCTGGCAACTTCGCCGAATTTTCCGATATGATTCTATTCGATCCGAATTAAATTGCGGCGAATAAACAGCTATTTCCTGTCCGCAGAGAGCCGGGGTGGGAAGGTGGGTGGCAAATGGCGGAACCCCTTGGATGCCACGGTCATGTTTGACCGCAGCATCCAAGGTGTTAAAACCCCCGATCGGTTATGGAGCAAGGTGTTAGCTGTCAGTTTTAACACCTTGGATGCAGCGGTCAAACATGCCGTGGGTGCTCGCGAAGGGGTTAAAGGGCTGTGACATCACAGGGCTGGCTGCTGATTGGTTGCAAGCATGGCATTGTGGGTGATCCCGCGTTCCCAGAGTTCCTTGCCCCATGTCCTAAACACGTACAGCAGCCATTTTAAACAAAATGCGATTCGTTACCACGAAGTGTGAGGAAATCCGGATTCCACTTCATCATCTTCGATTCACTCATCTCTAAACAATATGGCTGATTTATCATTAGGGCAATTTTTGAAGTAAATTTTCTGACTTTTTTTCATTTTTTTTTTTTTTTTGCAATAAATTAATAAAATGTCTAACGTTGGTTCATAAGTTTTTCGCAATTCTATGGGGAGGGTGCCAGACTTCTCTAAGGATTTTGATGCATTTTAAAACTGGAGGGTGGTTGTGCAAAAATGTGGTGCCTTTTTAAAAAGTTGCATTTAGTAAATTTGGTGTGTACCAATTTTGAAATTTAGATGAAAATCTATAGAAAAATATGTGTTACAAATTAGGGGCAAACAAAAAAGACACAAAATAGGAAATAATGCACCAAAATTCTGTCAATTTTTTGTATTCATTACCATTTTCAAATTTGTGTACAAATCTAAACTAAAAATATAGCAGTGACCCCTTGTGGCAAAATCCCAAACAAAGTTGGCAGAACATTTTTGTTTTGCCAGACTTAGATACCTTGTTCCAAACTGACTGATCAATTAAATCTTGTGATACAATTATACAAAAGTTTATTTTTCACAGCGATGCATCTTTGTATGTGTTGGGGCAGTTTTGAGCATGTTTTTATATTTTGTTATACTTCGCCCAAAATGAAAACTTGTTTAATGAAGGTATATAGTATATATCCTTTAATCCAGCAGCAGAAGGTCCCTGTCCCGACCCCTGTATAAAGTGGTGTATGGGCTCCTATTTTACCTAGCTAATATCTAAAAGGTTGGCGCTAGTCACAGAAGACCCCCTTAGTGACTATCCAATAAATCCATCTCCTATATGCCTATCCACTAGTAAGCAATGGATGGAAATCAGTAGTGGATCCCTTTCCATGTGATATCATAGTAGGAAACACTATTATCAGAGTGTCAGTGGGCCCCCTGCCTGACTGGGCCCCTGTATAGGTTGTACATACAGTATGTCTGACTCTCAAAAGTGCTGGATTACAGGAATATATCTATATACTCTCTGTATATACATAGATTTAAAACGAAATGGGGTTTTCCTACTAAAATAACCATATATAAATTTGTAAACAATTAAAATTTAAAATTTTTGCAAATATAAATAATTCAAAATTTTGCACTGTTTTGAAGATTTTCTATAACCATCTTAGTGGTGATATCTGTTGTCTTCATAGGTTGCCAATGGATATGACCATAAATGCAGGAGCTTTCTATGGTCTAGGATGTGAAACCCTGCCATGATTTCCTTATTGTAATCTAGTGCAGGAACAAGGGAGGGACAGTGCAAACATGAGAAGATAACGCGGCCACAATAAGGAAATCATGGCTAAATTTCTGCCAAGTTCCAGCCTATAGAAAGTTCCTACATTCATGGTCATATCCATTGGCAACCAATCAACACAACAGATATCACCACTAAGAGGGATAGAGGAAATCTCTAAAACGCTGCAAAATTTTTAATTATTTAGACTTGCAAAAAAATTACTTTTATTTGTGTACAAAATTTATATATGGTTATGTTCGTAGGAAAACCCTTTTATGGTTCATGATCTATACCACTATTATTAATGAATGTTGATTTTTTTTTTTTAGGGAATCTCTTACCATAAAGATGTAGATAGCATGTTAGAGAGCTGGAGGAGTTCTACAGTTTATGGCATAAAGTTTTGTGGGTAAAGATTCAGAATAAATTGTCAATTGAAGGTCTGTGCTTGTTCTGGGTTTAGGAGTCCGGTGGGCGGAGTGACTACACAGTTGAGTACACAGTTGGGCACCTGCGTCTGAGAGTGACCCCCGCATTATTCCGCAGGGTCAATTGAGGCGGACTAAGGCACACAAGCTACGGACGTAGCAAGTCTATACGCTGGTCACTAATAGGTTAAAGTGATTGTCTGGGAAGTTAGGGTATGTTCACACGGCGGAAAATGAAGAGGAATTTTCTTCATTTTCCGCCGGCATTTTCGCTGCGGTCTTGCAGCGACGGGATGCCGATGCAGTGCATCAGCATTCTGTCGTGGCATCCCGCTCCTGATTAGGTTCGGATGAATGGGCCTCATCAGGAGGGCGTCTCGAGCCGTGGACACCGCGGGCAGAATCAGCGGCAAGATCGAGCAGGACGCTTCGTTTTTTGTGTACATGCACGCGGCCAGGATTATGTACGGATTTTCCATGTGGATTTCAACGAGGAAAATTGGCGCTGTAATCCATTAGCATTAAACTCAATTAGAAATTCTGCATATTTTTTTTTCCTTTTCCCGGTGTGGATATATAAAAAAAAAAAAATTGCTTTAAAATCCTCACCTGAATCCATATGTACACTTATGAAAAGCTACCAAAATCCACACCAGCTGGTGCAGATTTTCCATGTGGATTTCAGTGCAGATTTTCTGCATGCAAAAGCTTATTTTGTGCAAGTACCCTAAGGGGGGATTAGAGACAGGTAGTTAGCAGTTCAGGATACGTCATGATAGGGTTCTTTTAGTAATAGGTAGCTGTCAGTCACTGGTTAGGACCGCCCACTGGACTCCTAAGGTCAAACATAAGCAAAGGTATCATTTACAAGTTATAATGAATCTTTTTCCCACAACACTATATATCAATCTGTTCAGCTACTCCTGCTTTATACTATGCCGCCTGCAGACTGCTTTAACATGGCAGGTCCCTTTAAGTCCTCTGACACTGGCTATAATTTCAGAATTATTTACTTTGTTCTAGGTAAAGAGCGGGCTCGTCCATTTTTCTTTGGTGCCCAGCGAGATCTGAACGCTCTGTACAATGGAGATATGTCTTTGGAGGATCGATTGGCAGTAACCGAAGACATGGCTCGAAAATTGCTCAATGAAGATGAGGTAGCAGCAGTGCTGCGCCATTGTAGAAGGGTACGTGTAGGGTAGCGTCAGTGCTGTGCCATTGTAGAAGGGTACGTGTAGGGGAGCGGCAGTGCTGTGCCATTGTAGAAGGGTACGTGTAGGGGAGTGGCAGCAATGCACCATTGTAGAAGGGTACGTGTAGGGGTGCGGCAATGCTGCGCCATTGTAGAAGGGTACGTGTAGGGGAGCGGCAGCGATGCGCCATTGTAGAAGGGTACGTGTAGGGTAGCGTCAGTGCTGCGCCATTGTAGAAGGGTACGTGTAGGGTAGCGTCAGTGCTGTGCCATTGTAGAAGGGTACGTGTAGGGGAGTTGCAGTGCTGCGCCATTGTAGAAGGGTACGTGTAGGGGTGCAGCAATGCACCATTGTAGAAGGGTACGTGTAGGGGTGCGGCAATGCTGCGCCATTGTAGAAGGGTACGTGTAGGGGAGTGGCAGCGATGCGCCATTGTAGAAGGGTACGTGTAGGGGTGCAGCAATGCTGTGCCATTGTAGAAGGGTACATGTAGAGGAGTGGCACTGCTGCACCATTGTAGAAGGGTACATGTAGGGGAGTGGCAGTGCTGCGCCATTGTAGAAGGGTACATGTAGGGGTGCAGCAATGCTGTGCCATTGTAGAAGGGTACGTGTAGGGTAGCGTCAGTGCTGCGCCATTGTAGAAGGGTACATGTAGGGGTGCAGCAATGCTGTGCCATTGTAGAAGGGTACGTGTAGGGGAGCGGCAGTGCTGTGCCATTGTAGAAGGGTACGTGTAGGGGAGTGGCAGCAATGCACCATTGTAGAAGGGTACGTGTAGGGGTGCGGCAATGCTGCGCCATTGTAGAAGGGTACGTGTAGGGGAGCGGCAGCGATGCGCCATTGTAGAAGGGTACGTGTAGGGTAGCGTCAGTGCTGCGCCATTGTAGAAGGGTACGTGTAGGGTAGCGTCAGTGCTGTGCCATTGTAGAAGGGTACGTGTAGGGGAGTTGCAGTGCTGCGCCATTGTAGAAGGGTACGTGTAGGGGTGCAGCAATGCACCATTGTAGAAGGGTACGTGTAGGGGTGCGGCAATGCTGCGCCATTGTAGAAGGGTACGTGTAGGGGAGTGGCAGCGATGCGCCATTGTAGAAGGGTACGTGTAGGGGTGCAGCAATGCTGTGCCATTGTAGAAGGGTACATGTAGGGGAGTGGCACTGCTGCACCATTGTAGAAGGGTACATGTAGGGGAGTGGCAGTGCTGCGCCATTGTAGAAGGGTACATGTAGGGGTGCAGCAATGCTGTGCCATTGTAGAAGGGTACGTGTAGGGTAGCGTCAGTGCTGCGCCATTGTAGAAGGGTACATGTAGGGGTGCAGCAATGCTGTGCCATTGTAGAAGGGTACGTGTAGGGGAGTGGCAGTGCTGCGCCATTGTAGAAGGGTACGTGTAGGGGAGCGGCAGCAATGCACCATTGTAGAAGGGTACGTGTAGGGGTGCGGCAATGCTGCGCCATTGTAGAAGGGTACGTGTAGGGGTGCAGCAATGCACCATTGTAGAAGAGTACGTGTAGGGTAGCGTCAGTGCTGCGCCATTGTAGAAGGGTACATGTAGGGGAGTGGCAGTGCTGCGCCATTGTAGAAGGGTACGTGTAGGGGTGCAGCAATGCTGTGCCATTGTAGAAGGGTACATGTAGGGGAGTGGCAGTGCTGCACCATTGTAGAAGGGTACATGTAGGGGAGTGGCAGTGCTGCGCCATTGTAGAAGGGTACATGTAGGGGTGCAGCAATGCTGTGCCATTGTAGAAGGGTACGTGTAGGGTAGCGTCAGTGCTGCGCCATTGTAGAAGGGTACATGTAGGGGTGCAGCAATGCTGTGCCATTGTAGAAGGGTACGTGTAGGGGAGTGGCAGTGCTGCGCCATTGTAGAAGGGTACGTGTAGGGGAGCGGCAGCAATGCACCATTGTAGAAGGGTACGTGTAGGGGTGCGGCAATGCTGCGCCATTGTAGAAGGGTACGTGTAGGGGTGCAGCAATGCACCATTGTAGAAGAGTACGTGTAGGGTAGCGTCAGTGCTGCGCCATTGTAGAAGGGTACATGTAGGGGAGTGGCAGTGCTGCGCCATTGTAGAAGGGTACGTGTAGGGGTGCAGCAATGCTGTGCCATTGTAGAAGAGTACGTGTAGGGTAGCGTCAGTGCTGCGCCATTGTAGAAGGGTACATGTAGGGGAGTGGCAGTGCTGCGCCATTGTAGAAGGGTACGTGTAGGGGAGCGTCAGTGCTGCGACATTGTAGAAGAGTACGTGTAGGGTAGCATCAGTGCTGTGCCATTGTAGACTGGTACGTGTAGGGGAGCGGCAATGCTGCGCCATTGTAGAAGGGTACATGTAGGGGAGTGGCAGTGCTGCACCATTGTAGAAGGGGGTGTGTATGATTGTTTTACTCTGCATAGGGAGAAAAGATACAAATATTCGGCAATGTGAGAATTAGGAGAATGAATCACTCTTTTGCCAAAGGCACAAACAAAAATCTACCGACTGAATGTTTACTACCAGATGGGAAGAAAAATGAAAACAGATGAAAATTGTCCCATATCCTGCCCTGTAGTTTGTTAAAAGCATGCAGTGGAGGGTATATGACAAGTGTTAGGTCTCATGCACATGCCTGTTTTATGGCGTGTTCTGAATTGTATGTAATACTGCACCTGTTGGAGTTTATAGGCCTACAGTTTACCTCATTTGTGTGTCCTGTGATGGAGACACAATTTTTTAATCGGATTCTGTATAAATAATAAAATCATACTACAGTATGTTCAGTCTGATGCCACATTGAACATAAAATACTTCTGTTATACAGTGCCATATGGGGGCACCAAAACACCATATGGAGCCATATAGTGCCATATGGAGTGCACACAAAATGGCTACATCATCTATTGTATGGGATCATAGGGACTTTCTACGTGGCCATTCAGCATCCTTGCACATGATGCTGCTATTTGCATGAAACCTTACAAATTAAATAAGTTTTTCAGGTTAAATGTGTGCCAATAGGGTATTAGTTATGTTTCATAGTGCAGTTTTAGGAATACATACATAATGGTTATTTGCCTGTCTTTATTCCAAGGTGTTCACTTTAGCATTCTTATCTTTGACCAATAGGTGGCGCCAAAAAACAAGCATTCAACTGATTATTTTGTTGCCACTAATTGATAGAAATTTAGGATTCCCTTACGTCCTACAGCAGCACAATATGGGGTATTTCTGCCCCTATGTGTTGATAGGACAGGCGGAATTTTTAATTAACATAATTTACGCATGACTATGGTACCCTATAAGAGGGCAAAAGGGACCTCCCCCTTGTGTTTTTTTCTGTCCTGTGTGGTGGGACAGGTGGAGGGAGGTCTTTTTTGTCCTTCCATATTTTGTTTTTTCCCCTAAAGTTTGTTAACTTACCTTTGGGGAGTCATCTTTACACCTCTTTTCTCTTCTTTCTTCCACTGGACCATTCTGTGGAAAAAGAAGGGGGGTTTTACTTAGGCAGTTTCTTGTGCTAGCCAAGCTTTCAACCGTCGCTCTGAAAAGGTTTATTTCAGTAGTACATGCAGCGATAGTTGCATGCTGCATGTTCAGAAACCTGTAGTGCAGGCCATTTGTGCGGCCTAGATGTGGAGCATTGCCGTTTCACTTACCTTACAAGCTCTGCGGCCGCCAGAAGTGACGTCGGTCACTTCGTCCTCCGGAACCTTTGTTTGTGTTCCGGGTTTTCGGGGACTGAATTCTCGGACGGACTTTTTGCGGCTTAGTTTTTCCTCCTTTTGCAAGGTTATATTTGCTGAGCCTCTTTTCTGGCATCGGTCTGTATATTTATAGGTTTTAGCTTAATTCTGTGTACAAGGAATTAAGGTTTGCAAAATTTGTGGGGGGAGGGATTTTTGTGTGCACTACTTGCTCATTCCTTCTCCCCTCTTATAAAAGCCTTCATCTGGGGGCCCGACCACTGCAAGAGATGACTTGTCTCTTAGTAAGGAAGGCCTTGGTACTCCACTTGGATTAGTGTTGTTTCTGCTGCAGCATGGTGGCTCAGTGGTTAGCACTGTAACCTTGCACCACTAAAGCCCTAAGTTCAAATCCTGCCAAGGGTAACATCTTCAAAGATTTTGGGGAAAAAAAAAAACCTAGCTTGTGTGGACTATAACACACTGTTACCAGACAGGCATGGATTTACTTGCTGCCGTCAGTGCATGGACCCTCCTCTGAAGAACCGTCTATAAGAGACAATGTTGTATGGGTCAAGGAGTACATGAAGGAGAGCCGGGACTTCATTTCTCAAATTTCGGAAAAGTCCTGATCTGAGAAACATACTCTTTTACTAGTCTCTAAGAGGACTTCCAGGTGATTGATGAGACGCTCTCATCGGATGAAGATACCTTGGAGAATTCCAGCAGACCTCTCTTTCCTCTAGAGAAGATAAATAGGCTGCTGAAGTCCATCCGAGATGTTAAATAGGCTGCTGAAGTCCAACCGAGATGTTGACAGGGAAGCCTCCAGTTCCACCAATAGGGGGCCTAGGGCCTTCCAAGTGGACAAGACACTGATAAGCTTATGCTATTGGAGTGAAAACATCCTGAAAGAGCCACTATTTTATCCAGGAGGTTTAAGACCTTATTTCCTATTGTGGAATCCCAGCTGGACTATTGGGGTCCCCCACCTAAAGTCGATATGGCAGTAGAAAAATTGTCCCGCCGTGCTCCAATCTCCAGGACCCTATGGATAGGCGCATGTAGGGCACCCTCAGAAAGGCTTATTCTGCGGCCTCTGCTCAGACCTTGGTGGCCATTGCCTCTAATGAGGTATCAAACAAGTTGCGCTCTGATCTAGCCCAACTAGAGAGTGACATCGACTCTGGAGTCTCCAGAGATGACCTCTTATCATTCTTGAGGTCAGTCTCCTTGTCTGCATATTACCTTTCTGAGGCCTCTGAACATCAGTTTAAGCTGGCCGCAAAATCTATGGCCCTGGAGAGTTGATAACACCTTCAAGTATAACTAGTGTTCCCTGCCTTTTGAGCCGGGTAAACCTTTCGGCAGAGGCCTGGATGAAATCATGGAAGGTCTAGCCGACAAGAAGGGTAAGAGTCTCCCTCAATCTGTTAGAGGTAGATCAAGGCCTCATGGCTGGGGCAGAGGTTATCAGCCTCAGTCTAGACCTCAGTTCCAGAGGTATCCTAGATACCAGTCTAGGAGTTCTGGATGGAAGTTCCCCAAAGAAGGGGACAAGAAGAAGCCTAACTTTTGATGCCAGCTGTTTTCTTCCTGTGGCAGACTCCTGTTGGGGAATGACTCTCCCAGTTTTTCACCTTCTGGCAGGAGAAGATTCAAGACCCTTGGGTCTTGCAAGTAGTACAGTGGGATATGTGATCGATTTTCTTCATCCGCTCAAGACAGATTCATTATGACCTGCTCCCTTCCTGCAGCTCGGCAGGTTATTCTGGAAAGTTCCATTCGCGATTATATCTACAAGGGGGCCTTGGAAGAGGTTCCCCCCTCTGAAGAAGGATTCGGTGTTTACTCCCTAGTTTTTCTGGTGCTAAAATTATCAGGTGACTGGAGGATGATTATAGATCTAAGATATCTGAATCTCTTCATAAGGATAAAGCATTTTTTGAATGGAGACCGTGAAATCTGTCACATCCTTTCTACAGAAGGGCAAGGTCCTTGTCACCCTAGACCTAAAGGATGCCTATCTACACATTCCAGTTTTATCCTCCGTACAGAAGGTATCTCAGGATCACTGTCTCAGTTTCCACCCACAGGAAGCATCTTCAGTTTGTGGCTCTACCTTTCACCATCCCCTTAGCTCCCCACACCTTCACCAAGGTGGTGACTCCAGTAGCAGCTGCACTCAGACTTCAAGGTCTATTCATAGTGCCATACTTGGACGACTGGCTAATAAAAGCTCAGTCAAAATCCATCCTGCTCCAGCATTTGCAGATAGCCGTGTCCTTTCTTCAACACCTAGGTTGGCTAATAAATTGGGAAAAGTCAGAGGTGATTCCCTCTACTCAGAGAAAGTTCCTGGGGTTTTTCCTGGACTCAGACCACATGAAAATTTCCTTAACTCCTGCAAAGAAAGAAAGGTTAACCACAGCGGTCCGGTATCTTCTCAGAACACGGCTGGCATACATCTTCCCTCCACTTTCCATGATACCAAGGGTATTGATGAAAGTCTGACGGGATCAAGCCTCTGCCATTCTACCATTCTGGCCAAAAAGAGCTTGGTTTTCCCAGCTCATGTACATGAGTTGAGGGATCTATTGGAGGCTTCCCTCCACCCAGAACCTGGTTTCCCAAGGAACTCAGGAGTACCAGGATCTGAGGAGATTCAACCTGACAGCCTGGAGGTTGACAGTCCTTATGGAAATCCAGAGGACTGTCAGAAGCCGTCTTGAAGACTCTTTCTTGCGCCAGAGCAGAGTCTACCAATAAGAGCTACCTAAGGATAGGTAATGTCTTCAAAGAATGGTGCTCCAAACAGGAAGTTAACATTTCGAATCCTACTACGGGAGAGATTCTAAAACTTTCTTCAGGACGGCTTGGATAAGGGCCTTTTCCCTGCCACACTCAAGGAACAGGTTTCAGCACTCCCTAAGGGATTTACTTGCTACATCCCCATATTGTGCTGCTGTAGGATATAAGGGAATCATTGCTTCCCTCCCTAAGATAGGATTATTTTCTTTAAAACTAACATGACGGGGGGAGGTCTCTTTTGCCTTCTTATAGGGTACCATAGTCATGCATAAATTATGTTAATTAAAAATTCTGCCTGTCCTATCAACACACAGGGGCAGAAATGCCCCATATTGTGCTGCTGTTAGGACTGAGGGAAAACAGATTAACATCATAATCAACGAATATACATTTCATTTATCGATATATTTCATGAGTGAGAGCAAATCATAAAAATACAGTTATACAGTACAAAATACACAAAATTATTTAATTATAGCTGTAGATCTAAATAAAAAATAAACAATTGTATCTGGAAAAACAAATGTGCTATTTTTTATTGAGCATTATATTGTACAATGGAAAGAAAGGACAACAATTTTTCAATGCAAAATAATACTCATAAACCCCTATAGTCCTGCAAGCTCCTGAATGGGCTGTACCAGATGTGCAGCTGCAAAGGGGCCCAGGCGCCCTTCAGAGCTACTGTATTATAATAAGTTGCAGCCAGTGCACTAGGTTCTATAAGGGCTCCCGAGGACTGTACAGCAATGTATGGATAAGGGTGGGGTTTAGTATAATTGGTCGGTGTGGCTTACCCGGTGGGGCGATATATGTTTTTATCTGTCATAGTCAGCTTGCTGTAGGTGAGTGGTGAGTATTTATATGTAGAGAATATTTCTTACTGACATGATAATAGTGATATTTTATGATGTGTCCATATACCCAATCCATGATGTCTGCAAAACTGAAATTGAACTAGTGATGTGATTTCATAAGAATCTAACATGACCTCTCCTAACAGTATATCCAGGAAGGAGGGATTGAAGATCTTGTCAGACCGTTGCTTGCAATTCTGGACCGTCCTGAGAAGCTGCTTCTTTTACGAGATGTCAGGTAGGGTAACAGAGTTCTCTGCTGCAGCACCTGCAGTGTAGGAACCATCGAAAGAAATAGATTTCCAGTCCATATCATATTCAGTAGCCAAGCATAATAACCAGAAAATAGTTCTTGTAGAGTTGGAGGCCTGGAGGTTGAGTGGAACAGCTGATCGGTGCAGGGTAGGTGTCAGACACCCAACAATCTGATACTGATGACCTGTCCTGAAATAGGATATCAGTATCCAAAACCCCCCTCCCCCAGGACCAAAAAAACCCTTTAAACAGAAAGTCAGCTGCTTGAATTCCCATATAATGAAAAACAGAGTGGCAGATCTATCTTTGTCTTTATCATTTTGTAAGTGAAAGAATGTATGGCTCCCTGTCTGAAGATTACCCCTGCACTAAACACACAGTAGTTACCTTATTTCCACATTTACCAACCCGTAAAAATTACTATTCTTCTTAAGGAAGCAACTTAGTCCAGTATTTCTGACTTCCAGACTTTTACCTGCACTATATGTAGCAAGTGGAGGAGAGACTAGGAGGCTGGGAGTAGTAGTAGTTTCATCTGTCACGGTAGCTAGAATATTGACCAATTTGTCCAGCTCTCCACCTAGGCTGGCACAGTGCTGAGGAGGCTTGCAGGGTACCGGATGGTGGTGATAGTGTTTTCCCCGAGGGCATGTCCTAATAGCTGTAAACCTCCCTGAGCTTGATAGGGTTGGAGTGCCCATGATGGTTGTGCAAGAATAACACTCAGGAGAAAGGGCATTTTTAGAATAAGGTAACTCATAGTTTTTTTTACTATGAGAACAGGGTAAAACAGCGTCCAGATAGTTGAGGTACAATTGTATGGAGGTTTCACTGAAGGCTGGGGCTCAGCTGGTTGATGGTACTCCTGTCTAATGGTGGGAAAATAGAAATTGTTCCACAGCCACTAACCCTCTGAGAATAGATTTCCCAGTACTATAACATTGATGGCCTTGGATTGCTAGGGAAGGTAGGGGAGGCATGTTCAGATCTCCTGCCAATCATTACTATTTGGGCCAGCATACAGTACCCGCTACAGCCGACATGTATGGATGACCAATGCACCTGGATAAACACTGAAAAGTCTATGTCGGTTCACCAAGGCTTTTGATTTACCGTCCAGTGATAAAATCCAACTCCGGCGTAAAAGAAAACGGTCAATGGCAAACAATAGCAGTCATTTCTGTTGAATTTTCTCTTTCATGTCAGTCTATAGAATCTTGTGCTGTATACTAAACATGTATTTATCATATCTTATATTTCATACATTACAGAGGTCTGATCGCACTCACTGATCTTGGACGCTTTGACAGCATGGTCATCTCCCTGGAGATGGAAGCTTATGATGCCCTCAAAAGCAGATCAGGTAGACTAACATTTTAGAAATGATTGCAATATTATTTTATATACTGGAGACATTATATTGAAGAGCTTGTCTAAGGTTAAAAGTACAATCCAAAAATAGCACCATTCATGTTCCATGGTTTGTATCTGGTATTGAAGCTCAGCTCCATTCACTTCAGTGAAGCAAAGCTGCAATCCCAGAGACAACCCATGGACAAGAGTGGCACTGTTTATGAAAGAGTAGGAGACACTTCTTTCTCATCCTAAACAACCCCTTTAAGTGCACTATACAACATGCATTGTACAGGGTAAACTGACATTTCTAGTACACCAGTCTGATAAGAGGTCTCTTTATTTCTACTATGTATATTTATAAGCAAAGTCATCTGTTAAAGAGACTTTGTGTCAATTTAAAGAGAAATTACTGTGATGGACGAACCTTGCAAGATTCATTTCGCGAATCTTTGAAAAGGTTCGCTTGCCAGTTTTTTTGGTCCAAACTTGAAGGGCTATTATTATACTCTGGCGTCTCTTCAGACCCTGTAGTATAATAAGTGAAGACCCAGAAGAGGTCTGGAAACATAATCAACACTAATTCTCAACTCCCCTCACCAGTCCTGGGCTCCCTCTCAGCTTCCAGTGCTGTTTTTCTGTTCTCTTCGATCATCTTTGGGCCTCTTGCAACCTCCTAGGTGATATCATGGGCCCCAGGAGTCTAGTGCAGAATTGTGATTGGAGCGTTGATGTTATGACTCTTTGATACAAGCATCATGAAATCAGCATACCCCACATGACCGCTGAGGCCCAATCACAGGCCTGAACTGTCCCCCAGGGCCCATGATGTCACCCAGGAGGCTAAAAGACAACTGAAGAGGACCACAATGGAGTGCTAGATGCCACAAGGGAGCCCAGGAAAGATTGGGAAGGTAAGTATAAGTGTTTATTATGTTTTTGCATATTCCTGGGCCTCCACTTATTATACTCTGGGGTTTAAAGAGACTTCAGAGTATAATAGTGATTTGTGGGTGGCATAGCTCCTAAATGTTGTGCTCCGCCAAACTTCCTAGCAAACTTGGTTCGCTCATCTCTACTGCCTGATGTTCAAGGACGTGTAGACATTGTAAATGATCATATGGCTAGCATTAGCTTATCAATTTATCTCATTCAATGCCTTCTATGTGGCCTTGTACCAGTATTACCTTGTGTCCACTAGATGGCACCATTGCAAACAAAAACGATGACACGTGGTCTCTTGTGTGCAATGGTTGCAAAGTGGGTTAATTTCTATGAGTATCTTTTGAGTGATCAAATCCCTGTTTTTGTGATACAAAGGACCAAAATATAGCATTCTCATATTTATGACACTCAAGCTTTATATAGTTTAGGGCCCCAAATGATGCAGAAGATCTTCTTCGTAAAAATTGAATGGTAGGTAACAGAGGAACAGTACAACAAAAAGTTGTAAGAAAAGATGGTCAAGAATTGTTACATTATTAGGAAATACATTTTTACACAATTTTTACAAAATATCAAAACCTAAAATATATATATATATATATATATATATATATATATATAAAAATGAAGCTTTAAAATGTTAAGAGTAGCCATGGCTCCCACTTCCAGCCATAAGAGCAGTAGCTCATTTCCCTGTCTAGTGCCTTTCCTTGCCTGTCCTTATATACTTGACATAGTCTCCAGCTGCTATCCTCAGTCACTTGTTGCTGCGGCTCAGTCGTCAAACTGAGTGCAATGTTGCTCCAGAGGAAATCCAAACAATCTCCTAGAGGCAGAAGTAAATTTTCCTTATGTTTGGGAAATAATAAACCCTACCTGACTCCAAATATACAAATCTTAATATATCCATGAATTAACCGTCTTTCTACTGTACAGTCATCCAGTATGTATCATCTAAGCTACGGTATCATTCAATAAAGAAATTCAGCAACAAATAGAATCATCCTTTACATCAGATTTAGAGACTGATGTAAATGTTCATTTGGCCAGCAGTTAACTCTCCCAATTCCCCCATACATGCGTGCGCTAAGCTGAGTGTGCATGTCTTCTCAATAGGGAGAGACGAGTAAGTTATTACCATTGTTCTCTGGTGGCAGAACGAAAAAGATAGGTAATACACAGAGACCTCCATAAGCAACAGGACAAGCTACATCTATGATATGCATCTAATGTATATGGCTAGCTTCAGAAACTATAGGTCCTTTGAGAGCATGGTTCAGTTCCATGAATATATATTAGGTGTCACCTTCACTGGTGCTCTCCTCAATGTGAGAGATTCTTGTCCCTAACCCACTCATTGCCTCCCACTAAGCCAGCCAATTCACTTTGCTCTGCACTGATGAAGGACAACAATCCGGAAACAGCGCTATATGCAGATAAGTGAAATTGGCTTGGCTAAAATCCCTTTTGCTGTCTCAAGGCTCGGTGAGTCAAAAGCAAATTGAGGATCTGTTACATCCAACAGAGGGCGCATGAGCTCCCCAGCTCCTTTCCCATAATGCCTTGTGATATATATATTAGGTGTGTCTGTGCCAGCTACTCCCCTTCCCTTACCTCTTTTGGACATCCTGGCAGCATCCGGCAGTCTGTCTCCACCTCCTCTGTAATGTCTGGCACTCTCCTGGTGATGTCATACAGCCAGGGTCACCACCAAGGCCTTTTAATTGGCCTCAGTGGTGACATGGGTACACCAAGTGTCATAACGTGAACAATTTGGAATATTCAAGTCGAATCCGTTTGTGACTAAGTGGTTCGACCATCTCTAGTCATCTCCATACCCAACATTTTCTGTATAAAGCATTCATGGATGGTGGTGCAGAGGAATATGGAGGAAGCACTGGGGGTCAGGCAAGAGTCTAGATTCTAAGCTCTAACTCTAGAATACACATTCTCCAGGCGGGACAATGATTATTCCTGGGTGTACTTGCATACAGGGCAATTAATACAGTATTTTCGTCGCTGAGAAATACCTAATCAGACACACTTATGGTGTGAATGGACAGGAATGAAGAACACCCACAAGACATTCCAGAACTAATGCTTCTCATTTGAGGCAGAGGTGGGCCTGGAGTACTCAAGGCCTCCCACTGCGACCTTCACACAGCTGTCCCTGGACCATTTCAGTGCGATGGTTCTGACTATATATACTGTATATACTGTCTACGTTATTACATCCATGCACCAAAATCTTTTTTTTTTCCCATATGTTTTTAAGGCTCTTCTATAATTCCAATATTTTAACATATTTTTTGTATGCGTGTATGTATTCTAGTGATGTCTCCTGCACTCAGGCCGGCAATGTCTGACACACTTCCCAGAAAACATCTCGTCACACCAGTTCCAGGTCAGTAATGGTCTGACTATTGCAATGAGTATAACAACTGTACTTATTGATAGGTGTTGCTGTAAAAATTGAAGGAGTTAGAAAATATTAATGTATCCATTGTCAAGTCCAGGAGACGTTCCTATTAGTGATTGCCTGACTGCATACAGAGATAGCTGTCAATCACTGATCGGACCGCCTCAGTCCCAAAGTCAATGGTTGGGTAACACTGGCCTTGAGTATACACAGTTCTGTTATAATGTCTATTTGAAGCAGCCTATGATGACCTATTATGGCCATGGCATCTAAGAGGTTAAAAGTCTGAGACTGGAATAAACTGTGATACCGGGTGTTGCCGTGTATATTATAAATGACCCCCCTGCACAGGTCCTGAGTCCACATATTCACCATCCCCGCAAAGTAACTGTATGTGAAGGTGTGAAAAGTTGATTCAAACCTTGATGTACAGCTTTTTGAAGGTATGGGAAGAGATTAATGGGATTACTGGAAAGGAGTCCAAAAAATATATCCTTCTACATGACAAGTACTTCATCTCCAGCTCTCCAAAAGACCACCTCTATAAGAAGACCAGCCGTCGCTAGACCAGATCTAGTCTGCTGAATGTTCAGTACGAGTTATCCTGTCTTTTGTGTACATCGTCTTCTACTTTGAGAGGGCCACCCCCTAAAAGATCAATGTTCACAGCAATTTTCGAGGTTGTCTCTGTAACTTAATATTAACAGCTCTTGGTATATGAGGAACTTATAAACTTCTAGCTTTAGCGCTCCTTTAAGAAATCTATTTAGTCATTTATTTATTTTTTATCTCAGATCACAGAGGAACCTTCCAGCTGAAGCCAGTAGAAGACCTAAGCAGAGGAATGGAGAGGTTACAGGTTTCGGATCCTACAAATATTAAAAAGACACAGAAAAACTTTACTCCACTTGAAGATGTGCCAGTCGATTTATATGATGCCCAAAACATAACTTTAAGTAAGTCTTCCTGTAGGCCCGTAAGGCCTAATTGGCTTCTTACTGAGCCCACAAAGTCTTCTAATTTATCCGAAGAACCCTCATCTTTGGCCAGCGATAACAAGTCTTTGCCTACGAGAAGTAGAAAAGATCAAAAAGACTCAAGTGAGAACTCAAAGGCATCTAGAACTACCCGCAGCAGATCTAGGGAAAAAAAAAGACAATGCTTATTCTGTGCTCAACAAACCTAAGAAATCCAGGCCAATCTTATCTCAGATATTTAGTGGTGTTACTCTGAGTCCTGCAAATCTTGATATCAAGCTAAAGCCTGTAAAATTAGAAATGGAGACCAATCATGTAGAAGCTGATCAGGTGTCACAAAATGGCTTCAGTGAAGAGAAAGAGGAAGAATTTGAGCTGGTGACCGTGAAAGTCTCCAAAATGAAACAGTCATTGGGTAAGTTGCATATCCATCATATCGCCTGTTGTCTCAAGTAGGATTGGTTTCCCTTAAATGGGTTGTCCAGGCAGGAATTTTTGTAAAACAGCTTAGCATGGTATAAAATAGTCTACTTTTTGCTGCAGTGATGAGATCCCAAAGCGCATGTGTGACCATTGTTTCTGTTGCAGGTCTGCTGAGAAGTGATCTATACATAACAGGAAGTGTCAGCGTATTATTAGGCTTAGTGGACAGATTGAAAAATGCATGATGTCAGGGGTTTTTATGCAGATAATGGCATGAAAAAATACAAATAAAACTCCAAAAACTTGTAAAAAATATGTTTCTATAAAATCTTCACTTAATATCTAACCTTTCAGATAACTTTTCATAATAGTGTTATTCCTCATACACACATAATAACCTATCTGTGGTCATTTTGTGATCTATTAGCTATTATGTCCGATAGACAACACATGGAGAAAACAGAAGATTCTGTTCCCTAGCTCCCTATCACTCAGGAGCAGCATATAGGACATTAAAAAGAAGTATTGAACAGTATTGATATCAATAAAGCACTTGGGGTGTGATAGAAAACTTAGTTGTAGCTGCAGAAGGATGCCTGTGTCTGTGTTGTTCTCTCTCACTGGACTCCTTCCCCCCTCTTTTATGGGCATAAGTAATCTGATACTTTGGTGAACTGACAGTCCATCTTGGGAGATCAAGGTAGATTCAGCAAAGATTTCAGAGTAAGGGAATGGTGAAGGTGGAAAAAATCCTGTTAAGATATATAATAAAACTTCTTATATTTCATCTGTACTATTGATTTATATAAAGTTTGTTAAAAAGTTAGTGACTATTTAAGGGAAAGCGTTTACTGTACGAGCCATTTCGATTCATCTTCTTATTGCATAATCTGCGTCATATGATGTGATGAAATAAGAGTAGTTGTAATTTTAACATATCCTTGTTCAACCCTATGTGATAATAATTGATACATTTACATTTATTATAGGAATTAGCATTTCTGGAGGTATCGAATCTAAAATCCAACCAATGGTTAAAATAGAGAAGATCTTTCCAGGAGGAGCAGCTTTTGTCTGTGGTGAACTGCAGGTAATAATAGTATTGTGTGTTGGTTGCCTTCTATGTATAACCTGCCACTAGTGTTTCATATTAGTTCTGATGAACTTAAAGGAAGTCTGTCAGTAAATTCAAATGAGTCCAAAGCTATCTGTTTTGTGGCAGGCATGCCTGGCCGACATTATCCTATACCTAGAAGCGCCCAGTGTGAAGCCAGTCTAGGATGTAGGATGACGTCAGCCATGTTTGCGAATTGTTAATTCATGTTTTAATCCATGTTCTATAAAATCTCTAGGCTGGCTATGAACTGGTGTCAGTTGACGGAGAGACTCTTCAGAATGTGACGCACCAGCGGGCAGTGGACGTGATTCGCCAGTCCTACAGCAATAAACAGAAGGAGCCTATGGAGATAGTTGTTAAAATTCCAAAGAAAACTGAGCAACGATAAAATTGTGTTTGCTCTTCTATTGTCACTTATACAATTTATTCACTTACATAACTTTCTAGACACTGCTAGGACCAGCACCATCTGTTATCACTGCAAGTGCCTAATGTGTTTCCCTTATTCTTCCTGCTAAACCCTCGCACCTCCTGCATTGTCCTGTCTGAATCAGCACCAAGAGCTGCATATGATTCTTTGTACATAAGTAAAGGGCTGAGGACCACGTTAACCTTTATTTTTAATAAATATGTACATACTTTTGTAGAATGTAATAATAAAAGTTTTTACGACACTACTGTTGTCAGTACAAAACCGGTTCTGTTTGTTTCAATTCACATAGTTAAAAAAAAGCTGCTTAAAGAAAGTTCCTATAAACTCCCTCCTCCTTACCTTACCCCTGGTCAATGGCATGCACAGAAGTCAGAATGGGCCAGACTCTTGACTTCTAAATTCTTTGCTGGTTTTAACAGACAGCAGGTTGTGGACCCACCATGCCATGAAACCAGTTTGACATTGGGCCATTCCCAAGGGAGTTGTCTAAGTGGCCTCCCTGGTATTTACCCTTTAACCCCTGTACGGGTATCGAGACTTTACTGCTGAGATTACCAGGTTGTTACCTCTTGGAATGGTTCTGGTGTAGGTGGCACCTGGCAAGGGAGTAGTCTATTAGGGGCCAAGTACGTGGGCAGGAGGATACCATTCAGAGTCATAGACAGGCTGAAGGTCAGGTCAGGCAGCACTGGTTCAGTAGTCAGAGGCAGACCAAGGTCAGTATCCGGAATCAGGCAAATCATGACGAGCAAACAAAATACAGAATCAAACAACAAACCAAACGTTGATACACAGGAAAACCATCTGTAGAATGATTCATGTGCTCATTTGGTAACGCCGGGGTCCAGGGAGTGAGCGGTGAATATGGCTCTCAATAGTCACTACTCTTAGGACTGGCTACTTCTTCTCTGCTCCTTGTGCTGGTGGTGCACTGATGTGGTGTGCATCAGTGCCAGAAGCAGAAAAGGAACAGAAAGTCTTAAGAGCAGTGAGTATTGATAACAGTCTGTATATATATTCACTTGTACTATGGATTTATGCTACATTTGTTGACTGTTTCACATATATACTATTGTTGTGAGTTTTCTCTGTTATCTGATATAAGTTAATGTATTGTATACAACTTGTTACACTGGAAGAATGCTGTGTATTAGCCCTACATTCATGATAAACCCCTTCCAATGACTTTCGGTTGCCAAACATTGACACAAAAAGACATCTGGCCTCAATGTGTGCAGCTAGAATAAGTTCAGGTCTAGGAGCCATATTGTCAGAACGCATCTCTTCTAAAAGTCATGTTAAAACTAAAGGATATTCTCATCTGAGAGATTCATGGCATATTGACAGTATATTTCATTAATGTCTGGTAGGTGGGGGTTCCACTCCTGCTCCCTGTTTGGCACTAAGGCTCTGGCATACTTACCAACATTACCATAGGGATGTTACCAAACTGTCCAATTCTGCCCCCCAAAAACTGCTTTTGGGCAGTATTTTGTGAGCTAAGCCCTTTTTAGGCTGGCACAATCCCAAATTTACTGGGATTGCTCCCAAATATTTTGGGAGTTTATGTAGGGAATCGATATTGCTCATTACAGTGGCCAAATAAACAGAGATTGATCACATACTGTAGTAATAGTCATGGGATCCAGGGTGTAGCTATAGAGGTAGCAATCACTACCGGCCCAGAAGACTCATGTGGCCCAAAAGCCTCTGTACAACATAAGAGGATACCAGTTATATAGTTAACTCATGATAAGTGGGGGTCCCATTACATATTTTGCATTGGGGCTCAGGAGCTACAAGTCACTCTTCTGATTGGGTTCATGAAATTTGGGATAGGGCTAGCCAATACCAGGAGAAAGTAAGTCAAGTGCAGGCCCACTCTGACCTGGCCACTAGTGAAGGGATACAAGGTAGTTCCAAAACAATGGACGGAAAGAGGCCAATGCATGGTCAACGTACCCCATGGACTACATTGGCCATATAATTACATCATTGGTCTCTTTACGTATTGATTTGCTTAGTTATACTATGACCTTATATTTCTGAGAATCTGTACAACTATCACCTCTCAGCTTAGATTCCAGACTTCTTGTCTCTCATAAGAGTAAGCAGTGTAAGGAAGTTTATATAGCCATGTGCCAGCTCTATTAAAAGCCTTGAATATTTACAAGTGTCTTGTAAAATTTTCATAATTTACCTAGACTAGTTTACATAGTCAGCTCACGTAGCTAAATGCGGGTTTGACGGTTCACATTGCCCTTGCATTAACTACCACATTGCAAATTCAATAAGGGAACTTTCCACAAGACGCACTTACATCTCAGCAAGCATATACCAGAATTTCCATAAATAGATCCATCAAGTCATGGATAAAAACAGCTCAGAAGATCTTGGGTGAGGAGCTCCAGTCACATGAATCGTCTACTGGAAAATACACGTACTCAATCGTTCCAGGGTCATGCTAAAGAATAACAGGACATGACTGTGGTTTACTAAAGTATTAAACACAATTTCTAGAATAAGGATGCATTATAAAGAATCAATAACGCCTGGTCACCTTCATGCAGCCATATACCTAATGGCATCAGCGGCGCAGTAATGTGCATATTAAATATGGGTAGAGGCGATCTGTAAAAAGAAATAGGTTTTAATATCTGTATGAATAAAACATTAGAAATACAGTCCACATGACTTATCTGAAAGAGGTAGCTATAAAATAGCCATTTGTCTGATGGATGCAGGCACGGAAAACTGTGGGCCCCTTTTGTCCAGGATATCTGCAAATTACATCTTCTCATAGGGACATTTTACCAACCCCGTCAACTCCAGTCATTTTATCCTATAATAGCTGCTGCTTCACTGATTTCGGTGCAGTTGGAATTTTTTCTCTAGCCCCCATGGTTACTGAGCAACAAGTGCTGTTAGTTTTGGTGCCTAATATGATAATTAGGTTATGTACTGTCAAGTGGGCGGTGTCTACAGATGGGTGAACCTCATGAGATTAATTTCTATAAATATTGGTAAAGTCCGGCCCTTTGGTTCATTTTTGGCCCAGTTGAGGTGAGTAAACATAACAGTTATGCTCACCTTGCCTCACCTCTCCTGGGTATCCTTGTGGTGTCTCATGGCCCCCAGGCATCGTCTTCTGGCCTCTAGCTAATGTCATGCTCCCTGGGGTCACCGATGAGGCCTGTGATTGGGCCTCAGCTGTTGCATGGGGTACACCAATGTCATGATGCTTTGGCCTATTTACAGTCCTCAGTGGTGGCCCCAGAGGCCAGATGAGGGTACCAGGGGACCACTGGACACCACCAAGATGCCCAGAAGAGGTGAGTATAAATGTTTGTTAGGTTTACTCACCTCCCCTGGGCCTCCACTTATTATACTTTGGAGTCTGAAGAGTTCCCAGAGAATAACAGTGTTTTGTGGGTGATGAACCCCAAAAGTTTCAGGTTCGTCTCCATACCTATCTGGGCGTATCTTGGGCATCTTCTGCTGGACCATTATGGGATTAAAGCCTAGTCCCACTGGGGGATCCTCTGGTAGGGCGGTCTAACACTGCATTGGGATCCCACATAGTACATAATACCCCTTTCAGCAACCACACCTAAAAGAATACAGACAGTAAGACTTTTGTATGAAATGCAAATCTTGCTAAATTTCCCCCATAGGTTCCAGACCAGACCCCCTTTTACACTAATCCCAGCCCTTTATACAGACACCAACCCTGTATACAGACCTGATGCCAGAACCCCTGTATTTAGATCTCAGAACAGACTCTTTTACGGATCTCAGACCTGACAAACTACTCACCTGTCCCTATTCCTGCTCTCCCCTCTGGTAATGGGCACCACCATAGATGTTGTGACACTACTCAGTGCCAGTATGTTGGCTGCCGCAGAGCCTGGGAGTAGATAGAAGCGCAGTAAAGGACAATGGCCAAGCACCCGGGAGATTTGCCAGCTCTTCTTGAGCCTTGAACATATACCCTTTTTCTACGAGTCTTCTGGACATTCTGGGTAAGTTGGTATATATGATTTAGTGCAGGGCATAGGGGGCAGCGCCTTCTTTTGGTTTTCCTTGAATTCTTGTGTCATGCCCCCTTACTGCATTAGACACAACGGACACTACATATTCTCCAGAGTGTCCCTTGGAAAAAGAAAAGTACATGGTAATTCTATTTTGTGCCTTTTACTACATTTTGGCAAGGGGAACAGATTTTGGCATTCGTTTCCTAAACTCTTTCCAGATCCAAAACATGTCTTCATATCTGTGCGTGTCACGACAACAACTTTATTGACCAAAACCAGATAAAAGTCTTTACAAAGCGAGATGAAAGGGAATCCGCCAGATACAATCAGCCCCTTTAATGTGTGAGAACACATGCTTTATGCCAGTGCCTGTAAACACTCATTTTGTCCACATGATACAGGATCCGGAGCATCTCTAAAACTCAGCTTGCAGATGGGAAACTTGTTTTCTGGTCACTCCAGGCTCTGAGCCAGCTGCACTGAGATGGGTTATTCAGATCTTCATGAAAGTCTTTAGTCTGAGGTCACTTTGGGCCTGTAGCCCTTTGTTTGTGCACAGGATATTGTCACTGTGTTATGTTCATAGTGGGCCATTGGTCTGACAAATGTCCCAGTAATTCATTTTCAAGATGTTCATCTGTTCTTTGCATTAAGACGTGCGTCCTCCCACTTCCCATTCTCTAAGATCATGTGCACTCACTACAGTTTAGGAGGAAATCTGAGATCATCGGAGACATTTTTGGTAAGATGAGGTTTCTATTGTAGTGATTCATTAGAATCTCAAGTATATTGTCTTTAATCACTGGGTTTGCTGAGCATCAACAAAATATACATGGTCCTTTGTCTTGCAACAGACCCCCCAGCCAATGGATGTCTACCCTGCATCGCCATGTTCTCGTGAAGACCGCCACAGTTATCAACTATCTGCAGGAATTAAGAAGTAAGACCTATTACACATTGATGTCGTGCCATACAGGAGCCAGGACATATAGGACAGATCTGTTTGTGTAATGATTCTAAGGAATACTATACATAGACTTATTATTCTTTCCCGTATTTTACAGGAGACTATGCCATTGTGGTCATCAGCTAACATTGTAAACCTAAAGGAATGTGTACGAGGGTAGAAACAACGGTGACTGTCGGAGTTTCCCCTCATCTCTAATTTACTGTGGCTGTTACTATGGTTCTGTCTGGGTTTTCCCTAAACATGTTGCACATGTTATGTAGAGTCATGTGAACAAACAGACATTGTTCTTCTATTAACGCTAGGTTACTAATGTAATGCCATGTGATATGTGCTGTGTTAGCGCAACATCTAATATAAATGTATGTGTATACCTTTTACAGATAGCTGGTGGAACAGGCAGTTTCATGAGAAGGCACTTATGTCTTCTGTTGTCATAAAATGTACACTGTACCTTTTTCAGGATTTATGGCTATTAAGCAGGCAGCTTTGGCTATTTCTGTACCTTCCAAACAACGTACAAATGCACGACCTCTCTCCGTTCTTTTATAGCAACGGATGGGCCTCTTCTCAAGATAAATGCAGGTCTCAGAAGTGGGAGCCACAGCTAGCAGTCATTTATGGCATATCCTATGGATATAGCCATTGATACTAAGATGGGAAAACTCCTTTAAGAATGCAAGCCACAGGACTGGTGGTCAGTGTCACATAAAAACATGCTGCTAATGGCTCGAAGCAGCATCCTGACGTGGACATGTATGCATATAAAGGGGAAAGTGTGTGTCATATGGCAATAGATAGCAGTAAACAAAGAATGGCTCACACAAACTGGCACACCACCCTGGGGGAAGTTGCACTAGGCAAGTGGCACGCCAACCATATATCAGGCACACTACTAGTAGCCATGAAGTGACAGACTGGAAAGAAGAAAAAGTCCAACTGCATGACTTTGATAACTAAGAGGGAAACTGTTGTGCGACAGATGAACCATACCCACCATAGAGACACTGCTGAGAGAGGCGAACGCCATAACCACAAGTCAATGCTGCACTGAAACTGAAAGAGTATGTACTGGGTCATGACTATCAGACTTGGAACGGCTAGATACTACAACGTTGTAGTTGTACTATGTGGAACTAGACTGACAGCACACATACATATTGCCAGTAAATGGAGACATGAGCGTTTCCATGTTTTTTCACACATACTGTGACTCCCCATGAAAAAAATCACAACATGTCCTATACTGGCCGATGTTGTGGACAAGAATAGCCAATGTGAATGTGCAGTCCAAAATTTCCTCAGACTGCACACTGACAACACACAATGTACAGCTTTTTTTAACCTTCTAACGTTTGCAAAGGAACCATGGTTGAGGAAAATAAAAAAAAACATCCATTTGGGGACTTTATTGGACATTTTTGGCCACTTTCTGCAAGCTTTGTAAATTTCAGCTCAGATGCACCATGATACATAAGAAGCATGAGCCTTAATAATTCTAGGGCACCTCACCACAAACCAGTCTGGAAGGAAATCCGTCACTAGAACCCAGCCCCGCAGATAGATAGGTTAGGGTCAACAGAATCATATGATGTTTTCCCCTTGTAAATCGCTGCCTCAACACCCACATTGCTCCAAAGAGCTCATTTGCATATTGACAAAAAAAAAGCCCATATCTCAGAGACACTCATTCACAAGGGGGAAACACCATTTGATTCAAATCAACCTAACCTATCTATCTGCAGCTCTGGGTTGATGTTCTGGGGAACGACTCCTTTTACTACATCAACCTCATAGTCTGAGTCTCCCAGACCTAACTGGGAAATTATTCTCAGTATGAAGTGACTCCGCAAAACCATACATAATTTCTACTGTGTTTGGGTGTGTATATAACTAGTGCATGGAGATGCACTGAAAATTTGGTCCTGAAGTCAAGAATAGCAGCGTGCCCCTAAAGAGTTAAAATAAACATGAGCGATCAAGAAATATCAGATAAGACTTCTCATTTTTCAAAAAGGTTACGGATAAAGGTTACAGATACGTTTCACAATCCAAAACACAATGTCAAAACTCTGCAGGTGCAAGAGACCCAGTTAAGAGATCTTGACGGATCTGTGTAAGGAACTTTCTGTAGGTTTAGTTTGTAAGGTTCTATATCTGTAACTACTGCAAAAAATGTCAAAATAAGAACAAAAACTGACCCAAAAATCCAAAGACATATGATTAAAGCCCCAATTCCTGCAGTGAGGAATTTTGCAGGTCACGTCTAAAAGCATCTGTAATAAGAAGACGCTACGCCGCCAAGGCAACGCTCCAATTCTGAAATGCTGACATCCTTCTAAGAGATCATTTTCACGTGACCTCACAACCATTACCTCATCGTGTTCATTTTATACTGGCGTGTGCGTACAACTTCAGATCAATGATTCCATAACCCGAAAGAGCTTACTCCAGTAACCGTAGAATCCCCGGGGGATAATCACGCTACTGATGTAAGGCAGACACTAATAATGAATCACAGACGTGTTATGTATTGAAGGCCGAATACATCCACAGCAGAACAGCGATCAGCATTACATGTCACCACAACAAAATGACACAAACTAACAATGGCTGAAGGGTAACAATATGCTGACTGTCTTCGGGTGCAGCGAACACCTAAACAAATGTTACGTTTTTCTTCTTAACTTGAGACATGTCTTCAGAGTAGATATAAGCCAAATGGACCTATAAACATATGTGAGGATAGTCCCCCATTTCAAAAGTCCATATATTTTTTAACACCTAGGCAAGGGGGCACTCCCTATACCTCCAGGAAAGAAGGTTTCACCATCATCATAGCTGAGGATTCAGTAAGAGTGCGGAGACTATGGAACTCTCTGCCACAGAATGTTGTGATGCTTGATTCGTTGCAACACTGTTTTTCCCGCAGCGCTTTTATCAGAAAAAACTTTCCATTATACCTATAGTGAAACCGCCGGCGTTTCCGTAGGTATAATTGACATACTGCAATTTCCAAAACTGCAACAGTTTTGGAAATCGCAGTGTGTCCACTGTGCGTATTTTTATGCAATGTGTGGATGGGATTCGCCACATGGGGCACCAACCTAAAGGGGTCTTCTGGCCATATTTTTTATACTGATGACCTATTCACAGGATAGGTCATCAGTATGTGATCTGTCAGATTCCGACACCTGAACCCCACACAGATCAGCTGCCTCCGGGTGCTGCTAGTGGACAGGTGGCGTATGCAGCATTGATCTTATTCAAGTAATAGGAGTGGCAACTCCCAGCATCCTGAGATTGCTAGAACAGCTGATCTGTACCGGGTCCAGGTGTCTGATTGTTACAGATCACATACCAATGACCGATCACATACCAATGACTGATCACATGGGTTCAGATTTGACTCTGGTAAACTCCTTTGTCTAAGGTCCCACACTGCGGAAAAGCTGCTTTTTTGTTGCAGATTTTGCTGCCTTTTTTTTTTTTTTTGAGTCAAAGCCAAGTATGGCTACAAAAGGAATGGGAAATATATAGGAGGTTCTTATACTGCTACCTTCTGCTCAATCCACTCCTGGTTTTGGCTCAAAAAAAAAACAAAAAACGACAAAAACGACAAAATCTGCAACAAAAAGAGCTGCTATTCCGCAACGTGGGGCCTCAGGCTTACTGTATTAATATTACCAGTGCTAGGTTTCTGGACTTTGATCCAGTATTTTATTTTTAGGAGTCAGAAAGGAATTGTCCCCTAATAAGGAGTAATTGGCATATGCCTCATGGAGGTATTTGTCTTCCTCTGATCAACACTGTAGGATTATAGGTTGTACTTGATAGATCTGTGAGTTTTCCTCTCCAGCATACTGAATTTCAACATGCCTAATCCTTTATTCTCAAAGGATATAAACCGTTGGACAGTGACTTATAGTATTTCCCTTTTCCATTGAGCACACATGCATCCTTGGCCAAGTGAACATGGGTATGAGTGGAGTGTTGGAAGGTAATTGACAGCCAGACGGCTTTCTAAAGTGAAATCAAATGAGGATATCCATCTATGAGACTGAAGTCACACATTGCAGAAAAGCTGTGTTTTTTTATGTAAAATTTGATACTTTTTTTTTTTTTTTAGCCAAAGTCAAGAGTGGATTTTATAGAAGGGAGAAGAATAAGAGCTTGCTTTATATTTCCTGTTCCTTCAGAAGCCACTCTTGGTGGCTTCAGCTTTAATTCAGAATTTAGTAACAGGGCATTTAGAATTGACCCTATAAAACTATGCAGCATAAATGGATTACATCTCCCAAAGTGGGAGACAATGGAATACCTTCAACCTGCAACACAATCTTCCAAATAGATATAAATTGATAGACGACACCAGGCATTTCAATACATTTCTGGATATCTCCAGGTTTTATTATTATGCTCACAAACAATTAACCCATAAAGTATGGGAATAAGTCTTTGTATTGGCTTTAATACACTTCTCTTTTTGAGATTTAGCTCACTCCCTATCATATACCTTATTACGTCATTATAGTGGCATTTAGGCTTTTCTCCTTTAATGCAAACTAAAAATTGTGCCAGGTAACAATACGTGTACAGCTCTAGGAACATCTGTATCAAACAACATGTATTGTCAATGTATTCCAATACGTCCAAAAATCCATTAAACAGACCTGGCCCAGCAAAAACAGTTTCATAGACACCCAATAAAATAAAGGCAATCTAAGGTAGAATTATATGTTGGACTTCATGGGCATCTTGGTTCCCACTCGGGAGTCTGTATTCAATACGATCACACCCTAGGCCCAGTCTCTGACACAATAATGGGCGCCAAAGATGATTGACAACCTTAGACCTTATTCATAATACATCTTGTGTATACATCTTAAATGTCCCCCAACCCAGAAAAATAAGGATCGGGCAGATTTCAGCTTGTACAATACTTGAATTCCCTGGAAAATGTGTTACCTGAGGTGCCTGGCAGCTGGTTAGTTCCCCTTTATATAGCAGTAGATATGCTCAACCAAGCCGAGCTTGCAGGTTCTGGGGCATCTAGCTGTCAGATATCATGTAGCGTTATCTTTGAAGCTGATCTCCATATACAATGTCTCCCCCAAGGCTACTTTTTAGTAGACACATAGCATAAACTTGAATAGTCAGGGTTTCTCTTCTTTCACCTGAGGATACGCAATGTATTTTTGTATTTCCTGCAGTCAGTATATTGTAGAGGAGACAGATTCTTCTGTGACCACGTGTACTCATATGGTGGTCACCAAAGAAGTCCAATAGTTTCTAAGCAACTTGATTTAACATACACATCTGAAGTTACTGAGTGAGATTAGGAAAAAGCAGCCCATAATCTTAGTTTCCAAACGATACCAGGCCCAATGTTCTAGGTGCCATGTTTGGGAAGCTACACTTGATGGAGTTTGGACAGATGCATTAAAAAAAGTAACATCTTGGTTGTAGGGCTCTGTAAGGCCCCATACACGTGACCGTAAGTATCCGTAAATATGGATAGTATACAGACCCATACTTTTCTACGAAACCATACACACATCCCTAGTTTTTATGGATCAACGTCTGGGACATGGAAATCATCAAAATATGGAGCAGGTCCTATTACTGACCATATTTGCAGCACAGACCCTCCCATACAAGTGTATGGGATCACACAAGTCTGTTGGCACATCCGTGATTACAGATGAAATAGGAATGCAACATGGACACTTTTTTTTTTTTTTGCAGAATACAGATCCGTGATTTTGCAGACAGTAGAAAGAACATGGTAGTGTGCCTGGGGCCTAAGCTTGAGGTTGAAGTGGGGAAACTGCAAGTGACATCAGGAGGTAAGATCACAACCTCTTACTGTCTTCTCTTGTCCAGTACAACCTCCACAACTCCATTTCTTCAGGTTATCACAGCCTGCTACTCATCTTTATCCGAGTATGGCCTCCAGTGACCTCAGAATGGGGATATGGGGTAAAACAGGAATTTTTCTTCATGTTAGTGCCCCTTTACCAGTCAGGTGAGATATGTGTCCTGTATCACATTTAGGGACTTTTATCTTCTACAACAGGAATGAAGATGTTTACTGGTAGAAATGGGCAAACCTCACGAGAGTCACCCACCTGTTTCTTTCTGAATCACAAGTGCTAATATTATAGTCTGGGGTCTCTTCACACCTCCTGGGCTCCCTCATGGCATCTAGCGTTTACTCGCAGTCCTTTCTGATAGTCTTCTGGCCTCTTCTGATGACTTACGTGACAACATGGGCCCCTGGGGAATGTTGAGCCCTGTGATTGGGCATTAGCAGTCATATGGGACATGGCAATGTCATCACATGGGTGCGCTACACATGACTGCTGAGGCCCAATCACAAACCTCAGGGGTCCCCTGTGCCCATGACATCACCCAGGAGGCTGGAAGGACCACAAAGGAGCCCAGGAGAGGTGAAGGAAGGAAAGTATCAGTGTTAAGTTTTTACACGTCCCTGGGCCTCCGCTTATTATACACTGAGATCTGAAGGGAATCTGGTATCTGGGTTACACAGATTTTAGGTCTATTTAGTCCTAATAACATTGTGTTGATCTGTCCATATACTTATAGCTATAAGTAGCAGGTATGAGCTCTACCTAGTTTTTTTTGGAGGTGTTGTACAGCTCGGGATCTACTTGTGGTGGCCTTTTAACTACCAACACGAACTACATGAAGGCACCCAATACCATAAATTACTGTTTGTCCTTTTAACAATGTGCCATGTGTCTGCTTTCCAAAAATCTATGAGTATAGGAATATAACATGATTTTTTTTTTTTTTTTTTTTTTTTTAGATTTAATAAATTCAGGTTTATTTCTAAGAAAATAGGCCTAGCAGTGAATGGGTTAAAAGTATATGAATTTAGTCATTCAGATGAATGTATAGTTAAATGCCATTGTAACAACAAAAGGTAAACTAAGGAAGGAGTCGCAAAAAGTAGTATACGATCCTCGAAGTCTCTCAGCAGGCAGAGAGTCCACCACCTATGGCTTGGTTGCGCTGTCGCGAGCTGTAGACCCTCTGAGAACTAGGAGAAGGAACAGTCTTTTCTATTGCAAATGGTATTACTTGGAGTCTGTGTTATGATTGTGCTCTAGCAATTTGCCTACCTGAGATTGAAAGCGACTATGTCAAATAGGAAGAGATAGAGAAGAAGGTGCTAGTCAGTTTACAAAACCAGTCATTTCGCTTTGGGAAACAAAATCTCTTATCTTACACTATGTACAGCAGGTAACCTAAGCTTGCCATAGCATTAATGGCGAATACAAACCTAAGCGAATGGCAACTGTTACATGTCCGAGAAAACATTCACAAATATGGCTACGGTATTATTAACAACGACAAGTGTTAGAGAGCGCGCAAGAAAATAGGGTTGTATGGTCATTAAATAAAACTATAGGTATCCAATGGAAGCATCTTTGCTTGATACCACATCCCAGAACCCTAATCTGCTGCATCTTGGTGACCACGACAAAATGGCTGTCCTGAGAACGGAACGTATAAAGACGACACAAAACATATGATTTCCATTATCGTTCCTGCCCAATGACATTGCTTTGGTCCATTAGGCAAGGTTAGCATTGCCCATGAAGGTGGATATGGCTCCTTTAAAACACATCACATGGAAATATAACTCATATTAGACATTTTAGACATCTATTCACACATAATGTCCTGTCAATCAGATGTTTGAGTCAATATAAAAAGCAAGATACGTTTTATACAAGAAATGCAACAGCATTTGTGGGCAAGTTGCTTTTTTGGCAACACCAACTGCTGGAATGTCCAAAAAAAAAAAAAGGCATAAGTGGTACGTTATTGGCTTTAGATTTCCGTGGCTGTGATCTCTTCAAACTGAATCTCAGCACCATGTAAGTCAAATTCATCAAGTTCCCTTGCCTCCAGTTCCAGAGAAAGCTGTTTAATCTCTCTCTCGAGCTCCCGATTCTGTTGGTACATCTGGATATAGTTGTGTTGTAACTGCTTTTGATATCGGATCACCTTCTCTTTTTCTTCCTGCCATATGCGACGTTCCTCCTCAAAATTCTCTAAATGTTCCTGGTTTCTTCTGCGCTCACTCACCAGAGACTCTCTTAACCTCTCCATGTATTGCTTTAAGCTCTGCAGGTTGTCTGCATTTTGCCGCTGTGCTTTGGCCTCGTCGCTTTCGTAAAGCAAGAATGGATCTTCCTTCTCATAGCAGTGGCACAGTCCATGCCGAAGGCTGGCTACAGCAGATTCTCTGAGACTAGCCACCTCCTGGTCCAGCTTACTAGCTTTCTCCCGGAGAAGCTCGGCCTCGTTCTTTTTCCGCTGCAGTTCATTCTCGCACACCTCCAACTCCAGTGTCTTTGTATGAGCGGTGTCCTGAAGTTCTTGAACTTGCTCCTCACTAATCTGAAGGTCAGATCGAGTGTCTCTAAGTTGGGAACGAAGAAGCAATATTTCATTGGATTTCTGAGATAGCTCAGCCTGGGAATCTTTCAGTTGCTGTTTCAGTAGAGAAATTTCACCAGATTTCTGACAAACCTAGAACAGAAAACATGACATGTAAGCTTGGAGCATTCTAATTCTGTTTTATTCAGTAGATTTAGTTTGGCACAATATACAGGGTGGGCCCTAAGTATGGATACGCCAGGGTGGGCCCTAAGTATGGATACGCCCAGATAAAATGGAAGTGGTCGCTGATATCACCTTACCATTTGTGGCATATTAGTACATGGGAGAGGGGAAACATTTGAGGCCAGGTGACTCCCATGGCGGCCATCTGCAAAGCCGCCATTTTGGATTCATTTTATCTGGGAGTATCCATACTTATGGCCCATCCTGTACATCATATTGGGTAACAAATTTTTGTCTAGCTGCATTTGATAAAAGTTTAACATAATTCTTCAGTCTAAATACTTTTTCAAGTTACTTAAGGAAGTACTTCAACATTAATAAACGATTTATGGGCTTCAACCCAACTGGACCATCACTGATCAGCAGAATGAAGGTGCTGTGTTCCCTGTTTCCACCAGGTAGAACAACAACAAAGTCACTTCTGCTTAAGTATCTATCGAGACTATGCCCAGCTGTTTTAATTTCCATCACTTTGCTTAGACACCCATGAAGACAAGCGCTCTCCTCTCACTCTTACTATTACCCTGCTTCAGGCTAGCAATGGGACATGGAACCACCATTCTACTGATCATGGACATCCCAATGCTCAGACCCTCCACTGATCAGACATTTATGCCATAAATTTTGATTGGCAGAAAATTCCTTTAGTAGCTTGCTTGTAGTTTGGGCATAGTGTGACATACGCATCCACAAGGAACCAAATTTGACAATTTGCCACCATGAAAGTTCAAAAATGGCAAAACTCAACTTAACAGTGATGAACACCTTTTAGAGCACTTTTTAAATTACAAGAATTTGGGACAAAAAAATAAAATTAATATTTGTAATAGGGTTCTCAGTTTTGAACCATTTGGCATCTCATGCCTGCATTTTTCTATACATAGCAGGCTGCAGAATGCCATTTAACTAAGAAACTCTCAGGCTGCTTTCTCCTCTTCTGAGCAATGTTCTAAGCTGATTTAGGACCAAATTCAAGTTGAACTTTGATCTGGTCATAAACCATCTTAGAAGATTGTTCAAGTAGGTAGTGAGATCGGATGGAGCCATCTGACAGCCGGTCTGAATGATTTGCTAGTGAACAGCATTCTGCAGCTTGCTATGTATTAGAATGCATGCACACTGCAGGAACCAAAATGTTCAAAATTTTTAATAAAAAAAAACTCCTTAAACCTAACTCCCAAAAATTATTTTAGGCCTCAATTCTTTCTTAAAAAAAACTGAATTGAAGGTCTCTGTAGGCTTTAAAACAAATCCATTACAGAAGCAAAGGTATGCACATAGACCAACCATAAAGCATACCAAAAAGCACATGGAATATTTCTTATAAAAAGAAACAAACACATTCCACATAAGAACCATACGTTTTGACGTCTTATCATACCTCCCATTTTGTTTCTTCTAATCGTGGCCCAAGCTCTGTTTGTTCTCTCTCGAATGAGGCACACCGCTTCTCCAGCAGTTCCCTTTCTTGGAGAAGCTGAGAGAAATCTTCCTGAAGCTTTTTCTTCTCTTGTTGTAGCTGGAATATCTGGAGTTGCAGAACCTGCTGCATCCGCTGAGCCTTCTGGGAAGCCTGCTTCATTTTGAGGGCACAGTTTTGACGGAGTTCCTCCATTTCCTGCTCACATCGTTTCTGTTTTTCTTCATAAACCTGTTAAGGGAAAAAGGTGTAAAAAATGACTGAACCATTACCTCAATTATCCTATAAATACCATAGTGGTTGAAACACAGGCTTAATATGTATAACAACAGGTGCCATTTTTGGCACCATGGTGTGATATAAAACAGCTCTTAAAGAAAAATTAGTACGCAGACATTAAAATAAGTCTACAATGTTGTGAAGTACATGACAAGAAAAGGGCTGTCTAGCAAGTTCTTGCCTCTGGAAAAGTTTGTCGCTAAATAAATTTGACTATATAGGCTTCAGTAAGTCACAACGCAAACTTAAAGGGGCTGCGACAGGATAGGGAATAAGTTGCAGATCCACAGGTCTGACCACTGGGACTCCACTAACCACAAGAACGTGGATGTTCTGCTCTCCAGTCTGAATAGAACAGTGGTTAAAAAGGTTCACCCCCACTCCATTCACTTCAATGGGACCACCTGAGTTAGACTAGTAAGCAAAACCCCCATTCTCAGGATTGGTGAGAGTACCATCAGTTGGACCCCACTGATCTTTAACTTATCCTTTATGCCGTGGATAGGTGATAAGTTGCTTTGGTTGGACAATCCCTTTAATATAGCCTTACAAATTAGACTAAGGTCCGCCGAACCCACCAAATTTTTGAGGATTTTCTTATAGAGAATCGGCAGTGGAGTATTAGGATGCTCTATAGTATTAGAATTGGAGGTCCACCATTAAAAACTCCATTGGTGCAGTATTTCTTCCCCACTTGCAAGATGATAACTTTTGTATGGAACTCAACGATTCCTGGATTTTAAGTTTCTGTATATTTAGTGCCAAGAACAAGATCAGATCCAATACTTGGCACTAATTATACAGCTCAGTGGCTACAATGTTCTGATGCCCAACCTGGCAAATGGCCGCCTCATTTTCATCCAGATTTTCTTTCAGATGCTGTAGTTCCAACTCCCGGTCTTTTAACTTCTCCTCCAGCTCTCTGATAAGGATCTCTTCATTGATGATGGGTGACCTGTCACATGAGCCACTATCAGATGACTGGTTTCCTCTTCCACTTAAAGAGCCGGTGCTTTTACTGGAAGACGAGCGTCCACTGTCAGAGTTTGAAGGACGTGTCCGTGCTCGTGACACACGTTCGGAAAAACCATTTACGTTACTGTGATTATCTAGGTTAATGTGACCCATGGACATGCTGACTGGTTCTAGCTGGTGACTGCAACCCGTGCTGTAGGTAGGAAGACTAGACAGAGAGTTCCGGCCAGAGTCTGACATTGTTCCAGAGATGGAACTATTCCTGCAGCTAAGCGAGTTGTGTTTGTCATTTGTCCCCATTGAGTTTCCATTGAAAAGAAGGTTTAGGCTGCCTTGGCTGTCAGATAGGCTAGGGCCTCCATTCCTTTGGACAAGATACTGCAAAGAAGAGTTCCGCTTTTTCGGCACCACTGGTTTGAAAGCTGTTGGTTTTATCAAAGTCTTCTCGATGTTCTGTAAGAAAAAGCACAACGCAATATATTTGATAAATCAATGAGGCATTACAATAGCATACTGTGTCCAATTTACACAGACCATGGAGGCCAAAATGAAAGTTTTACAAACAATGCAAGATAGATGTCCAGCACTAGTTAGTGGACACAATTCCCCTATAAACACGCATGTGTTCTTAATGGCCAGAGAGGAGTACATGGTTGCCAGATACCACTGGCAGTGGCTTATCTTCCTTGAAATCCAGCATGCCCGTTCCTTCTTTTCACCAGACTGTCTAAAACACATATGAGAGTTGGGTTCGGCTGAATATCCATATATATAGCTACGTTTAGTCATTTACGGTACATTGGCTAATCACCTATATTGGCAATGGGAACGCTAATGGTCAATGTCATGGTAAACTAATTATGCTACAAAATGGAGTCTGAAAAAAAAATGATGTCCGAGTAACATACCTGACTTGGAAGATCTCCCTTACTCCGTTGGTATGGAACCAATGGTACATGGTCTTGATCTTTGGGAATTCTATATTTCTGGGGGGCACTCATCGGAATGTATACAGTATGTTTTCTGATAGATATAGGTCCCTCCTAGATAATTTCAGGGGGGTGATTTCTCCAGACTGACTAGTCAGAGCCAAAGCAGTCCAGCTATTCCAAGTATTGGTTGGGTTCCAGCAACAGGCCCCCAGTGACCCATCACATACCCGATCCTGCCAGACATGTTTGGCAGATGCCTATTCCCCTCTCTCATTGAAATAAACAAGCTTGCTAAGTCGAGCATGTATGTTCATGGGAGAGTCATGAGAAATAACCATTGTCCGGTCTAGCATTTGGCCAACAGTTATTTCATGTGTATAGGCACCTTTTTGTCTGACGGTTTCTGCAGAATAGGATTATACTTTATTTACACCAAAATAGGATTATCAGTTTTGTTGGATAAGAGTTTTTGACTGGTGGAAAGAATCATTAAGTAGAGAGTGTAATCTCATACTGGTTAATACTATATTACCGGGGAAGGTCTACAAATACACCATTATGTCTTTGACAAGGTCTGCGAAGTCGACAAATAAACATTACATCACTAGGAAGATAATATCACTTAAGGAGATTATACCTCTAGCATTTTTAACTCATCTAGGATGTCTTAAAGGGCTCCTAACCTGTAACATGAATTGCCTTAAAAAAAAATAAAAAAAAAAAAAAAAAAAATGTAGGTTTACACTAGCTTTCAAGTCTCCGTACGAGACTCCATCTCACATTCCTCTTAAAATTGGTGGAGAGAAAAGTCCTGCCAGGAAGACACTTCTCTCCACTGTTTTTGGCAGAAACCAGGTGGAAACCTGGCGGACCCCATTATAGTCTATGGGGTCCATAGGTTTCCGCGTATAAACGCTTTTTATGTGGACAGGGTTTCCGTCTGTACTCGGTGGATGGAAACTGGAATGCTAGTGTGAACCTAGCGTCATGCTCACTTTATCACTCCATGCCATTTGGAGGTCAATGCTTCCTATAGCCTTCCTGCCCCATAGGTGACATGTGAACATGACATGAGACCATTGCATTCACTATAGCCAGCGATTGGCTGTAATGGTCACATGTCAAGTGGGCTCACCATTGCTGGACATGTTCATAGACTGGTGGGGAAGCAACGAAGTAATATAGTAAGTATTCTTTCTTTTTTATTATTTTACACCATTGTAAGTTACTTTTAAAAAATATCATAGGCTTGGACAACCGTTTTTAAGTATCAGAATTATCATTCTACGTTATGAGCTACAGAAGCCATATTGTATGTCAATATTATTTTATAAAATGATAGCTAGGAACATAAAGAGTTTATTTGCAGTAAGTCACCTTGCCAGATCTTATATATACTCTGAGACAGGTTAGTAATTATGAAATAAAAATAGCATATCCGGTAGATTTATTATTCTGTTTACCGTGGGATCCACCTCCACAGTACAGTTTTTAGACAAGCCCTGTCTTTGGAAAGACTCTCTGTGAAAAGCATAAAACACAAGGACTACACCCTTTAATACCACAGAAACTTCCTAAAGGAGGTAACTTGTGCATATATAACTTGGCAGAGACCAAACGGGTAGGAACTAAAATAAACTGTATGTCTACGATGGACAACAAGAAACTCTTGTATAAGTATTATGCTGTTCCGTGGAGCCACACGGCCTGTTGGTTGGGAGTTATACCAATTTCATTGGTCCCTGTATTTTAGATTGGTCCAGAATAGATGTTTCAAAAAAAAAAAAAAAAAAAAAAAAAAAAAAATGGAACCCCTAAATATTGGTTATCTAACCCAAAACATTGCCAGAAGTGCTCAAACAGGTGGAAAGATTTGTAGACCATTAAAAGTTAAACATTTTCGTATATATAAATAAGAATTTTGTTGGAGTTTTACAGATTTTCGACAACCATCTTACGCTAGGTTCACACCTGCGTTCAGGTTTCCGTTCGGGGGGACTGCTTGGGGACCCCACGAACGGAAGCCTAACCTGCTTAAAAATGTGGTTACCCTCGGAAACCCACAGACCCCATAGACTATAATGGGTTCCGCCCGAAGGAGGGTGGAAAAATGAGGAAAGAAAAATCCTGCTTGCAGGACTATTCTCTCCGCATTTTAAAGTGGAATGGAATCCTCGAGCGGAGATGGGGCGCAGGTGTGAACTTAGCCTTAGTGGGTAGTCTTTTGTCTGGATCGGTTGCCAATGGATATGTCCATGAATGTAGGAAGTTCCTATGGTCTAGGACTTCTTAGAAATCTAGCCATGGCTTCCTTAATGTGGTTAAGTTATCGTCTCTTGCAGAAACCTAGGAACAGACAGGGACAGCGCATCAATGGCTGGGTTTCTAACAAGTGCCAGACCATAGAATAGAATGTTCCTCTATTCATGGCCCTGTCAATTGGCAACCGATCAAGACAAAAGAGTCACCAGTAAGATGGTTCGAGAAAATCTTTATAACTCTGCAAAATTCTTATTGTTTTTGTAAAAATGCTTAATTCTTAATTGTCTACAAAAGTAAACATGGTCATGTTTGTTAGAAAAGCACTTTAAGGGCCATTGAAATACATTACCTTCTCTAGTTTGCCAGAAACTGGAATAAGTTTTGGTGGCGGTCCTCTTATATTCCCATTGAGGGCCCTGTCTTCCCGCACATCATCCACATCACTGCAAGGGCTATTGGGAGCTCTGGCTTCATGCCACTCCTCCTTAAAGTCCTCGTTGACATAGGTATAATTCCCATTACTCCCAGAAGTAGCAGCACAAGGTTTCTTAGTAGGAAGTCCATTAAAAAGTGGGTCCTGGGAGTTATAATTACTTTTTAGGAGTCCCTCTTGCTGCTTAAAAAAGTTTGGCATGCCGGTGGGTTTACGGCACTTGTTGCTAAATTCGGAGGCCTTGCATTGCTTGTCATGATAAGGTCTTCCAGAGATTAGACTGCTCACACTTCCCATAGTGTTCTCAGAGTCTGGTGACCTTGAGCTTGGCTGGTCTTGGGGAATGTTGCCCTCGGGGTTCTGGTCAATGGACAGGGGAAGAGTCTGCACTGCAGCCATTGTGTTTAGAATTGGTAGATGTAGGTCTACATAAGCAACCTGAAACGAGACAAAAACAAGGAACATTTTATATTTTCTCCTACTTCTGTTCTCATAGACAAGTATTCAGTGTCTCAGAGGAGTCTCCAACAGATAACCACTAAGCTCCGTTTCACATGGCTGGACACCATCTCTCCCTACATTCCTTTGGCTCTGTTATTTTTCCACTTTCCAGGACACAGATCAAAGCCCTGAAATGATGTTGCTCTTATTACAGTTAAAGTAGCAAACTAAGTTAGCATAGTTGTGTTTTAGAACGGACGTGTCTCAATTAGTTCTAAATTTTTGTTTTGGTGGGAACGCGACTGCAATTTATCAAAAAACAAACAGTGAAAGAGAGACCATTATCTGGCAGACATATTTTCTCTGCTACGTTACCAAAGGAAATGTGAAAATTCCAAAATTAGCAAGTGTTGGACATGTCAAAACTGAAGCAAGATAAAGGGATGTACTGGGTTCCTAGTGTAAAATGATATTTGAATATGGAGTATATAAAAGGGGTTCTCCGCTTAAAACAATCTCTAGTTAAAAATGTTAATTGACAATAGACAAAATCACAAAGTTTTACCCTAGAGGTCAACTGTAGTCTGTGGAGAAACCTGGCAGTGTTGCATTCCCCTGCAGTGCCACCACAGGGGAAATTAGGCATTACACAATGCCTAATGCATTGTTGCCCATGCTTCATTTTTTTCCTAAGGATAGGCCAAAATACTTGTCCCGTCACCCAGCCCCCCAACCGATCAGCTGTACAGGGACACTTCCGTCACCTGTCACGTGCATAATACAGGACTGGAAGCAGAAAGCACTGTGCTTGGTAGGCAATGTCGTCTGAACGTCGCACTCCTTTTAAACAGTTCCGGCTGTCAGACCCCGACCAATCTTATACTGATGACCTGTATTAGGAGAAGGTCACCAATATCATAGTTCTGGAAAACCCCTGTAAAGGATTTTGTCCATGTACCAATAGACATCCAGAAACATTTAGCAATAGCAGTGGGAAATCGGGTCTCAAAAATGTTATCAATCTTCTAAAGGCTGCAATAAAAATACAAGAATGTGAACGGCATATCAACAGTGAGCCACTTCCATAAATCTCTTAGCCAAACAGGAAAAATTGGATTTCCAGAAATATCCCATTTACCAGACTATACAGTTGCAACGTGAGCCAAAGTAAATGGAAATAACTGAACAGAAAATTATCTGAAGCAGAAAGATTTATGAAGGGTCTAAAAATGTCCATATGAAAAGAAACAATAATATATTACATAACTGGTGAATTTCCAGCTGTTGCGCAAGTACGCAATGTGCTGAAAGAAGATGCTGGGATTTGCAGTTCCACATCTTCATGGGAAAATATACAATACTTAATGGGAGACTGTCACCAGAACTTACAATATCAAACCAGCTCTGCAGATAGATAGGTTATGGTCACCTGAATCATACAATGTTTTCCCCTTGTGAATCGCTGCCTCCGTTGCTGAGATATCACCATTTATGCCAATATGCAAATGAGCTCTTTGGAGCAATGAGCGCGGTGTCATTGCTCCATAGAGGTGAGCGGTAACATCCTTGTGCTTTTGATAAAAAGGCAATATTTCGACATTGTATGCACCAATACACAAGGGGAGAACAATTTAATTTATGCTAGGTTCACAGTAGCGTTGGTCTCTCTGTCGTTCGGGTCCGCATGGGGACCCGAATGACGGAGAACCTGTCCTCTAAAAAAGCGGTTACCCGTGGATCTCAGACTATAATGGGTTATGCCGGGTGTCCGTTGGATTTCCGTCCTCCGTGCTAACTTACCTATCTGCAGGGCTGGGTTGATATGCTGGTAACAAATTCCCTTTAATTGCCAGCATAGGGTACTAAGGCTGTTCAGTACTAGGCATGAGATAACTGACAGTTCTGGTCACTGACTTTACAGGGGTGAAGCCAAAAAACTAATGTCTATGAGCTGGACCACTATGGGGACAAAGGTTTAAACAGAAGTCTGTCAAGGTGGTTTACAACACCAAGGTACATATCCCTTAAACCACCGTTCTACCACAGATGGAATGGAATTCCATGGAACTAAATTTAAAAGGACACTAAACCTAGGAATAAATACTAGGAGAAGATGATCAATGTAGGAGATGAAGGAGATGAGGTTTGTCAATCTGCAGTATTTTATGCAAATTCCTGAAAGTCTTGTAGAAAGCCTGCAAAGCATATAGGTGATCTACTCCTTCCTTGGATATCTACTGAGGGGGTGGGCTTAATATTTGATTTGTTCTGCAGACAGGACACAGTAGGGAGATTTTCTGCAGCCTGTTAGATACAGGAGGCGCTCCCGGGATACACCATAGAATTTCTTTATAAAGATTTTTTTTTTTTTGGCAGTATGCCCTTCTTCAGGCTTTTGTAGAATAGAATATATGTGGCTGTAGATGAGAGGTTTAGGCACCAAGTGTATAGAAGGTTGTTACTATTACTACTGCTACTACATTCTATCACGGTGTGTTCTATATGGACAGATGATGGTTCTCATTAAAAGTAATAGAGTTAGAGTTAAACTTATTATGGCCATTGTATTAAGTGCAGTAGGGTAACTTTTTAGTGCACTCTATATCTGCAGGGGATAAATAACCTTTGTACTTTTGTAAAATAATTTTTGCGGCTGCATTTAGTCTCTCATCACCTGACATCGTGGCCAAGTACAAAGCTCAATGCATAAACTTACAAGTAGGAACGTGTTATTCATCCCAGGTCACAGAAGTCAAATGTGAACACACCACCATTGTTCTGAGCTCTGCTATTAATACACGAACTGTACATGTAACATTTTACATAACCTAAGGCACCTTCTATTTATTGGATGCATTTACTGACCTCTGGACCTACACAATCTCTTCATAATGGTTGCCCGGAAAGTTCTCGAGTCACTAAATCACCACAAATTCAACAAGATCTTTGGGAATATGGGAGATCTATCTTCTACTTCCTGGAAAGCTGGAACATATCAGGTTGTAAAGTTCTACTGAGATCCAGTTCCATCTCGTCTCCTCTTGGCTGTCAACCTTCTCCATAAACATACTGCCCCTAACTTTTCTATCTGATTCCCTCACTAATCCCCCTCCGACTTCTCCGCTTTCATGTCTACAGATTCCACGGTTCTTCTTACCTCACCGCTGCTTTGAATAGGGATTTCTTTACCTCCTTTTCATTTGTTACTCTCTTTTTGAATGTTGCCAGGAGTTCAAGAAGCCTTGCGTGACTAGCTCACATTTGTGGAAACACTAGACACCAGGCCTTGCCTTGTGCTAATGAAAACCTTTGCTGCCAATGACAGTGAACTGAGAAATAACACAGCCTCCTTTAACACAGCACCCTTGATAGCAAACACCTGCCGAATGCTCCAAGGGCAACCGAGCCATTCTTCTCTTCTGTTCTCACCTCCATGGCAAGGTCAAATAACATAAGTGAGGCGCTGATCCCGGGGCAAAACAAACAGAGTGCATATTAGTCTTTAATATAGTCTAGGAAGGTAGACTGTCTCTCTGATCATGCCACAACAATGCTCCTATTCTACTCTATAAGGTGTGTAATTATAAGGTAAGCTATACTAAGATGTTTGTTTACAAAGAGTAGAAGGTGAAAACCTAGTAGAAGTCCATCTATAATTCTATCCTTTCCCACTTAATATCCTCTTTACTCGAGGTTTATCATGTGGATAACAAATGAAGTCACTTCCACAAATGGAAGTGTCCAGAGGTTCTCGGTTCCTACAGATTCCAGGTCAAGAGAGCCCATCCCTTTGTATGTGCATGTTATAGAGCAGGAGGAGTAGAGCAGATCTAAACTACACTAACTGCATTGCATTGATATCTAGGAAATTTACTGGATTCCTAGCTTATACAAATATTATTAGAAAAAAAAATACTCCGTAATATAGAGAAAAATGCTCTGTTCCATAAAACATGTATGGCATTGTTTCCTAAAGTGCATTCCACCTAAGGAAAAGTGGTAATACCATTGTATTAGTGATTCAGCTACAAAATATACGGCTACTCTACATACAAATGGGCTGTTAATATCTTATTTTGCTACATATACATCATACTTGCCAACATTTGGTGAATGGTGTGCAAAGCGTGCCATGAAAAGATTTGCTCAAAGCCATGTCTTCTGTGGGTGCGACCACAACCCTTTGTGTGAGGTCACTCCCTATTTTAGGCATGGTCATGGTCTTTTTTTTTTTTCCTGTGTCGTGGTTACATAATGTGATGACCATATCACCTTTTCGGATATGACCAGCACATACAATGTCCAAGTCATGTATAAAGAGACTGCTAGCCAGGTGAATGTGGGAGTTTTCCGCCAGGCCTGGGGTTTTTCCTGCTATTCTGGGAGGCCACCTCTTTTTTCAGGATGCTCCCAGAGTTTTTGGAAGAGTTGGCAAGTATGATATAGATGCAGGGATATACTTTACATGGCCACATGGTCCATAGGAATCTGTAGTCTGCATGTTCTTTTACTTCTATTGGAGAGTGACCTGTGCATGGAGGGGGTGGAAGTGAGTTCTGATCATCTCCATATTGTAAATAAAAAATCTATACTGTATATCTATATATGTATTACCAGTTATTGTAACATTGCCTATCATGATAATAAGGTGACTGATAAGTGATCTTTACAGACGTGTCAACTTATTATTAGGCTCTAGAGGAGTTGAGAAAACCACAAGATTTCAGGATTATTTTTGAAAAGAGATAATGACATACAACGGAAAAAAAAATAAAAAAATTCTTAAAATATGTTTACATAAAAACTTGATTTAAACAATAGGTAATTTTCTGATGGCACATTCCCTTTAAGGGTGATATATATAAATTTTTCTCTTCCAATTTCTGGCAAACTAAATAAATCATCTTGTGTCAGCATTTTCTAGGACAAGCTAATGTAGACCTCAGGATCTAATTTTCATGACACTTGTTTTTAGAGATTTGCCAAATGCTGATATATATATATATATATATATATTTTATGATATATTTACAGATTGGTAAAGACTTATAAATTTACTATATGTGAGGTTTCCATTTGTCATCTTTTAATAAATGTAAATCTATGCATTAGCATTGCCTTTCACCTGTCACTTACAATTCAGAACCATTCGGAGGCTAATCCTAAGTGACGTTATGAGGATGCCTGCGCTGCCCATATGGTGGTACCCTGCTGGCTATATTCCCATAGTACCTTCTGGGAAATATCCCCTCTGGGAGATGGAGGCTAATTTTACAATGTGTAGCTTCTGCTCTAATAACTGCATACTATCCTAATGACTAGGTAATACACACAAACACAGACATATATACACGTGCATAATAACAGTACTAGTACAGTGTACTAAGTGGGTTATTTTTTTTACTTTTCTCCAGGAGACTATACACTTTGTTTCTCTACTGGAAACTGATGACACTGCAAAAAAAAAAAAAAGAGTGAAAAATAGTATATGAAATCCCTTAATAATACATTCAGATGTCGGAGTAATTGGAGGCAGGTCTAGATCATGTCTAATTTCCATCTATTTTCCTTTCCATCTGTTGTACAGAACAATGGCCATCATTCACACGTGTTGTTACAGGTGCGCTAAGCGTCCAGGATAACATCTGCACTCCCATTAACTGATTAGCGGCTACAAAGCCTTGGACCTGGCAGGAGAAACCATCTATAAATTAATAACATGCTTTGTGATGTTCTCGGCAAAAATAGTCACCGATTCCAAGCGTCATAGGAGGGAGTACATAACTATGTGCTATGGTCACGCTCACCTTGTGCTTCCTGCTTTATCATTTCCTACCATGCTGCCATTCTCCCTGTTCTGTTCACAGTTTCCTTCCTAAACAAGAATTAGGTAACAAGAGACCATCTCTAGCCCTTCCCCAACACCCAGCTGGATCCAACATTTCCTGTACCCTGCCATTCCTAACTCTCCCTCCTGGATAAACATGTAGAAATCAGGGATTTTCTCTCTCTCCTTTTGGAGACTACTCAGCCAATAGCTCCTTGTATACTCTGTCAGTGAAACCTTTGATCCTCAAGACATAAGTTATGTTAAAGACCTTTTACCGCCTCCACCAACTCCAGTTCTTTGCATCCTTTACTGGACGCCACTCCAATGGCTTCTACTGTCAGGTGGGTGGACTGAGGTTGGAGTGGGCAATAGGGTGTGACTGTGAGCTCTCTGGCACTGTCCAAGGTAGGCAATGTCAGAGAGCTCTGAATTACACCCTCTTGACTGCCTTAGCCTGCCCATTTGACAGTTACAGGTCATCAATGTCAGATTTGTGGGGGTCTGAGAGCCAGGACCCCCGCAGACCAGCTGTTTACGGACAGCATGGCTCCTGGTCATGTTTACATGACGGGAGCTGAGCTGCTCACTCACCTTATTGTGTATAGCATCGAGTTTTGGTAGTCCAGAGCCACCCCATAAACTTGAATGGGGAAGAACTGCAGCACCTAAAGCCGCCACTACACTTTGCATGGCGAGTGACCACCCCTAAGGATAGGTTATCAATATTAGAAAGTGGATGACTCCTTTGAAGGAGTATTCCCATCATAGTCATTTGCAGGACTCTCACATATATCCAGAATTACTGCTACATTCATACAGGTGACTCTGGGACCCCCACTCTCGTAATCTCTGGGGTTTCCAATAGTCGGATCCACAGTGATCAGACACTTATCCCCTATCTTGTGCTGTTCATGGGAAAACCCTTCCATTCCCAGTTAATACAATTGTTTACCTATAAACCACATCCAACTCTTTTCTGATCACAAATGACTAGTACTGTACGCAAATACCCATGTATGGTCTGAATAATGATGTAAAACCATGATTTTCTATGTGGATAAAGTAAACTGACCTTGTAAGGAAACTTTACTTGCCTTGGCAGCAGCTGCCTGGCATTGGTGTCTAGATTTCACCAGTTTTTTTTTTTTTTAGTACTTACAACCATAGCAAAACAAGGTTTCCATTTCTGTTGTTTTTTAGCCCACCTGAAACAACATTTGCCAAAATGTAATTTGCATATTAACCCTCAAACAAAGCTTGTGCATAGGTCAAAGGTCTCAAAACAGTCTTTGTGGCTCATTTCCGCCTTGTAGCACAGCTGGTTACACAGGTCTTTATACTGTATATATGTCACATCCATACAGTCTGCTATAAGGAGTGTGTATGAGTTCTGCAACCTGAGCTCACTCTTACACCAAATCGGAAAAACCCAAGTATTCTAATATAATTCCAGAGAGCACCTCATGTATATGAGCACCCTGTGGCGCCCGCTCATTGACACCCTCACACTCCTTAGCACTGTGCTGTCACATTCACATAAGGCCGTCACACAGACTTTCGGGAGGAAACAAGCAGCATTTGTGCTAATACCACCATTTGGGTGACACACACAGTAAACCCAGGCTGCTATATGTGCCGTAATTGTTCTAACACCTCCCTAAATAACTGTCTAGCTCCAACATTTATTACCCTTCACACAAACTGTCTCATTGTTGGTGACTAGCTATGTGAAGTCTCATGGCGTCAGTAGACACTTGTTAAAAATGTTGCAGATCAGCATTCTAAGACCAAACGTGAAGATTTTTCTATGTTTTCCATCTATTTTTTTTTTTTTTTACCATTGCTCGAAATAGTTGTGCCAGGTGCCTAGGCACGCCCTAATTCCACTGCCCCAATACACACAGCCCAGTCTGGGGTAAGGGAAAGCTCCAAGTGCCTTAATAATAGAACATCACTATCCTAGATCACTCCCCGTTACTTTCTGTGCAGTTTATACCAATGGATGGCATGCCATACTGTACATTGAATATTCCCATATATAAGGCTATATTCACACTAGCAGTAAATTAACATAGGGGAGATTCAGTGTCGGACAGATTCTTTGGGCCCCCCTCCTGCAACATTAAGGAAACAGAACATAGTACCCTTCAAATATGGGTATTTTTTGGACCATTACTGTGTTAGAGCCTGTGCCCATCCCTCTGGCACATTGGTGGGCCAGTCCTACACTGGGAAGACTTTTGAAGACTGGTGTTTGATACACCAATGTTGATCTCCTCTGCACCAAAGTGAGATCCCTTTGCCCTCCATGTGGCAGAAATAAAATGTAACCCAGATTTGAGCAAAAATGTACACCAGTTTAGTAAATTTGTAAGACCCAACTACTTTTCAAGACAGTGTAAAACGGTAAGAAGTTGCAAATTTTCGTAAATTTGTTGGCAAAGCTGTTGTGGCAATAAAATATCTATCACCCCATAGTATTTTAATGCTACCTAATGGTTACAATAGAGTACTGCACTGACCACTTTTCTCAACATGTGGCAATAGTGGAAAGACAAGAACCACTAGTGGGCACTAGAGAGAATATAGTATAACATGATTATTAAGGGGTATAGGGTACCCACTTCTGCAAATCAAATTACACCTATACTCAAAATTCTCACTACATATGGTATGATAATACTTTAAATTCTCCATTATATTATAAATTATATTATATAGAGTTCTATTCTCAGCAAATTATTGCTCCACTTTGCATTACTTGTGACTTACATGAAGCAGCTCTCCTCATACACTTTTCTGCTTTACATATTTCATAGCACTATGAAAATCTGTACCTAAAATGGGCATGCAAATGTGGCGGTGACCCTCTGTAAAGCAAATAACACTTCTAAAAACAAACCTTCTCCAGCCGATTCTCATGGAAAAGGTTCAAGATATGATGCAAGTCTAATTCGCTAAAGGATTACAATGTTATGTGCCAACGTGGAGATTAAAAATAACAGTACGGACCGCAGACTATAAAAGTAATATAAAATACACCCAACAAAAACAAGATGGTGACTGCACTATGCAAAAAATTACAACCTATAACCTGTAGCCTCTGACCTTTGTCATTAATGGTAAGTATATCCTCTGGCCACTCACTGCATAGTCTACTGAGAACAAATTTGGCCATTTCTGTAACAATCTCTTACTTTCAGCCTGTATATCAGAAGTGGCTGCCAGGTGGAAACTTTTTAGGACTTGGGGCCTAAGTTATAATCCCATGGCAGGACCTGCATGCTGAGCATGGAGATAGTATGGACATTGGATCCGACAGATGCACACTGCATAAGACCATAGACTTACCTCACCAATATACTTGCCAATATCAGATGGTCTGAAAATATAACTCAACTCGCCTCAACGAAAATCGGTAACGCAATCCAAACCCATCATGTGACATTTACAATATTGGTATTTTCTTATGTGGCACCCCCTATGGCTACACCATCCAGTATGGACCCATATCATATCTTCAGTGTTTGGGCCCAGGGGTGTAGCTGTAGGAGGTGCAGGGCTAGCAGTCTCTACCAGGCCCTGGACTGTGAAGGGGTCCCAAAGGTCCCTCTGCCAAATAAAATATACCACTATTATAAATGGGTCATGGTTGATAGGGGACCCATTACAGATTTTGCATTGGGGGCCAGGAGCTTCAAGTTGCGCCTCCGTTTGGGTCACCTTATTATTTATCTGAAAATGTTGGACTCTACAGAGTGCAAGAATATACTAGATAGGGATACTAACTAGGGAAGTGTAAGGCTCTGTTCACACTTTCATTGGATATTCCATTATATTTGACAGGAAGAGTAGCGTAACATAAAACGATGAGCACCATAGAAGTACCCAACAATCCCCATTATACAGTAAGTCAATGGGCATTAGTCCAGACACCACCACAGTTATTTTCATTGTCCTGCTACGATGAAACCAAAAGCCAGAAACTTTGATACAAGTGTGAACAGAGCCAAACTTGCTTGTGGATGATAAAAGATGGGCATATACTATTTCAATGATACCTCTCAGGCAAGACTGGAGCAGCTATCAAGATATGGGAAAGAGAGCCAGCCCCATCATTACAACGTCTGTGTGGCATGGGGCCAGGCGTATAGGAATAAAAGCGCTTGTTGGCCATTGTGCCTGTACAGGACTACTGAAATAATAGAGGCGCAACCTCACACCCTCCAGATTTAACAAGCATTCATTCTATGTAGCAACATGGCTTCAGAAGGATCACCGCTTGCAAAAGTTTATTTCCCCGTACTATGACGTAGCTGCAGACATTTACTGCTGTTTTAACAATTGCAGTGAAACAAAGAACAAACTATTGTTTAATGTTATCAGCCACCTCTGGAACAGACCTTATATACATGGCGCCATAGTACAATAGTGATAGTAATAGTGTATGGGGCAAAGTTGTGACTCTGCACTATATGGCGGCACACAACACATTAGAGGGATGCAGGGGCTTCTTTACGCCACTGCACAGGCTCCGCGTTCATGGTGCCAAGCCTGCTGAAATTTTGCTAAATATTTCTGGACGTCAAAGGCTTTAAATACACCAGCTCATTTTCGGGCTTAGCATTCAGCGGGTACTTAAAATGCTAAAGGGAATTTACAAGTCAATTGTAAATGTCAGTTTCAGTAACATGAAGTGATGTTTGTTGTCAGGTGCTGTAAGAGGGAAGAGCGAGGTCCGGTCGTAAAGTGTCCTTGGAAATAATTTTAAGTTGGCAAGCACGCCATCATTGTGTGTGGCCCCGAACAGCAGCAGTGTGGGCGAATAAAATGGCCTACGAAAAATCAACTGGATCATTGCGCTGGGCCTGCACATGGCCTATACATGACAGTGTACACAAAGTATGTTCGGAGGGACATGGGGAGTCACTGCGCCTGAGTTTAGGTTCACATCTGTTTCGGGCTCCCTGTAGTTCGGGTTCGCCGAGGGAGTCGAATGGCGGCGAGCCAGACTGCTAAAACAGCAGTTACCTGCAAACACCGGCAGTCCCCACTGACTATAATTTTTTCACACCGAAAGCGGTGGAGAGAAAAGTCTTCCATACAGGACTTTTCTCTCCGTCGATTTCTGGTGGTTTCTGCGGCGGAGACTCCAGCGCAGATGTGAATTTAGCCTAATCCCACATAAAAAGCTGCAAATGTCTTCCTATGAAATCAGAGGTACTGTAAGGTCTCAGAGATTTAACAGAGCCATAATATGGTAGTGTGTATGGGCTCTTCAGCTAGGATCACACAATGCGAACACCTTGAAGAATGTCCGCAGGGAAATTCTGCAGCATGTAGCAGTGGTCGAGCATGCACGCTTCACCCCCATTCATCTTTAGGAAACCACCAAAGAGAAGCCAAGTATAGTGCTTGTCTGTCCTTGGCGGTCCCAGTGGCACGAATGGAGTGGCAGTGTGCATGCTCAACCACCGCTGTTTCCAAATGGGGGTGTATGTGTGCAAATGGGGGTGTATGTGATTGGTGAGGGCCCTAGCACTTGGATCCCTACCCATTCAGACACTTATCCTCTGGAAAAGTGACATCTTTAATAGGGGGTATCCATCACTGATGTGAAGTAAGCATCACAATTCTATTTTTGGAAACATTCTTTCTTTGCTGCAATTTTTTCCCCAAACATGCCTAAAACCTTTGCACAGTACTGAATATTACAATCTATCAGCCTATGATGTATAAATGCATGCCTTTCTTACTTCCCTGTGTATGTCTGATAATCTGAAGTGTTCAACAGCCCCGAACATACATCCACAAGATTTCTCCCTTTCTACCAATCCCCACATGACTGCAGCGGATGATTGTGTTACACTACAAATCACACATCACCCATCACAGATCACATTTCACAGCCTCGGGACAAAAAAGCAAAACAACATTAGAAACACCAAAGTGAGAGAAAGTGACCAAGTGGAACATCCTCCCTTCTAATGACTGTCTACACCTCTGTGCACACACACCATTCATCACAAGCTGTTTATATATGAGGCTGCTCTTCCATATACAGATGTGAGCTCTGTATACTGCTCAGGCCCTTATATAGGTCGGGAGGAACATTGCTGTTTTGTGTGCACCAGTTTTATTGCAACTGAACATAACCAGACTTTGAGAAGTTGCTTTAGTCCTTCATGCACTTCTAGGGGGTTTATGTAAGGAATTACTGCATTATCACTCTGTCTCTTATCTATAATAGGTTGTGCTTGAACCTCTCTCTCGAGATTTCCGATCCCTTAATAGAAATGTATCACGGCATCACAACACATAAAACTTGCTACAATGTATCAGATCGGAGTTTATAGAATTTAGCGCTCATCTGTGCTGTTTTTACTGAACTGTACACTGCACAGGATTGTGTGCAAGAGGTCTGTGTAAGCCTTATGCCTTCTTTAGTTGTCAGCCAGATGCTTGTTTATCTGAATCCCCTATATACATGCATGTTAGCCTCAGCCGAGTGTGCATGTATTTTCAACAGGGAGAGAGCAGCTTTCTGCTTCATTGCTAGACACTTCTGGTAGTGTCTGTCATGTGAGATTGAAGGACCAGGCCTGTTGCAAATCAACATCCTTGACCCTTTTTCTCCATCATCATCTAGCAGGGGAGATTTGGGACACCCCATACAAATAAAATTGTGGAAGGTTTGGCAGGTACTGCTTTTGTATGTGTGTACCATTTTCTAAATGCAGCCAGTGTTCGCTTTGGTCCAAAAAATGCAGCAAAACCTGCAAAGAAAAAGACATCTTTTCCACAATGTGGAGCCTTAGCCTATAGGGGTATTCCAGGCAAACTGGAAAAATCATGGCGGTCAGGGTAAAAAAAAAAAAATACTCACCTAACCTCTGATCCTCTGTTCTGGCGTTGGGACCCCCATTCCATTTCATACCTGCACTGACTGGGCGGGATGTGAACTAGCGGTCACATGTTAGTATCGGTCCCATCACAGATGACGCATCACTGATGACGCATCACCGATACCCAACATGTGACCACTGAGGCCTGTGATTGGCTGCAGTAATCACAAGAGCCGCTTCACTTCTGGCCCAGCCAGTTTGGGCATTGATCATAACGGGTGACCCAAGACCCAGCTTTCCCAAAGATACAAGTTCCAATTTTTTTTATTTTTGTATTTATTTTGGTATTTTTGTTGTTATTATTATTAACTCTTTAGGAATAAATTCAATACATCATCAGTATAACCCAGTATGTAAGCTCAAATGGCAACAACATAGGTAGCCCAGGGCCATTTAACCATAAATTATGTGGGGAAGGGCCACTTACAAAAATTTTAAACAGGGCCTCCTAATATATTAAAGCGGCTCTGGGAAGTCCATGCATCCACCATGGCTATATATCACTGCAATGAACTGGCTTAAAATAGCATCATGTAAGAGCTGCAGAAAACAAGCTGAAAATAACCCCCCTGCCTGACTCCATGGCTACTAAAATAATACCATGACATACGCAGTAATACTTACACATACTTATACATCATTGTATAGGACAAGTGATTAATGACCAGTCTACCTAAACCTAACACCACGGCTTGGATATGTATAAAGACTAATAGCTGACTTAAATGTGGAGAGTCGCGACCAAATATACGCATGTTCTTATATTATAAAAATGTAAGAATCTCTTTATTTTAGGATGATGGCTGCAGCAGGAAAAGCAGGGTTTTTAAAGGGGGATTCCAAGTTCACAGGTGTCCATGAGAAACCAGATTATTCCCTTCCTTGGGGACCGCTACCACCCCTTTGTTCTGCCGATATCTGGAGGAAGGGTTTGCAAACACTCACTGGTCTTGATAGCCTAACACTAGGATAGCCCAACAGGTAAAAATCCAGTTTATAAAATGCTAAAGTGTGCCTGTAGTTACTACTAGAGGGTACTGAGTATATAGAGATTTATCCAGCTCCAGTAGGCCGTAAAGAGGTATTTCTATCACTTTATTATCTATGGGGGACTGACCCTTGGGATTTCCACTGTTCCTAAGAATAAAGCAGATGCACTATGGTAGTACTGTGCCCCCTTCCAAGTTTAATAATGCTGCAGTTTCCTGCTCAATGGTTGGCCAAGGTGATGCTGTGCAGCGTAAAACAGTGAAGGGCGCAGCGATACTACCCTTGCCATGATGCTGTCCCTTCCTTCTCAACGCGGGTTTGAGTCTCTGAGGTAAAACCGTCCACCAATTATAAAGTGATAACCCCCCACCAATGAGATCTATAATATCTATATAGCGTGAGTGGCAGAGAGGACCACAGCGGCACAGAGGACCACAGCGGCACAGAGGACCACAGCGGCACAGAGGACCACAGCGGCACAGAGGACACAGCAACATATAGTTAGAAAGAGACACAAACGTCCAAGCAATTACTGCACAGGTGCTAAAAGAGGGTGCACAAAACGGGCGGCACTCCAAGGTAAGTGAAAAGTCAGGGTACTTTTTTCACCCAAAAACCACAGCAACGTTTAGCCCATATACATATACTTGCCTTGTCACCAAGTTTGTTGTTATGGAAAGACAGACAGATCTAAAGTTAGACACGCCGACAGACAGAAAACAGGTAAAACGACAGAGAAAAAAAAAAAGAAATAGGATATTGGTAGATAGATATATCATAGAATATGATATATCTATTCATCTATCTATGCACCTATTGACACATCTAAGGGAAAGACAGCTATGTTGTAAAGGTGTAACTTCTAGCGCTTTTTTAGAACATAAATGCAGATTCCAGGGCACACTTTGGATCATGAGACACTTCATTTGTCTCCACAGAGGAGAAATAAATGTGGCTGTATATAGAGAATGGATGACGTTTTCTTTCCAGCAGGGCCTGCAGTGAGTCATGCTAACCCCTGGCTCCCATCCTTTCATCCATTATTCAAGCATGGGTTGTTTTTTTTTTTAAGCGCCCTCATGTTGGGTCTCAGATAGAACAAAGTGGCTACAATCATGTCACGTGGCTACTCGAATAGCCCCGAATAGTTGCACAACACTGAGCATAACTGCAAAGAAGTCAAGTCAGGTCTGAAAAGGTGTCAGGACATGGCTTCCTTTATAATGCAGGGCCAAGATAAGAAAGACAATGTCTTCAGGAACTGCCTGATACGCAGGGAATTCCAGCAATCCCTGAGGTTCAGCTGCAAAACAAATCTGCAGAAATATCATTTAAAAGCAAGCGGGGCTGGGGCGAGAGGAGAGAATCCAGTACATAACAGGAAATGTTCATCAAGACGCGGCAACGGACATGGCTTCAAAATTTAAACAAATACAACTTTCACAACAAGGTGGAACACAGGCTGAAACCCAGTGTTCAGTACCGATGTAGCAGAGCTGAGTCTGTCATTTAGCGCAAGCTATTACAACATGACAATGGGGGGGTATCAAAACTGGTGCAACCAATTTGGTGCAGTGTTTGTGCGAACTGGACTAAAGAAACTTGTAAAACTACAACTCCCAGCATGCTCAGTTGCCTGGTATGGGAGCGCTACTTCTACTGTTGAAAGGGGACAGTACTGTGCAAACTTGACCCACCACATTCAGACTCCAGCTGTGCAAAACTACAACTCCCAGCATGCTCCAGCACGGTCAAAACCCAAGCGAGCAGAGCTGAGTCTGTCATGACAATGGGGGGGGATTTAGCCAAACTAGTGCAACCAATCCCAACCAACTTGGGGCAGTGTTTGTAGAACTACAACTCCCAGAAAGCAGCTTTCACTTTTATAGCAGTTCCACTTCTATTGGCAATTTGTGGAAAAGGGGCAGGGTTTGGGCAAACCAGACTCAAAACCTTCAGCGCTCCAGCTGTTGGAAAACTACAACTCCCAGCATACTCCTTTCACTTCTATGGGAAGTGGCTGAAAAGGAGCAATCTATGTCAAACCAGACCCAAAGCCTTAGACACCCCAGCTATTGTAAAACTACAACTCTCAGCATGCTCCATTCACTTCTATAGGAGTTCTACCTATATGAAAGTTTGTCAAAAATGGGCTTGTTTGTCCAAAGCTTGCTCAAAAACTTCAGCTATTGTAGAAGTACAACTCCCAGCATGCTCCATTCACTTTGATGGGAGAATAGCTGAACAAGTGTGCATGCTGGCAGTTGTAGTTGGAAATGGAAAAGCAAAAAAGGTTGCTTATAGGGGTGCAGCGTTATCAGCTGTATTGGGGGCCAGGTGCCTTAGGGGACCCAAAGACCCCTCTGCCACCTAACAAGATACCAGTATTATAAACTGCACACGGGCAGTGGAGGGCACAGATTTTGCTCAAGGGCCAAGGACCTTTTTACGAGTCTACAATGTGGGGTGTTTTAATTCCGGTTTATGCAGGAATGGTGCAAATCCCAAAAGCATTAAACGACAAATTCAGATCTGCTACATCTGCACATATACTAGTCTGTAGTCCAGCCATTCGCCAGCATTAATAACACGCATGAAAAGCTGCTCTTATTCTGCTTTGACTTTCATTCACTTTCATCAGTGACCTCAATACTGCAAAATAATGAATGCAGCGAAGTCTCTATTCCCCGTGGCCATCTCAGACTACAGTAGCCTAATTAAAATCATACATGACCTGAAATATGGGATTTTCGTTACAGGGCAGAGCGAGTGGATGTGAACGAGTGGTATAAGAGGGAAGGCAGGAAATCGCTTTCCCACAAACCTGGACACTGGGTCAGTGCAAAAAGGGGTCTGGATAACGTATAAATCTGATCTATCGCTCCACAACAGCTCCAGGACATGCTTTGAACTGATCAGCCATTGGCTGCGGCTGGTTTCTTCTGTACGCCATCAAAAATAAAAAATATGAAACAGGAGCCGTGGATTATCGATCCCATATGACATCAAATGGACTCGCTGAACAATCAACATCCCAGACTAATCCTATTTAACCAATTGCTTCCATTCTCCTATATACTGTCAGTATTGCTAAGTATTTGGACCCTTGACAGGAAGTGTTAACAGAGGTTATTGACAAATATAGGATAAGTAACCATAATAATAAGTATATCAGGTATATGAGCAAAATATTCGCAAATGACTGCATGCAGAAACATTTCAGAGACATACATACACACATATATATATATATATATATATATATATATATATATATATATACACACACACACACACATACACACACACATTCTATATACACACACACATACACAAATTTACACATACCTACATATAAATACATACACACACTAGTATACATACATGTATACATATATACATATTTCTACCCAACAATCAATTCTATATACAATCATCTCAACAAACCATGGCCAAAGAGCTTACAATCTAGTTGTAGATTTTATGATTCACATCTTGTGAACTGACAACTTACAATCTCCTCTGTTAAAGCTATAAACTCCACACAAATGATACATACAGCCTAATGGTTCGATACAATCTTCCACATATGTAGCAGAGCCTAGATGTATAGCCAGGGGGGCACCAACAAGACAATCTTCCCTGGCCAAGGTATTTGGATACAGGGCTGACTTTTTGCCTGGGGTGAAGGAAACCCTAGCCATGGCTCTGGTCCAGCTTGTCAATGTCAGCTCACAAAGTGCAATCATTACTTGCCACAGGTCTGCGGTAATTAAATGGTCAATTAACATATCCAGCTCTGCTACATCTGCTAAAGCTAGATCTAGTGAAAGCCAGACCATGGCATACAGGCTGTGCTAGTAAGTGACAGGAATGAGCTAAATCTCCTCTTCTATAGAAAGAGCTGACAGCTTGAACCCTGGTCCAGACTGGAAACTGGAGACCCTAAAGTGCTTTCTAATAAGTAATCTCCATATGTGAACGAGTCACATTTTCCAAGCCCAGCTGTCTGAATGAGACTTTCTTTGTCTGACACTTTCTTAAAAGCCGCTAAGTTTGTGTAAAAGTCTCAGTGTCAAAGATTCCAACATAAACATCCGGAGAATCTGGGGATGGACAGGGAGAATGTAGGGCTGAGTGCAGGCGGCAGGACACTACCCCCATTCAGTGCCAACCTGGTCTGTCTGCCCTGCACTGTGCATGCTATGTACTGCTCTTACCTTTCTTTTTGTCCTCCATGGTCTCTGAGATTTTGTAAATTCTAAAATTCCCTCCAATGAAGGTGGACAGTCGGCCTCGCAGGTCCTCAGCTTCCTCCCCTATCAGCGCACACACTTTCCAGATAGCAAAGTCTTTGGCTCAGGTTCTGGTTAAACTGATCAAGTTTGAAAATGTTGCTCTCCTCCCTCCCTGCTGGCTGACTCCCACCCCCATCCTCTTGTCAGGACTACCCCCTCCTCCCAGCACTGACTGTATATCCAGCCCACTGCCTGGATCTGTCCCTTCAGTGGCCTCAGAGGAAAGAAAAAACAGAGCGGCTACCAGGACTAGTCAGTGACCACCAACAGTCAGGCGACTGCAGTGCACAAATGCAGCTTTTGTAACACTAAAACCGTACTGTACTGACCTAAAATAACTCCAGCTCTGCAGCCGAGCATCCACCACAGGTCTACGCAGGGTTCTGTCTGGTTGGAAATGGGTATCCAGACATCAAGTAATGTACAGTATAATATTATAATCTTGTACGGACAGGACCCACGCCTAAAGTTGCTACGTTTGTGTGTGCGATTGCTTTAAAGAGAGTCTGTCACCGGGACAGCACATCATCCCAGCCCTGCAGATAGATAGGTTAGGGTCACCTGAATCAAATGGTGCTTTCCCCTTGGGAATCGCTGTCTCTGTTGCAGAGTTATCCCCATTTTGTCAATATACAAATGAGCTCTTCAGAGTGACAAGGGAGCAGCCATTACTCCAAAGAGCACATTTGCAAATCTGCACATATCAGGCAGCGATTCACAAGGGGATAATGCAGTTTGATTCAGGTGACCCTAACCTATCTATCTGTAGGGGCTGCTTTCTAGTGACAGACTCCCTTTAAAAGAGGGATACACAGTATCGTATACCGCTAGAAAGCCAACAGTGCGCTGAATTCAGTCGGCTTTCCGGGCTGCTGGAGAGATCGATGCTGTTAGCTTTGGTACCAAAACTCTTTCCACTGTCAGAAAGGCGGACCATACAGTTCAGCGTCATCACAGGGCGATGGCGCTAGGCTCTATGGCCGGCCTTTCTGACAGTGGAAAGATACTGGTACCAAAACGAACAGCATCGATCTCTCCAGCACCCGGGCATACACCAGGAAGGTCAACAGGTATATAATATCACACGTCTCTCAGAACATGAAAATTCCTCTTTAAATACATTGGAACTTACAACATACAGAGATATTCCTATATAGATAAAAAAAAAAATTATTCACATTACTTGTATAGCACCAACCTATTACACAGCTCTGTACAGATAGTCATTACTCACATCAAGCCCTGTCTTCTCACATAGTAATCTCCCTACTAAAGACAGACTCTACAGTCTTGAATGAAACCAGGGTACCCACAAGAATCCCACAAAATCACAGGGAGAACACACACACTCCATTCAGCTGCTGTTCCTGGTCTCATTCAACCCCAGTTCTGCAAGTCAATAGTGCCAAAACACTGCCCCACCACACTACCCAAAATCAAAATTACCAAGAAAAAAAATAAATAAAATTTTTTTTATATACAGTGTTGTGCAAAAGTTTTAGGCAGGAGTGGTAAGTTGCCACAAAGAATGTTTTCAAAAATAAAATAGTTTATTTTTGCCAACAAAATGAAGTGAAGAAAAGAGAAATGTAAATCCCATCAATATTCGGTGTGACCTTTGCCCTTTGGAGGAGGAGTCCTGGAAGAGATGATACGGCCCCCACAGATATAGCCCTGATCTCAGCATCATCCAGTCTGTCTGGGATCACATGAAGAGACAGAAGGATTGGAGCAGCCTACATCCACAGAAGATCTGTGCTTAGTTCTTCAAGATGGCGGGAACAACCTCCCTACCGAGTTCCTTCAAAACCTGTCTACAAGTACCGAGAAGAACTGATGGAAGGCAGAGGGCAAAGGTCACAAATGTTGATGGGATTTACATCAGCCTTGTAGAGCGAGTGCAGCAAAACTGCCAAAAGTGAAGACAGCTTTAAAGTGGCAAATGGAATTCACAGATTTATTTCAGTGCTCAAAATGTACTATTGGATCTCATCTGCTTAATATTCTACTTATGTAGTTCTAATTGCCGGGCACATTATTCGTAAGGATGGGGGCACGAAATAAATACTGAAGATGATAAAGTCAGTGGGAGGAAGTCTGGCCAATTCTAGTAACACAGTAGTGCTGGAATACTGGAACTGTCTGCATTACAATTCATAAATTCTTGCAGTTTTGGGTCACTTTTTTTTTTTTTATTCCATTTTCTGTACATGATTATGAGGCGGCCATCTTACTTGAACTTCTCTTCTCTCAACAGCATTTAGTGATATGCTTTACAGCATAGTCTGCAATAGACTGGTGCTGACTCACTGAAGTCTATAGAAAAGTTTTGTAGACCAGCTTTGTGCAGGGAGGAGTTTTAGCTATGACATCATCTATTGTCAGTACTGATGTAAGGATGTGTCAGTGATCTTATCTATAGTGGTTTTATCTTCTATTGTAATCCTGTCTGTGATGTAAATGAGGCGACTGCTGCAAAGAATACCCTACACAACTGGCAAGTGTTCAGTCTATTCGGTTTAGTGGCAAAGTGAAAACTGCAGTATTTTGTAGGTTTAAAAAAAATATATATATATAGATAGTAACAGAAAATAATTTAAGATTATTTTTATATATAAATGATATTTAATTTTTATTTAATAAATTGATCATTTTACTAAGAGCGCTCTCTGTTCAGACTCCTTCATGGAAGATTCATTAAAATATCATTAATAAAATCTTAAAAATATCTGTAATATGACAACTTGGTTTAAAAAAAAATAGGTTATTTTCTGGTGAAACATTCCCTTTAAACTACACTGTCTGGGGGCAGCGGCTTCCCGTAGCAGAATTCTCCATCAATGCTTTGCTTCCTTGAAGACAATGGAAGAGTTTATTTAACCCCTTACTTAGAGGACTATTCTTAGCGCAGAACAACTTTTTAAAACCACCAATAGCTGTTTGACTATAAAGCTAGCCCCCATAGTAAAGGTAACTACCTGTGAAAAAGGGAGAGGAAGGGGTGAGGCACCCAGGAAATGGGGGCTGGTTTCAATCATGTGATTTGGGGTCAGAACCAGCCTGAAACTCTCAGGTCCAGGAAGTAATGAAATTAAACAACCCCTTTAAGAGTACTTGTGAAGATGTGATAGACATTTCCATTAGAATGATTCCTGCAGCTGGCAGGGAGGAGTTTCCTTTTGTCTAGTGAAGGCTTTTGCAAGTGGATCATGGTGATAATTGGTCATTGTAAGGGTGGCCATTCACATTAGGTTTGTGTGCTGATTCCAACAGGCCTGGTCACACAGGTAATGGGGCCTCCGAAATCTTCTGATGGTAAGTGCTGAGAATCTTGGGCATATTGGATTTCCACATTTGTTCTTAGGGACACATGCTGCTGCCAGAGGTGTCTGGAGGGGGACTCTCTGGCTCCCTATTTAGAACATATGGATGCTTGGCCAAACCAAGCATGCACAATCCAACAAGTATCTTCTGTATGGACAGCCTATTCCCGATCCCTTCCGAAAGTCCAGCCAGTCATGGAGAGGTCATGGTGGTGAAGGTCCCTAGTGTGGGGGACAGGCCCTCCATCATTCGGGTCTGCTGGGGGGACCAAACAACAGAGAGCCGGACCGATTTTTACAAGGTTCACATCTGCGTCGGGCTCTCCATCGTTTGGGTCTTCTGGGGGAACCGAACAATGTAAAGGACCACAAAAGCAACGGTTACACGCGGACCCCATTGACCATACTGGGTTTCACCACTTTCAGTATAAAAATGGTAGACCCTATTATATATAGTCAATGGGGTCCATGTGTAACTTCATGCAGGACTTTTCTCCATGACGATTTATGGCAATTTCTGCAGCGGAGACTCCGGCATGCATTTGAACTTCGCCTTAGAAATGCATCAAAATACAGCCTGTCATAAGTGGGTTAAATTGTCTTCTATGAAACTGATAAAACTGGTTTCAAGTGAAATCATATACATCACTCATGAATATTCCTACGAAGACGTCTGTCTTGAATGAACATGACAGGTAGTCTTCAAGACTACAAAAGAAAGCCCTTGACGTATGCATAATTCCAGACATAGACAATACCGGATTGTCCTCGCTACTATAGGATATATTCTTTCATGTACATTTTGAAACCTCATGAGCGCAGTGCTGAAAAGTTAAAATTGATAAAAGAAGGTACCAAATATCTGTTGTCTTCCGAGATAGTGCTCCACTTTACAAAATTATCCCTAAAACCATAAATGCAGACTAAATGGCCATCATTACGTATGGCTGTAATTACACATCATGCCAAGATGTGTTATTATCTAATCTTCGCAGTGCGGTGGAGCTGTCACTTAACCACATTGCAAAACATCCATTATTCATGTGGCCTAAAATACAGGAACATATGATATATCCCTGAATGATCTCCATACAAGCGAACAAATATCTCCTGCAGCTAGTCTCATTTTATTACTTTCAAGTGTCCATATAATGCTTATTTCTCTACAATTTAAAGTGGTAGCCAACAAAAATACAATAGAATCTTCAGAAAAAGGTTTTCTAAACCAATTTATACATTCCGTATATAGAGATGGGCAGATCTATGTCAGGTCAGGCAGTGTTAGGTTCCCCCTGGTCATTATATATGGTGTTTACTGCATTTAGCAATAGTTGGCATTTAATAAAACCGCCACATCGTGCATGGGTCTTAACTCTGGTACCACACAAAATAGTCAGGGCTTCGGTCTCTTAATTCTGGTGGACCACGGGATGTCCCATATGCCAGAAATGAAATCTGCGCCAGTGAGGAACTTTCTGGTGCAGGTTACTGTAAATCAGATGGGCCAAGGTGTCCTAACCCAGCTTGCCTTGATCTCCTCTCCGGTTTGGCCGCTTTTCACAAAAGTGACTCATCTTTGTGGCAAATATGGGCGCTGCATCACCACCTATATGCCATTTTACTAATGCAACTGAATTGTAAAAATCCTTACAATTACTTCCTAGATTATTTTCTTAAAGGGAAGTTTCTATCAAAGCAAGTTATCCCCTATCCATAGAATATGAGATAACTTACAGATCAGTGGGGTCTGAGCAATGAGGAGCGCATGAGACATATGTTCTGAACGGAGCAGTGGTCAGGCATGGCTTCATTCCGAACAGGGGACAATATCCACCATTCTCCTGATCAGTGGGGGTCTGAGCGGTCAGACCTCCACTGATCTGCAAGTTATCCCCTATCCTATATGCTTAGATGGGAAATCACCTTTAAGATATTTGTAGACAGATCAATGGAGGCAATCCGAGAAAAAATTAGACATGTTGCAGATTTCAGTCTTTACCTGTCTATGGTTTACCTCTTACTTACAAATTTCCAGGATGGGTTGCGGAAGTCACAGCACATTGAGCATACTTCAAAACCTTGTACTTGGCCCCATCTAAAGTATTACCTCTTTTGGGGTATGTGTTATGCCATTTTGGGGTTAATGCACCCTTTTTTGTGACGCGAGCATGGTTTCTGCCGAGCCCACTCTTCCAGGAAGTCCCCTCTTTTTCCGGGAGCCTTCCAGACATGCCATGAGGGTTGGCCTATATGGTTTACCTGCACAGTTATCTTGCAGCTGCTTATATCTCATCCCTTTACAAATAACATGGAGGAAACCTAGAAACCTGGAACGCCATGACCAGAATATATAAGGGGTTAGAAGTCATCTTGAATTAATTAAAGGCAGCTTAAAATGGATCCAGTACACCCTTGCACAAACACTCGGCTCCAACATCCGGGCCCTCAGAACCATCCAATACTAAACTTGTCCTTTATCTGGAATTTTGATAAAAAGCTTACTTGGCATTTAAAGTTATGTGTGGGCTGGAAGGCTGAAAGATTGCAAGGCAGGGAGTAGAACAAAACATGGGATTCCTATGAGAAGTAAAAGTTAATTAGTGGGACAGAAGTTCATGGACAAGAAGGAGGCGATAAAAATAATAAAAAAAATAAAGTTTTGCATTAATAGCAGAAACCATACTAAAGGCCTCTAGTAAATGTCCTGCTTGTAAAGTCCTGCGGAACCCTTTTAACAATGGGGTTAAAGATCAGAAGGGTCTAGAAGATGGGGGTCCAAATGCTGTGACTTCCACCGATAACATGATCGCTCCATAGAGAATAGCCTGCGGATAGGTGATAGGTTTCAGTCCTGGGAAATCTGCCTTCAGATTAAAGTTGTAGGATATGCAAAAATTATACTTTAGGTTCCATTAAAGAGGACCTTTCACCACCTCTACAAACTTCAGCTCTTCGCATCCTACAACAGGTGCTACACCAGTGATTCTGGCGCAGTTACAATTTTTTCTTTATCCCCACCATTCCCAAGCTATCATTTCTGTTAGTTTCAGCACAATTATGTTTTCTGTTGTCAGGTGGGTGGTCCTAATCTATCTGCACCAGCCAAGAACTGCCCACCTGACAGAAAAGTGTATGTGTGCTAAAAGAAATAGAAGTGCTATATCACCATTGTTTATTCACTTTGTGTAATATTGTGTAATATTCATTCACATACTATGACATCACTTCCCACAATAATCCTATGAATTTTACTGTGACATCACTGTTTGTTCTGCTCCATCACTGTGCTCATTATTAGTGATCTGTGACATCACTTTATGCAATAACCATTTCCTATGACTTCACAAAGTGCATGTACTGTCACTTCATTGTGACTGTTGTCTCTAACATCCCCATGCTTATTCTTTGCTTACTCTAGACTTGTTTGCATTAGTCTTCTATTATGATGCTGTGTTTATCATCCCTGCACTGTGACATCACCGCGATCATCATCATCCCTGCACTGTGACATCACCGCGATCATCATCATCCCTTCACTGTGACATCACCGCGATCATCATCATCATCCCTGCACTGTGACATCACCGCGATCATCTTCATCCCTGCACTGTGACATCACCGCGATCATCATCATCCCTTCACTGTGACATCACCGCGATTATCATCCCTGCACTGACACATCACTGATTATTATCCCGGCGGTGGGATACTCTTGTGCACATTATCCAGCTTTATGATAATCTCTCAGTATTATTCCTATGCAGTGATTTCTATGTGTATTTTCAGTCTGTTTCCCTGCGTGATGAAAACCACCAATACAACCCCCAGCAGTGCTGCCCCCTTGCTTTCCCACACTTCTGAACAGTGACTTTCTATAGTTATACAGTGATAACACATAACTAAGCTCAGTTTTGCCATTGTAGACTACAGTAAATCTGTAGTACCCAGCTTTCCCAGAAACAGATATAAATTAACTTATTTATAATCACTCATTCGCATAGTTAAGAGGCCTAATGATCCAACAGATATGGACTGAAGATCGCTATTAGTCGCCTTGTTGGCCTTTTCTGTTCTGTCTCCATGCTCCCCCATTAGACCCATGAAAATATAAAGAGTATTTATGTAAAGCCAGTGAATTAGAAAAATCACAGTGTAGCGGACATAAGTGTGCCTGGAAACGCTTTCTCAGGGCTGCGAGCCATTGGTTTTTCTTGCAGATGCAGCAGCAGGAACACGTTCCATTCATTGGGGAGGCGACTTCAAAGCATGGCAGGGCGGATCGTGTTGTGTTTATTGTTAGCTCCTTGGAGACAATGAAGATTTCCCAGGCTCTGCTGAGCTGAAAGGAAAGATTTCTTTTCCAACCAGCACCAAATAATCACTGCCATTCTTCTCTCCCCATTTTCAATTTAGAGACTGCTGAGAAATAGAAAGCAGATGAAGGAAGGCAGCCTGGCAGCCTAAAAAACAGGTTTATGTGACCAATCTGGGCATTCATGCTCACAATTTTGGTTCGCACAAAAGATTTCCACACCCTTATCCCACCCCCAAACACTCTCTGTCCTGTATAATAGACTATTTTATTGCAAGAAGTTACAGCTAATCTGTTCCTGCCAGCAAATTAACCTAAACCAGATAGTGTAGCACATAATCCAGGCTTCACCGGAGCCGAAACCACATCCATGGACAAGTACCCCCTCTCTCTTTTAAAAAAAAAAAAAAAAACTATACCCCACCATATAAAGTTACAGAGCAATGCCAGCAGAAACTGGAAAGGCAGGGGATGGGGTGAGAGAAAGTAAGTGAACCCCTCCTGTGTATTGCAAATATAATCCATAGATCAAAAAAATATATTGCATGGACCATGAACCAATAAAGCTTTAGTCATCAAAACTAAAGCTGGCCGTACAATTTTAATAGCTGTCAAGTTTTAGTTTGGCCATTGCTAATGAACGCTCCATGCACATGCAGGCTAGGTTCAGCTGAGCATGCATTTGTTGTCAATGGGAAAGGAGATACCTCTGGTGGTGGCTTATTGCATCTGAGAACAAAGGATTGGGCATGTTGAAATTAGATTTGCCCAATCCTTCCAGTCTTTTTTTTTTTGGGTAGGAGTCCTGTAGTCCAGTCTTGCCTATGTTTGGCCAAGATGGGAATACCCCTTTAAATATCCATAAGGGACTTATAAATGCCCTCTAGCTGGGAATGAGGCGCTTTTAGCATACAGCTTTATTATTGAGCTCGGGGTATAAATAGTATGCAATAAGCACATAAAGCTCCTACTAGTGGTGGCAGCAGAAAGCTTTTATTTCCTTACCTCAATGCAGGGGGCGTGGATATTAAAAAAAATATATATATATATAAAAAAAAAAAAAAAGTTTCTACTGAAATAAAGATAACTTCAGAAGCAATTGGCATATAATACTGGACCTCTAGAACTTCATGGGAATCTGTCAGGACTGGGGGTTTAGTATCCCAAATCACCCTGTTGTAAAGCTATACGCGCCCTGCCGTTGTACTCCCCGCGCCAGCGCAGTTCTTCACTGAAGTCAGAGGAGTGCACCCTGGCTTTAGTGCGGATGCGCCATAGCTCCGGCACATGCGCAGTGAAGCCAGGGGGTGTACACCCTCTGCTTCACAGAAGAACTATGAAGGCGCAGGGGGAAAAAAAAAAAAAAAAGAGACAAGTCCTTTGAGACTCATCGGACTCATCTCTTAGTATAAAGGTTTCTTTGTTTTTTAAAACGTGGGCACAGATTGCTTTAACACAAGGAGATTTGGGACACTAAACCCCGGTCTATAAGGACCTTAGTGTCCCAAATCGGCCAGACAAGTTCTCTTTAAAGACAAAACACTGTACAAGGAATATATTGGTAGTATAAGTCTGCAGCAATGTCTGCATGATCTAGAAACAAAACAGTCTTGTAGAAAGTTTCAGTTCATAGCCAGCTAAGGTGCAAGGCTTAGCCAAGAGTCAGGGCTTAAAGGGGTTGGCCAGGGGAACCAACTGAATCTCAGTTCCCAAGGACTCCAATGGAAGCTGAGCTGCAGTATTGGTCCTGGGCCACTATACAGGGGATGAAGCCAACTGCTTCCAACATATGGATATACCTGTGCCATCCTGATGGGCTTCAATGGTCACGTGCGGCGAAGACTTCCACTAGAAGACGACCCCGCGAGCAGCAGGATCGGACCGTGGTGGGAGATACCGGAGCACCATGGTCCGGTCCTTTAATGTTTGTATGTGTATGATCTGGACACAAATTGGGGATACTACTGTAGTGCCGTTTGTACCTTGGGGGTGCCTCGAGATTGGCATTTGGTACTGCACATTTTAGACATCTCCATTGGTATAGTTTTGATTACCCCATGTTGATGAGGATGTTATACCATGGTTTGGGCAGTAGCATTGGTAAATGCCTAACTATATTGGGTGTTTCTTGGGAGTATCAGTAAATAAAAGGTATAGATTATTGGTTCCCCTCTAACAGTATGTAGCCAACTGTATACAGGTCTGAAGGGGGTAAGCTCCTGCTGCAACCAGTAACCTTACAGCCAGACACAGAACAAAGACGGAGGAAGGAAGACATGGCTGAGCTCCTGGGAAACACAGAATACTTCTTTACCATTTCACAGTTTTAATTGTCATAGGAGACAAAATAGGGTCAAATGAAAAAAGGAGATTTAAAGGGGTTTTCTGGTACCAAATTGATTTTTCCTGTGGATAGGTCATCAGTATGTGATCTGTGGGGGTCCAACACCAGGACCCTGCACAGATCAGCTGTTGCAGCAGACACTGGGTGCCGGAAGCTGCTAGTGACCAGGGAGTGCATGAAGGGAGTGCATGCAATATTGCTCCTATTCAAGTAATAGGTGCAGTGCAGCCGCCCTGTCCACTGCATAGCGGTGGCTCCGAAATTTGCAGTATCATTCCTATTACCTGAATAGGAGTAATGCTGCTCCCCATCCACTTAGCCCCTTCCAGCACCCGCTGATCTGTGCGGGTTCCAGTGGATATATCATCAGTATGAAAAATGTATTTGGGGTCAGAAAACCCCTTTAAGAGGGTTATGGAGAGGAGAAAATTATTTATTTATTTATTTTTTTATACACTTTTTGTCTGATTTTGTTTTTAGTGTTCTGTCAATCTGTATTAGGTGGATCAATAAGCCAGGATACCAATGGAGGCCCATGATTTGGGTACCCTGTATTGTACACTTACAGTTTAATGGGGACATCAGGCAGTGAGGCCCTCTTAGATCAGTCTCAGAGGGGCTCAAATTGGACAATCCCTTTAACAACTCATGACTTATGAGAAACGCTTAAAGACGTCCATTACTGTACATGCTATACATGATCCGATACACAGATTATTGTACAAATAAATAACATATAATGCATGATAACTATATACTGCCTTATGGTAAAACTGGCACCATTACAGGAACTATACCGTATCCACCAATAAATACAGCACATTTTACTGTATAGCACTTTATATACAATACAGACTCTGAAAGTAACCAGCTCCCAGGACATTGCATCAAAGAAGCATTTTTTTGGCAGGCAGACAGTACACGAATGTGCGGTATATGATCCTTTTCCATGGGTTTTGGGACTGTATTAGAACCGCAGAAGTCAGTTTTGTTTTCCTGCGATTAGTGAACACTTTCATCATTCTGTATTCTGCCAAGTCTGCTTTATAGAGGCTCTTTCCACTTACAGGCCGTCATTCATCAAACATAAGTGGTACTGAGTCACTCCAGCGCCGGCTCTATTTATACACTATCTGCCATAATGCACCATGCTCAGAACACAGGCCAGGGGTTTACTCTCTCAGGTACTTTTCACCTCAATTTCATATGAAAACTTACATCCTTTTCTGTCCGTTTATGTTATCGGAACCATAAAATGCGCTTTTTCCAGAATCCTATACAAGTGGACACGCTGAAAATAGAAAGTCTATGTAACAAGTAAATGGCTCTCAGAGGAGAGAAGAGCAGAAAGCAAGAGGCAGAAAGAAAGGGGCACAACGCTCACAACTGGTGGGGGATTGATCATCCAGACCCCTAACCATAAAAATTTCCGACATATTAATATAAAGTTTTCTAACTCTAAACAGAACCTTAAAATGCCATCCTATCTGCAGACAGCATGTTATAGAGCAGGAGGAGCTGAGCAGATGGATATATAGATTCAGTACAACTAGTCATTTGTATATCTGCTGATTCTGTGCTTAGGAGTCCAGTGGGTGGTCCTACTTCCCAACTGACAGCGTATATAGAGATATCAGTCGATGTGTTCAGGCCTAATAGAATTCCATGATATATAGATATATATATATATATATATATATATATATATATATATATATACACACACACACACACACACACACACACAGTAAGTGAAGGCTATAGTACTTTCTAAAAAAAAAACAAAAAACAATTATATATATATATATATATATATATATATATATATATATATATATCGTAATATGATATAATGTATACTAAATGTTTTAATATATATAATTAAATATATAGCAATAAATATTTATATAATATTTAGTATTCATTATATAGTATTAAATATATATGATGTAGCAATATATCTATATATATTTCATAATATATAAGAATAAATATATAAAATTTTATTATGTGACATGGAAAAATAAAACTATCAATAATTCTAAAAAATAAATTTAACCTAAAAACTTGGTGTGTTCTTCTGGAAACACATTCAGTTTAAAGGGAATGTTAGAAACTTATTAGGCTTAGTGGCCAGAGTAAAAATTGCTGTACTTGTTTGTTTGTTTTTTTAAAATGTAGAAGAAAAAAAAATACCAACACCACCACCACCAACACCATGGAATACTCTTAAAAATATGTTTACTACAAAAACTTGGTTTAAAAAAAATTAGGTGATTTTCTGGTGATTCATTACCTTTAAGAAAAATAAATCATATGCCTTATCTTTAAATCTTGTGGTAATCGGGTCAAAGTTTCAGTAACAGGTGAAGATGTTCAGAACGTTCCTGGATTTTAGACAGATAAGTATTTCACCATTATACATTGTACCAGGTAGGTCAGCCCTCCAACATTATGTCAAGAGAAAACAGAACACTCCAATCTCCTTTGATCACTAAGCACGCTTCACTGCCTCGCCATACGCTTTACTGAAAACGCCTAACTAAAAGTTATCAAATAACCATGGGCTGAAGAAAAAAAAAAAGTCATCTAACAAAAAAAAAAACCAAATGAGGTGTGTGTTTGTTCACAAGAACAAGGAGCACATATTAGTGAATGGTGAAAAGCAAATAATACCCAGTGGCGTGAACAGGATTATAACACACACACATAGTGGCGTAACTAGGAATGGCTGGGCCCCAAGGCAAACATTTCACATGGGGGGGCCACCCCCAACCCCCAACCCCCCCCCCCCTGCACAAACTGCATTCCTGCACACAGTATTATGCCCTATAGCGGCCCCTGCACACAGTATTATGCCCCATAGCGGCCCCTGCACACAGTATTATGCCCCATAGTGGACCACGCATGAATTATTTTTCAGACCCCAGAGTATAATGATCGGAGACCCAGGGGAGGATGCAAACATAAAAAAAAAAAAAAAAAAAATGCTTTTTACTTCTCCTTGGCTCCACTGTACTCCTGTGCACTACTTCGGCCTTCTTCAATGTTGGACCAGGCCGGCGTCACATGACGCGGGGCGGCGTCGTGACGCATAATGACGTCAGCTGACGTCTGGGACGTCACCAAACAGGCCCGAAGCCTGCGGAGCATAGGAGAGGTGAGTTAGCGTTTTTTAATGTTCCCTTACCTCCCCTGGGCCCTCGATCGTTATACTCAGGGGTCTCAAAAGACCACCGAGTATATGACAGCAGTGTCTGTGGGGTTTGCGGTAGTGGCTGCCACAGGTCTCCGGGTCCCAGGCCCCATAATGTTCTGGGCTCTGTGGCAGCCGCTAGTGCTGCTACCCCGATATTTACGTCCCCGAAACACACACCATATAAAGCTGGGAAGAGATTGAAGTCTAGTTACTTACATATTCACATACAGTATTGTCTATGGACAGAATGCAAACATCAATGTCCCCCATGTGTCCATGGATAGGCCTCAGAACATTTAGTTAGAACATTCAGATCACTAGTAACACCCCAGGTTAGGAAACCAAATTTGTTCCTAAGGATAAGTCACCAATGAAAGATCGATGGGGAAATCGACACCAGGAACCTCAGCTTATCAGGTGTTTGACAGGACCACGGCACTCGTGACAACTGTGACCCCTTCACTGTTTATATTGCAGCCTAGCGGGCATGCAATGTAATTATAGCTCCATCACTTTTACTCCTATGGGATGAGATTGTAATGACATTATGTGGCCACTATCAAACAGTGTGTGTGATGTAAACAGAAAAGGGGTCACAGCATTCCCACAATCACTGCAGCCACTTCAAGCAGCTGATCAGCCGAAGTCCTGGGTATCAGACCCCCACATATCCTGAGGATAGGTCATTAATAATGAGCTGAACAATCCCGTTAAAGGGATCCGATTCAATAGAAATGAGGTGAGAGCATTAGGTGGTTAGGAGAGTGATGATAAGCTGGCCTTAAATAGATGTAGTAGGCCAGTCTGTCAGCTGACCATCTAATGTGTATGAAGATCTCTCTACACTCCCCCTAGAGGTGAAATGGGTCAGACATGTTGAAATCCAACATGCCCGATTATTTGCTCTTGGAGACATAAATCTGGCAATGGCTTAGTCCTATCTCCCAATTCAGAACATAGGCACACTCAGCTGAGCAAACCAAACATGTGCATGGGGGAAGGGGAAAGAGCGCTGTCAGCTAATAGGTATGTCATATGTATGGCCACTCTTACAGGGAGTCTGTTATAAAAATCCAGCATATCAACACACAGATAGATAGGTAAGAGTCCCCTGAATCAGAATGTTCTCCCCTTATGTCAAAATATCTGTTTTTGTGAAAATGCAAATGAGCTCTATGGAGCAATGAGGGTATTCTTAATTCTTTGGAGCAATGGCAATACCTTCATTGCTCCAAAGAGCTGATTCGTACATTGAAAAAAAAAAAAAAAAAGGCAACAGAAAAAGAGGTAGCAGAAAAACACCATTTGGTTTGGGTGACCACAACCTGTCAGCCTGGATTGATATGCTGAGTTCTGGTGACAGACTCCCTGAAAGCAGTCTAATTGTCATCTTTGCTATGGGGACTCTCATCCTCTATGTACACCACTGACTGACCCCATTAGGCATACACTGACATAACACAAAGAGGTGCATTGTAGGAAAAGAAAATCTTTTTTCTAGCACTATCAATACTTGGTGACTTATTAACAGTTCTAGTGACTTTCCATCACCATCTTTCCCACTGGAACGCATTGTACAAGTAGTCTTTTACATCTGGTGACTTTTGTCGATCAAAAACATAGAATAGTAGATCGCATTGAAAAGTAACTAAACTTAAAGCAAACAAAAAGTTAACTATGCCCATGACAGCACAGGGAAATGGGGACAAGCTAAGTAACGTTTTTGCCTGAGGAACCCTACAGCTAGGGGGGTTGAAACCTCATCCAGAATTGCATTATCTCTGAGTCCATTCATAGTTCCAACATTAATAGTCTACAAAAGCCACAAATAAGGCACAATGGCATTCTCCTGCCAACTGATAATCCATGGAATCTTTACGTTGACAGCGTTACATAAAATTGCAATGGAAAACAAAGAAGAGGAGGCCAACTATCCGATTCTGCAGATTTCAGCCTCTGCCTAGGTGGTCCTTCCAGAAGGTTAGCTGCATTATTAGGAAATGGTGTTCCTGCCGTCTTGAACTGACCAGTCATCATGTGACCAATTGATCCGACCACCAACATGCCAAACGGGAAGATCAAGGACGCAATGTTGGGGAAAACAAAGATCAAACCATATTTATCAGACAGCAACTGGTTGAAAAAGCCGTTCCGACATTACTATTTACCAGTCATTGTCATATTGAAGGATTATTGCTTAAAAATAACCAAAATCAACCAATTTTTCTTAAAAGCAGATGTGCAGTTTAGCATGTACGACCCTGTAAATGCCTGCACAAACCAATAACAGCTGACACAAATATTATAATAGACAACACTGTAACCCTGAACGGTAAATATTAGCTTGTATATTAGGAGGTGGTATATATGGAGTATGGTTAGACACAGATGTTCCTACAGCAGACGACAACAATCTCGGCTTTGTCTGATAGAACAAAGTGAGCAATGTGTAAGTTTGCTGACAAATACTTGTAGTACATACTAGTTATACTATATAGTATCCATCAATAGCTACAATGAAGCTTAAACAAACAGTCAGTAATCCCGGACATTACAGCTCAATATGGGGCAAATACCGAGAGTCGGGTAGTTTCTGAGTTTTTAGAAATGATTTGTATTCCTCAAAAAGGTCAATGGATGGACAAGTAACGCTGCTTCTCAGCTTCAGCATTGCTTTATCCATTTCTATACAAAGCAAGATGTCAAGTTGGCTCATTCAGCCAACAGCTATTGTTCCAAACACCTGCACGTTTGACTTGGCCAAGTGCGTATGTGTTCTCAGTGGGGAGATGGGAATATGCTGCTACCAGATACCAACGATCAGACACACAGAAATCCAAGATGCCCAATCCTTCTTCCCTCCCCAACTTAGGATATCCACATACACTTTAGTTGATCAGCCAATTTACCTGTCTACCAAGTTCAACATCACTTCTTGCTCGATTACTTATAACCCTCAACGCCATGTCTTATTACATAAGCATAGTCTTATTTTCAAGAGCTGTCTCAGTCTCTGCCACAGTATCCCACATTTTCACTAATCTACTGTAAATCGCCTTCCCTCCACCTGCAATGAATGTCCCCATTTCCTTTTATATGTGTTAGAGGGGTTTTCTAGGACTTTAATAGTTGACCTATACTTCAGATAGATCATCATTTATAAATGGTCAGGGGTCCGACACCCAGGTCCCCACGGATGAGCTATTTGGAGAGGTTGCAACACTATTTGGTACTTATCAAGTATAGCACCATACATTTGTACAGTGGCTGTGCTTGGTATCACTTAAATGGGACTGAGCTGTGATCAGGCCATGCGACTGATGAACGTGTCCTTTCGGGGAGCGCACTTGATTCAGAGGGATCCCCAGTGTCAGACCCCCATTGATCTATCCTACGTCATGCCAGAAAACCCCTTTAATAAGATCACTTTTAAAACACCTTCCCCTTCCTCCAAGTCCACTTTTCCCCCCCCCCCCGTTTTAAGAGACCTTCCCACTTCTTTAAAAATCCAGTCCCCCCCCTTTGAACCCTCTCCAGCTTGCCTATATGGAGCCATAAACGGAATCCCATATTTGACGTGGTCTTACAACGGATTTATAGAGGGTCAATATTATATTTGGCTCATATTAGAAATTGTATTTTGCTACTACTTGCTAACTATATAATATTAAATTGGCTTTAATGTAACGTCTTAAACCCAAGAGAGAAACTGCAGATTTTGAAGAACTTCCCTTTCTATAGTAGACGCAGCTGTCGTGGAAACTTTCCCTTATGCTGGAGTGTGGTATTTTCCTTTTAATAGGAGAAAGTGTGTCTGTGGAGCCGAGGATGTCTTTCTATGGATTACAAGGCGCAGAGCACAGAACGGGCTCATTACCAAGCACTATTCAGCCCAAACTGCTGGCTTGCAGAGACATAAAAGGCGGACAGGATTGATGTTTGATGCTAATAAAAGCGATTAAATGGAGCAAGATAAAAAGAAGTCGTTTATGTGTATCCATTAACATGCAACTTCTTCTGCCTCTAAAACCCAGGCATTACCAGATAATCCCCGCTGTCACTTACACAGGACTCACCGCACGTTGATATGATAATATCACCCTCACATACCGTATGTGCCGGGTTGCATTAGCACATGAATGGTGGATGGACAAAGAGTATCAGCAGAAAGGATCGTGCAGACCCCCATTACGATCGCTGCTTTTAACAAGTCAGCCTATCAATTCTGTGTAGCCTTGAAGATGACGTATATCGATCCGAGTCTTGCATTTTACAAGACCATGAAATAAGTATTCATGGCAGCAGCAGCAGAACACTTAATAATATCCTAAACAGGAGGATAGGAATTTATGGGGCGCCCCAGACACTGACGGGGATGTATGAAATGCTGACCAATATCATAAAACTGCAGCCAGGTATTAACCCACAAAAGGCATGTAGGGGAATATCTGGATAGGACTGTATAGTTTTACTCGATTATAATGTATTAGAGATAAGCGAACCGGTTCCTATTGTGCCGGGTCCATCCAAACCTTAAATTTTTGGGTTTTTCCACCCACAAATCTATTTCATACTCTAGGGCAAGGGTCAGCAACCTTTGGCACTCCAGCTGCTGTGAAACTACAACTCCCAACATGCTCCATTCACTTCCATGGGATTTCAAAGAACAGTAGAGCAAGTATGCATGCTGGGAGTTGCAGTTTTACCACAACTGGAGTGCTGAAGGTTGCCTACCCCTACTTTAGGGTCTCTTCAGAACGCGGAGTATAATAAGTGGAGGCCCAGGGGAGGTGCAGAAAAATAAACACTGATACTCCCATTCCCCCACCTCTCCTGGGCTCCTTTGCAGCATCTAGTGCTCCATCATGGTCATCCTCTGGTCTCTTCTGGCCTCCTGGGTGATGGCAAGGGCCCCATCAAAGAATCATGATGATGGTGCATCAGAAGATGACTGCGATAGAGCCCTGGATGCCACAAAGGAGACCAGGAGAGGTGGTGAGGGCTCGCCTCCCCTCACCTCTCCTGGTCGCCTTTGTGGCATACAGGGCTCTATCGCAGTCGTCTTCTGATGCACCATCACCATGATGCTTTGATCAGTGTTTATTATTATTATTATTTATTTATTTTTTTTTTTTTTTTTTTTTTTTTTTTACACACCTCCATCGGCCTCTAAAAGAGACCCCAGATTATAATAATAGCACTTACGGTTCAGAACGAAACTAGTAGATGAACCTCACCAACATTTAAAAAATGAATCTTGCAAGGTTTGGCCAAGTCTATACAGTATGTATATAGTGTAAAATAGAAGAAAAAAAATATGGCTACTTTCTTCCAGAAACAGCACCACACCCAATTCATAGGTTGTATCCGGTATTGAAGCTTAGCTCCACTGAAGTGAATTGAGCTGAGCAGCAATGCTGCACAAATCTTGGGGAAAGTGGCGGCAACGTTTTTGAAAACAGCGGCAATATTATTGTTAACCTGTACATGAATATAACGTGTATAAAACTATACGCCCCCATTTACAAAGGTAGATCTGTGTGTTCTCTCCAACTGCCATATAAATAGCCTAGAGTAAAAGCAGCTCCCTCTGCCGCTCTACCAGCAGGAAGTCCCAGCAGACAAGTAAATACTGCAGTTTTTATAGCACAATCCTTTTTAATATTTGATTTTTTTGTGGTTTTATTTTGTCTATTAATTCTATAGTTCTTTAAGTAGAAAAATGTTGCTGGTGTGTAGCGCCTTAAAGATTCAGAAAGGTTATATTTTTGAGAACAAGTTCTCTCCGCCATGAAATACAATATAGGTGAACTACATTTCTCTTTTCTTAAATAAAATAAAAAGAAAATCAAACAGATCTCACCGGGTCATGCGGAAGACAAGACTGGAGGTAAGACTATAAATCCTGAGTACAAAGTTAGAGGAAACAGAAGGGATCGGTAAATGGGGGTTTATAAATGGAAAACCTGTCAACCGTATTTGCTTTTTCTTCTTGCATGGCTGCCTTCCAATTAGCAATGGATTTAACCGTTGTGTTTAGAAGAAGACACAGCGGACAAGAAAAGCCGCCCAAATGCTGAGGAGCCAGTGGAAAAGCAGCAAGCTGCCAGGGACAATAATAAAAGCCGCTCACAGACGGTGCTGTGAATAAAAGCCTGTCAAGGTCCCAGAAGACCTTAGTTACAAAGTAAGATCCCAAAACCTGGAAAAAAGTCTTTATTAAGATAATTTTATAAGTCCACGTTTACTGGCACCAAAGGCCAGTTCCTTGGTTGCAGCTGCCTACCAGCAGAGATAGATCTTGACTTTGAGGAGAAAGTCCATATTGTTCTTCAGACTTAGTGAAGTCCATCCGTTTCCTTACAGTCACCGAGGCAACACTCGGCTCCCTTTTTTGTAGCAAACGCTGTTCACAGAGGTCTCTGATCAGGAAAGCTTTCTCCCAGAACCATGTCCTTTGTTAGGTTATGTCAAGTAAGCGGGCCCTGGGCTCCCAATGCTCTGTCCCTGCTATTCACCCCATAATACTACAACATCGGACAGAAGGAGACAGCTGGCCCTGTGACCTCTACGTCACTCTTCCTTTTCACATCGAGCCTCCATAGGAGATGCACTCGGCTCATATCCAGTTCTCGTCCTAACACACTTAACCACAATGCGGAGGAACTTGGTAAACACCCGGTGCTCAAGTGGATGAAGAGACTTCTTCAATAGGTCTCTTCAATTGAAGAGTTAACAGGATTAGAATGAGAAATTACTAAATTATCACAAATCATCATGGTAATGTGACTAATTACCATGAGAATCAATTGCCTGTTTTATTTAGGATTGCTGCTATAGTAATGTGAATTTTTTTTTTTTTTTTTTTGTGATCTACAATGACACACAAAAAATATACAGTTTTATTTATATCACCTTAGACTTGACCAGTTCTACTCCAGTTCCTTTACTCTCTCCCTTCAGGTCATATTTAAAGTGTACCTCCAATTATAAAGTAACTTTCCATAAATGAATAGAACAGGTGAATAGAAGAAACTTTGTAATATATTTTATTAAAGAAATCTGTTTCTTTCTTCACCTATTAGGCTCCTCTCCACTAAGATTTTTTATCTTTATAGCATCACACACAGAAATCTATGGAGAGGGGAGGAGGATAGTGGCAGATTTATTTCCGCATTCTATGTAGTGGTTGAGTCTTATCTTGAGCTAGAGCAGTATTAGTATCACACTCAGAGTAGCAGCTATATTTATAGGTCAGTCTTTTCCAGAAGTTTCCTCCTCCCCTTTACCCTCTCAATAGACTTCTATGTAAAAAGTAACTCAGCCTTATAAGTGGAGAAGGAAACAGATTTCTTTAATACTATATATTGCAACGTTTCTTATATTTACCTCTACTATTCATTTACTTTTTATAAGTGGAGGTACACTTTCAATCATTTTGTAATGCCTAGGCTTTCACAGTTTTGCAATGACCACATGGTATATTCTTAAGGCTGAACTTCAGGTTACCTAACAACAACTTCACTTCCTATCTGTGTGACCACAGTCTCATCTTATGCACTACAGCGTCACAGGAACAGCCTGGTTTTACGTTTCCACCATATTCTCTAAGACTAGACAGAAGATATTCTAGCATTGACTGAAAAATTCAAATTCAAGAGAAATTTTAGAAAAAAGATAGGGGTGTACATGTCTTGTCCCAGTTTTGCTAGTTGTTAGCATGGCTTGGTAATAGGGGTATAGCTTTAATGTACCAACCTGTGCCAAAATTGCACCATAATTTTGTAGAGATAGTTTAGGCCAACCATGAGATGGACTATAGCAGAGAATTGCGCCTATTGAAAGAACTATATTAGAATACCTCTGTGTGTCACAATGGAGAACTGTACTGTAAGCTGGGGTGAGCAACCTTTGACACTACAGCCTCTATGAAACCACAACTCTCAGCATGCTCCATTGACGTCTATGGGAGTTACAATTACAGCACAGCAAGTATACATGGGACAGCTGGAGTGCCAAAGGTTGCTGACCCCCTTCCCTTGATAATGGTTAGTCAAACACTCATTCCTCCTGATTTCCCATACACATCGGCCGCTGGCGTGCTTATGTTCCCATGTTTTCCTTTCTCTGCCCCCCGCTCCGCCCCCCCCCCCCCCCCCGCCTTTTTTGTTGCACATTCGGCGCGTTTGAGCCAAACTAGGAGTGGCCACAAAAGGAATGGGAAATAAAGGAAGTTCTTATACTTCTCCCTTCTGCTCAATCCATTCCTGGCTTTGGCTCAAAAAACCGCAGCAAAATCTGCAACAAAAACAGCTGTGTTTCCGCAACGTGGGGCCTCAGCCTAAGAGTTTCCCAAAGCAGAGTCTACAACAGGAAACTGTCTTTGTACCGACAAGATTTTTTGGCCCAAATGAAACTCAGCTGAACTGAATTAAGCATGTCGGTTCATCTGACCAGAGTTCAGGCTGGTAAATCTTGCCAATACATAGACCAAGTTTCCCACCCTGAAGACTGTGTGAAACCAGACTAAGTCTGTTTAAGGCTGAGGCCCCACGTTGTGGAAATGCAGATTTTTTTGTTGCAGATTTTGCTGCGTTTTTTGAGCCAAAACCAAGAATGGCTACAAAAAGGTATGGGGAATATCTTATACTTCTCCATTCTGTTCAATCCACTCTTGGTTTTGACTCAAAAAACCGCAGCAAAATCTGCAACAAAAAATGCGCGTTTCCGCAATGTGGGGCCTCAGCCTAAAGGCGTTTTCTGGTACCAAATAGATTTTTCCTGTGTATAGGTCATCAAAATGTGATCTGTGGGGGTCCAACACCAGGACCCTGCACAGATCAGCTGTTGCAGCAGCCTCTGGGTGCTAGAAGCTGCTAGTGACCAAGGAGTGCATGCAATATTGCTCCTATTCAAGTAATCGGTGCAGAGCAGCCGCCCTGTCCACTGCAAAGCGGTGGTTCCGGGGATTTGCAGTATCACTCCTATTCTGAATAGGAGTAACGCTTCTCCCCATCCCCAAAACCACAAAACCTGCAACAAAAATGCTGCATTTCCGCAACGGGGGGCCTCAACGTTAAAACGAACAAGTTTTTAAACCTTTAGCAACTATGAAACTTCAGCAAAGTGCTGTGGAATTAGTAGACCAAACCATGACTACAACTACGCCTCCTGCATAAATGGCTGACAACCATGATCAGACACGAGAACTAAATCTCCTCTAATTCACAATAAAGGCCAATGTCTGAAATTCTATGAACGTAAATATGTAACAAACTATACATATAATTATACAATATTGTTCATTGTATAATATATTTTAAAATAATCATTTTTGTAAAGCCAGAGTCGGTAACTTTTCTCCGATTCAGATTCCACAGCAAAATACAGATCCTTTAAAGCACTGCCCATTGTGGAGAACTATTTCAGTAACAAACCAATCTGATATAACCACCACCATATAATTTTTCCCCAATTAAATAATCCATCAAAACAATCCAGATTAATTCCGAGCATGCTGTGGAAAGTTGCAATGATACGACCTGAAATAATATCATTTATTTATGAAAACATCCCCGGCTTCCTTTGCTGGTTACATTCCAACCACAATAAAACCAAATTTATCATGTAGTAAAGAGTTTAACGCCAGACATGGGGCCCATCCGGCTCATTAAGACGTGTATACAGACTGCACTAGAATCAATTCCAACCAGCGGATTTATAAATAGAACTTTTAGACATGTTTTCAGCCTCGTAACATCTGTATCGTTCTGCCTGTCTGGGTAGAGCGCAGCTTTACTCTCTGTGCTGGGAAGTGACCCCATTGCAGTTCTACAAGGACTATTGTTTCTCATAAGGCAATATGGCCATGAAGTGATTTATGAGTTCTGATATTGTTTTGCTGACAGGGGTTACTTGATCTAATTTTATACACACACACACAAAAAAAAAAAAAAAAAATATGTTGCCTGTGCTGCTACGGCTGGAAGAGCTTTCGGCGCTGAGGCCATGTTTATGTTGCAAACTGAAAAAAAAAAAAAAAAAAAAAAATCTCTGTAGAGAACATAACCCGGGGCGCTGCTGGTCAAGACAGATTTATGCTAACAATACAGCCATTCCTGTAGATTTCGTCAAGTCCAGAGGATACTGCACATTAGCTTGATGGCATTTAAATAGAACAGAGTCGTAAATGATGTTTATCGCAGTGATACTAATGTTTCAAGGCTTAGGGGAATTCTATATGGACTCTGTTAAGGGGTCGTACACATTAGACCAAAGTCGGGCAAAACTGTCAATTTCAGAGGGTCCAGCCAACCATCTAATGTATATGGGGGTGCTCCAATTCTCCATTGATGGGGTAAAGAAGGATCAGGCATGCTGGATTTTAACATGTGGATCCTTTGTTCTCACAGGACGTACGCCAGGTGTCTGGCAGCAGCTTCTTCCCCTCTCCCCAATGAGAGCATATGTATATTTAGCAAAGTTAATCATTGATGCGTATGGGGGTGTCAAGAGGAAAAATTGTCTTGGTCGAAAGATATCTAAAATGTATGGCCACCTTTACACCTTAGCAACTGTAAATAGTTGAGTTTATTCGGTGTTTATCAGGAGATCATTGGGCATCCAGAATATAACCTTAGCCACCCTAACAATGGGAGAAACGTCATGTCTTCCAAGTTAACTCCAAACCATTCTCTGTCCTGTGGAAAGGAAAATGTAGTTACATTGGTGCAGCCACTCACATGTAACAGGGATCATGGAGGAGAAAGGTGTATTATACTCTATGGTTGGCGTTCAATGTGCTCAGTTCTTCTTATGTCCAGGGAAAGTTAGGTAGTCATACACATAAGATAGTTGGCTGATCCTGCTGAAATCTATGGGTCCAGGTTGGACTTTCTTCTTATGTCCACAGAAATCACTGCCTATAGGCTTAAGTAGTGAAATGTATTTCAACCCACCTCAATGCATTAAAGAAAGATGATCTGCCGTGATGACATGGCAGACCCAAAAGTCAAGTTGTAAACGTCTTTTAGGTGTAGTTAAATGACAGATACTTTATAGATAACACTGATATACCCAGACCACTGATTTATTAAGAATAATAATATATGACTATAGGTAGAGCATGACAAGGAGGCATCTCAAGTGTGTTCTTCGGTAACACGATTAAAGGGTAACCAACCCCAATACTGAAGATTGGTATTTCCAATAGTCAATGCTTTTTTTCAGCTCCTGCCATGATGATACTAAGGTGTAGAACTATTCCCCATTCCATGGCAGAGATAGGGAAAGCTCAGAATGGCCCAAAAAGGAGCAAGTGAACCCCTTGGTGGGTCCCAAACCTCCTACTTCATCTTCCGATGTCTCGTATCTGCCTGAGGTCTGCTACCGTATGAGCATGTATCTTCGGCTCACAAAGCTAAGAGGGTTCTAGTTCAAGACAAGAACCAGTCAGTAGATTACAGACAGGACCCCAGGGTAGAAATGGTCTGCGGAAAGGACTAGGCAGCAAACTAATGCTGAAAAAAACGTATTGGCACAGTAACAAACATATACATGGCAGCAAATATATTCTACAAAGAATATGTGAACCGAGAGCAAGGCAGGTGGTTTGGACTCCGCAACCAGAAATGAACGCACACGCGGTAGTTCAAGAAAAAAATATATATTTACTATAAGTTAATAAAGGCTAGTTAAAGGTAAAATGACAGGGCTAAAGACAAGCAAAATATACAATATAGCATGAACAATTTCAAGGCAAATTCTGCAATGGTTTCTACTTTTACTCTGTCCACTTCTGCAGTATGGACACTGAATGAACAATATACTCAAAACTATCCCTAACTGACCCTGACTTCACATTTGGGTGCACCCCCTTTTCCCCAGTGGTCCAGGTGGACCGCTTACAGTCCGTAGAAGCGCGCGGTGGGGCCCAAAGTCGGTCCTTTCTTTTATAGTGAAGCGTCCTCTCCTCACGGTTATCAGGATCTTGGGAGAAATGAAGTCCTCTTTAACAGGGAAACCCAATGAATGCAATGTAATCCAACAGCAGATTCCACTCAGCACACTGACAGTCCTGCCGAATCCATACACTGAGCTGGGATGTAAACCGGGATTTAGCAGGTGCTGTCCAGTACATCAACAGCACTGCGAGTCTCTATCTGTGGTATCCAAATACACAGTCACAATGTCAGTCTCACTGATCAGCCACTGAGCACAGTTCCTTTCACGTGGACTCACTAGTCCTGTTGTCTCTTTACACTCTGTTTGTCTCTGGACCAAGATACAGCTTAGCTGTACAGAAAAATCTCCACACCAGTTCAATACAACACTTGCCAAGATGGCTGCTGCTCTCTGTCTCGTCACTTCCTGCTTCTCTGCTCACACTCTGTCTGCAGAACAGGCAAGCTGACATAAAAGGGGGGGTCTCACTCCAGCATCATGTCACAATTACAATGGCTGCTGTCTTAAAGGAACAGAATCACAGAAATACATTCAACATTAACAGTTTATACAGACAAATAAAGTTTAGGACAACATTGGCTGTCTCTTACATATTCCCCCCCACTTTAAGATTGGCAGTCCCTGCCTATGACTGTATATCCAGAGGGTTGTACTTTTATGCACAGAGTGGTAGTATACCGATGTATGGCAGGACAAACAAACTCATCCTGCGCATACCGAACAGGGGGAATACCAGCATTTGGCCTAGTGGTCCGTCTGAGGACCGGTGGTATATTATGGGGTGCTGCAGCTATGGGCTGAGAAGGACCAGCGGATTCCGCACCAGAGGGGGCACAGGCCGCAGATACAGTAGTCACAGGTGGAACATCCCCAGGAGCAGGGATCGGCCAACAATCATCCTCCTCGTCGGAGGCCCATTCCGCACCTCCATTCTCTGACTGTGGGAGCTCATTCACATTGGCAGGCCCATCGTGATTTGTCCCTTCAGAATGACACAGGCGCAACATATTTCGGTGAAGTACTCTAACACAATCAGTTCCTTCTTTCTGGACCTGGTACACTGGCCCATTCGCATACTTGCGGCCAACAACACGATACGGCAAAGCCTCCCATCTGCTTTCCAATTTCCCTTGGGGTTTCTTGACACGAACTAGCACCAGGTCGCCTGGTTGCAATGGTGCTTCTTGCACTGGGGTCTTATCAGGATGGGGATGTTCTTGCAGGCGCTGCCGCACCAATCGATGGATCGTCTCAAGTCTCTGCCGATGCGCCCGCACCCAAGAGGTTGGATCCCTCGGAGGGAACCCATCCACATCATTCAACTGTAATTCTCCTATACTTCGCCCAGACCGCCCAAAGAGAAGTGTATAAGGAGAGTACCCCGTTGTAGAATGGACCTGATTGTTATAGGCCCACACCATTTCAGACAAGAACTGAGGCCACTGTAACTTCTTGTCTTCCTCCAGAGTCAGCAGCATCTGTAGCAGAGTTCTGTTGAATCTTTCACAGGCCCCATTTCCCTGAGGGTGGTATGGAGTCGTGTGCGACTTCTTTATCCCGTAGATACGTTGAACTTCTTTCATTACGTGTCCCTCAAAGCAGGCGCCCTGGTCGGAATGGATGCGTTGGGGGCACCCATATACTCGAATGAAATCTTGGCACAGAGCACGAGCTGCTGACTCAGCTGTCTGGTCCTTGGTGGCGGTTACCACCGCAAATTTGGTGAAGTGATCCACCATTACGAGGCAATACTGGTGTCCGCTATTGGATGGGCCCACCATTAGATAGTCTATCATGACGATTTCTAAAGGTTCCTGGGTCACGATGGTTTGCAGGGGAGCTCTCTGTTCTATTGCCTTATGGATCTCACAAGTTCGACAGCTGCGGCATACTTCTTCGACCATTTGACGAAGACCAGGGCAGTAAATCAGTCGCTGTAACCAACGAAAGGTCTTCTCATGACCAAAATGTCCATTCTTATTATGAGCCTCAACTGCCAAGGAGCGAGCCAGTTCACTAGGCACCACAATTTGGTATCGAATGTCGATCTCAGAAGGTAAATAGATCTTTCGGCATAGCACTCCATTTTTCATCTCCAACTTTTCCCACTGACTCAGAACAGATAATATCTCACGTGTCAGTCGTTCTCTTTCCTCTCTACAGGGCTTCTGGCCTTTCTCAACACACTTGATCATCTGCGCCAGCCCCTCATGGGTCTGTTGTATCTGTGCCCATTCCTGTCGTGAGGGACCAAAGAAAGGAGCCATTTCAGTCCCCTCCATCTCAAACTGATTAGTGGCGGTCAAGGCCTGTGAAAATCTGCTGAAATCGGGCACCTCCACATGCTCCAACTCATGATCCACGTCTTCTGTGGGGGTCTGGGCAGTTACCCTAGAAAGTCCGTCAGCATTCTGGTTCTCTGTCTTGGACCGATACTTAATGCGGTAATTGAATGTAGACATTCGGGCTATCCACCTCTGCTCTAACGCCCCGAGCTTGGCATTTTCCAGGTGAGCTAGTGGGTTGTTGTCAGTCAGTACTAAAACTTCAGCACCGGTCAAATATTCAGAGAATTTCTCGGTCATGGCCCATACCAGTGCCAACAGCTCCAATTTAAATGAACTATAATTCTCGGGGTTTCTTTCAGAATCTCTCAAAGACCGGCTGCCGTACGCTATGACCCTCTCCTGGCCATCCTGAAGCTGGGAAAGCACTGCTCCAAGACCATACAGGCTTGCATCTGTATATAGCTGGAACGGCAAGTGGTAATCAGCATATGCCAAGATTGGGGCTGTTGTCAGTGCATCCTTCAATGCCTGGAAGGCTTGTTCCTGTTCAGGTCCCCACTTCACGGACCGGTTCTTTGGACCACCGGATGTGCCTCGTAGGAGAGCATTAAGTGGTGCTGCTACCTTGGCGAAATCCTTAATAAACCGTCGATAGTAACCGGCTACTCCAAGGAACGCCCTCACTTCTCGCAGGGTAGTCGGTATCGGCCAATCTTGAACAGCCGCTATCTTGTCTCTTGATGGTCTCACCCCTTCTCCTGATACGCGGTGACCCAAGTAATCAATTTCAGATTGGAACAACCGACATTTACTGGGTTTCAATTTGAGCCCATGTTCCCGCAATCTTCGAAATACTTGCCCCAACTGGTGGAGATGGTCTTCAAAGGTCGCAGAATACACTATAATGTCATCCAAGTAGATGAGAGTGAACTCAAAGTTGAAGTCACCGAGACATTTCTCCATCAACCGCTGAAACGTTCCGGGTGCATTTGTCAACCCGAAGGGCATCCGGTTAAATTCGTATAGTCCCATGGGCAAGATGAATGCCGTCTTCTCCTTGTCTTTTGTGGCCATCGGCACCTGCCAATACCCACTAGCCAGATCTAGTGAGGAGAAGTACCGGGCTCTCCCTAGCGCTGAGAGGGACTCCTCAATCCGTGGCAAGGGGTAGGAATCTCGTACGGTGCAAGCGTTTAACTTCCGATAGTCTACGCAAAATCGGATGGACCCATCTTTTTTTCTTACTAACACCACAGGAGCCGCCCAGGGACTCTGGCTTTCTTGGATGATCCCACCCTGTAGCATCTTAGCTAACAGTTCTTTCACTTCCTGATACAACTGTGGAGGAATTTGTCGGTAGCGCTCTCTAATTGGAGGGGTGTCTCCTGTGGGAATCTCATGGTAGATCCCTGTGGTACATCCAAAATCTTCAGCATACCGTGCAAAGGTGGCTCGGTTCTCCCACAACAGCTCATCTACCTTCTGCACCCATTCCAGAGAACATGAACTTACATCCATCTTCATCTGTTCTCGAATTGCACAGCCATTCCATTCAGAGGTGGGTTCCTCATCTTCTCCCATGGACACAGTTACGGTCCACTCATCCCTTTCAGTCGGCTTCAGCTGCATTGGAGTTACTTTCCTTACTTCCTCCGGAGTCACATAGATGTTAGCCAGCAGCCTCCCTGGGGTCAGGTCCACACTCTGGTCCTGAGTGTTTACACATCGAAGTGGTACTCTTCCATTGCGAATTATTGCCAAGGAACGGGCCACTAGCGGATCAACACCTCCTTCGGCTGCCTGCAGTGGTTCTACCAACACAGCTATGCCCTCTAGTTTCCGACAGGTGCCTACGGGCATGGACACTATTGTCTCCCGACTGGGTGGCAGTGTAACTTTTGTATGCAAAGGAACTGAAATTCGAGCCAGAGGACGATGTGCATCTGAACTTTTCTGTAAGCCACATGTCCGGATCAGCCGCTGGAAAGCTGTTTGAGTAGGCCGATGGGTGGTGGTTTCTTTCCAATAACCGTGACCTTTCTTTTCAAAGAGGATCTGATCTAATTCTTTTAACACATTCATCCCCAAAATGACAGGGACCTTTACTTCATGTGACTCCTGTACCACCACAATGCCTTTCCTACCTAGATCTTGGCCACATACCCGGACATTCATCCAGGCCACTCCCACGACCGGAACTGGTAACTGGTTAGCTGCGACCACTCGTACGAATGTATGGGGATCATATTTCACATGTTGCCGGAAGTACCGTTCATAACAGTCTCTACTCAAGGTCGTTACTTGGGAACCCGTGTCAATCATCCCGGTAACCGGAATACCCTCCATTTCCACCTGTATGACAGGACTTGCAGCGATCAGGTCATCATCAGGGCATTCTCCCCACATAGTCTCCTTGTCAGTCTCCCCTACTACACGCCCTTCAGCAGCAGGGGACTTCAGTTTAACGGCGGTCTCTCATAAGTTTGTCGCTGCTCTGGACATCTAGCAGCAACGTGGCCCATCCGTCCACACTCCCAGCAGCGTATCCCCCGTCGTTCTGGCCATCTGTTTGGGCCCCTTCGGTAAGCCCCTTCGATTTCTCCTGAGCACTGCACTAAATGATTTGGACCCCTTCGGTAGGTCCTATCCTCACCCCTCCAGCGGGGTGGTGGGTGATTCTGACTTGCTGGGTGTGGATGGCTCACCCTTTCATCTCCAGTCTTCTGGAAGTCTGCAATTTTCATAGACTGCTCATCACAACGAGTGTGCAAGTGTTCCATTTGTTCTTGCAGTTTCTGCATTACTGTGAGAATTTCTTTAACTGTCCCTTTTTCTACTGTCTCTGAGCCAGAACTAGCCCCCTGTGACAAAGTAACTCCAACTGCGGTCTGCGGCCTCGGGACCATACTATTGGCACGGGAGATGGCCTCTACCTGTACATCATGGAATTTAGCATCAGTCTCTCGTCGTATAAAATCCTGCATAGTCACAGTTAAACTGCCGTCACGTATCCCCAGGACAAACTGGTCACGGAGAGTCCGATCAGGGTTACAGAAGGCTGGCGAGCCCCCTCTTTCCTTCCTTTGAATATCTCGGAGCAGTTCTTGTAGGGCATTTGCATATTGGGGAAGGCTTTCATTCTCCTGTTGTACCCTCTGGAAGAACCGAGCCTGCAGAGACCCCAGCAATGCAGTTTCTCCATAGATGGTTTCTAGAATCTGGACTACTTGCTCAAATGTCTGCCTTTGTTCAAATGGCCTCAGTATCACCGTGGTCTTAGCATCCCCTTGTAATGTCAATATTGCTAGCTCTACTAGTACTTCTGGTGTGGTCTGGTACATTCGCTGTATCATTCGTATCTGTTCCACCCACATACTCACTGACATATTATTGCCATCAAATTTAGCTAACTGACTCATTATAGCCCCTGCTGGCATTCTTCCTCCAGCACCATTCTCCCGAACGGGTGCGTCACTGTCCATTCTGGTAAGCGGATCCTGCCGACTACGCCAATTTGTGAACCGAGAGCAAGGCAGGTGGTTTGGTCTCCGCAACCAGAAATGAACGCACACGCGGTAGTTCAAGAAAAAAATATATATTTACTATAAGTTAATAAAGGCTAGTTAAAGGTAAAATGACAGGGCTAAAGACAAGCAAAGTATACAATATAGCATGAACAATTTCAAGGCAAATTCTGCAATGGTTTCTACTTTTACTCTGTCCACTTCTGCAGTATGGACACTGAATGAACAATATACTCAAAACTATCCCTAACTGACCCTGACATCACATTTGGGTGCACCCCCTTTTCCCCAGTGGTCCAGGTGGACCGCTTACAGTCCGTAGAAGCGCGCGGTGGGGCCCAAAGTCGGTCCTTTCTTTTATAGTGAAGCGTCCTCTCCTCACGGTTATCAGGATCTTGGGAGAAATGAAGTCCTCTTTAACAGGGAAACCCAATGAATGCAATGTAATCCAACAGCAGATTCCACTCAGCACACTGACAGTCCTGCCGAATCCATACACTGAGCTGGGATGTAAACCGGGATTTAGCAGGTGCTGTCCAGTACATCAACAGCACTGCGAGTCTCTATCTGTGGTATCCAAATACACAGTCACAATGTCAGTCTCACTGATCAGCCACTGAGCACAGTTCCTTTCACGTGGACTCACTAGTCCTGTTGTCTCTTTATACTCTGTTTGTCTCTGGACCAAGATACAGCTTAGCTGTACAGAAAAATCTCCACACCAGTTCAATACAACACTTGCCAAGATGGCTGCTGCTCTCTGTCTCGTCACTTCCTGCTGCTCTGCTCACACTCTGTCTGCAGAACAGGCAGGCTGACATAAAAGGGGGGGGGGGTTCACTCCAGCATCATGTCACAATTACAATGGCTGCTGTCTTAAAGGAACAGAATCACAGAAATACATTCAACATTAACAGTTTATACAGACAAATAAAGTTTAGGACAACATTGGCTGTCTCTTACAAATACACAAAAAGACTTACAGGCTCTGACCGAATCTTTGGCAGTGCGATGACCCGAGGTAATGTTATCGCAGTCAATGCATTGGAAATGAAATCAGACCTATGATTAAAAAAAAAAAAAAAAGAAAAATCTGTAACCAAAAGGAAATACCCAAGTGCTTAGGTGATACACTTTTTTTTGCCAAAATAGTCTTTTAACCCTGGCAGGTTATAGGAGGAGACCAAGCGATAGCCTTTTTAGCAGCTGTGTACTGAATTTCCACTCCAGTTTTGGGTGGTTTTTCTGCCCTCAATCACACCTACAAGGAGGGATTGAAAAGCTTCTTCCAACATGAAGGCCACCTATCTCCTGAAATCCCATACCGGTGCACTTCTGAACACCTCTGCCTAAAGTCAAGGCTTATTGTATCTTGTGCGCATGCGCTGCCCTCACAATGCACAAAGCTTGTGCCAATGGCTCACTGCACATCACTGGGGACACAGAGCAGTGAGCTGGCAGAACAAGGTCTGCGCATTGCGAGGGTGGCGCACGCGCACAAAGATACATCAAGCCCCAAGGAAGAGCTTGGCTGCCAAAGGAAACTTGTCAATCACACCTTGTAGGAGTGAACAAAAGTGCAGAATAACCATCCAGGACTGTGACTAGGAGCACAGAGATGCCGTCCACCATGACTACCTGAGGTTAATTTGCATAAGCCAAGATGACTTTCTAAATTGGTAATAACTCTGGCATCAGTTTTTGGTCTCTAGGACATGATTCTAATGCGTTACACTGAATGCAGTAGCTGCTGGTCTTGGTTGGGGGTCCGAAAATTACCCGACAGGTTCCCTTTAAAAAATAAAAAAAATTAATCTAATGCTGGACCCCACTGATTATAATGGGGGACATCAGGTCTGTTGCTTTCTCCATCACATCGTGAAACGAAAAAAGTCATGCTTGCTGGACTTTTTCATCATGATGTTAGACAGACTCAGCACAAGATAGAGCCTCAAAAGCAGATGTGAATGTAGCCTAAGTGGAGTTCTGTGCAGGTCGATTCTCTTACTTAACATGCAATCCTATGTAGTCTTGCAGACTTGTCTTCTAGTGACTCAATGACCACAGGGTTCACTCTGCCTCCAAATACTTGCATGATATATGCATAATCTTGGCAAGTCTCTCCTGTCTTTCTATGGGCATATCAAAGAGCCTAAAGTGCTGCCAAACTATTACTAAGCCTTGGCCTGTACATGGGTGACTGGTGTAGAAGTCATTAAGGATTTCTCAGAATGTCACTGGCCAATTCCACGCAGAGTTGTAACATTACACCGTATTTCAGCAAACGACCATTGCACTACTACCGTACTACCGTACCGCTATATGGTGCACTGTGTGATTCTACATTACAGAATTACAGTAGGCTACATCCACATCAACATAAAAAAAAAAAAAAAAATAGCCATTAAAAATGGATGAAATGGTCCATTTTCTATTGATCTGTCACATAATTTTCATCTACTTTCCAGCTGTTTGATTTTTAACCTTTTGTTACCGGTTTTTAAAGTCTGTTAAAAAAAAATAAAATAAAAAAATACATACATCCATTATATATAATATAAATAATATGGATGAATTTCACATTTTACTTTTTTTGTCTTTTGACCCAAACAAATGATTCATTGTATTGGATTGATATTAAATCAAAGGATCAGTTTTTACATAAAAACAGATTGACATCAGCATTGCATCCATTAAGACAAGATCAATGGGGTAAAAGACAAGACTGATAAAATTCATCCTTATATTAAAGGTCCAGTAAAAACGTATGCAAAACTGATGACACTTGGCTGTCAAAAACAGACACGAAACGTATGCAAATCTAGACTGATTCGTCCACATGGCAGCAGCTTTTTAACATTTTCAGCCTACATAAAACTACCACCATATCTATTTTTCACACTCACTACACTGCACAGTTGTGTGAACATAGTCTTAGAACACTTTGATTTCAATGTGTCTATTCACAAGTCAGTGAATAGAACAGAACATTTTCAGCAGGGCTGTGGGTCGGAGTTGGTGCCTATTTTGGTGGAGTCGGAGTCGGTATAAAATGGACCGACTCCGACAATATATAATAAATTGGTACAGTTAGTAGTACAATGCAGTATGTGCTGAATATATTTTCATAAGAATTTGGGAAAATGATGAAATGTTGAAAATGATGAAATGTCCTGTAAGGTCTGTTCTATTCCTCATATAATGATGGGACTGAGTTCTGAGTGAACCTATAAGGTTTAGCAGTGCCAGGGCTGTGGAGTCGGAGTCGGTGCCTATTTTGGTGGAGTCGGAGTTGGAGTCAGGGGAATTGAGGAGTCGGAGTCGGGGTTTGGCGTACCGACTCCACAGCCCTGTTCAGGGATCTCTAATCTATGAGGGATGAGTGAAAATGGGTCTCCGATAGAAGCAAAGCGGCCATTACTCTCCACAATGGTGTGAATCTAGCCTAAGTCTCCTCTAGAAGAAATGCTTTTTTCTGTCATATTCTGTATTCCTCTGTATGATATTAAGGTCATCAGAAGCAGTCTTATATCTGTGTGACTGCGGGGGCCCAAGCACAGGCCTCAGTGGTGACACCAGACACATGACATCACCAGGAGGCCCAGAAGAGGTGAGCGAATGTGAGTATAACTGTTTGTTGCTTTTTACACCTCCCCTGGACGTCCACTAATAATGCTGAAAAGACCCCAGAGTATAATAATTTCACTTCCGGTTCACAAACCCCAAAAGTTTTTTTTTTTTTTTTTATTGTCGATATATGAGTAATATGTTCCAATATTATTTTTTTACTATATATATATATATATATATATATATATATATATATATATATATAAAAATATATATATATATATATATATATAACACACACATACACACACACTGTATATGTAGTTTAGTGCCAGCATGTTTTTTTTTCTATAAAACATACATATTGAACACATATACACTAATATATATATATATATAAAACACACACTTAATACATACATATATACATACAATACATATATCGTTCTGTAGATCATATGAAAGTTATTTAATGATTCAAATATTGTGACAAACCACGAGAAGAAAAAAAAAAAAAAAAGTCACAAGAGCATTTACAAGGAAACAAGCGCCCTCTAGTGGCCCTGTAAGTTATGACATGATAATGAAAACTACCATATAAAGAGACATGAGGATATAAAAACAAAAAGACTGCTAATGCAGACAATATATACAATAAATGTAAAATATTGTAAGGTCCTTTGATAACATAATGCCATATAAATGAAGGACTATCTTGATTTTTTTTTTCTTGCTACAAAATGAGAATGTTTTGGCATTGAAGAGCAATGCTATTACTAACCATGATGAAGTTTTTACCAGTGTGTAACTATTATGGGGTACTATTAGTGACTATGTATAAATAAACATTGAATGTGTCACCAATTTCCTAACCAAATAGATTTCTAAAGGTGCTATTGACATAAAACTCTCACCAGAAGTTGGTAACAACCCATCCAATCCACACAGGCAAAATAAAAAAACCTTCACAACCTTATGGTTGCAAGACATTCTGATGGCATTGGTTACTGAAAAATTTGTAAAATAATGAAGGTTCCAGTGAGCACTGTTGGGGCCATACTCCTGAAGTGGAAAGACCATCATTTCACCATAAACCGGCCACGACCAGGTGCTGCCCCAAGAATTTAGACAGAGGAGTGAAAAGAATTATCAGAAGAGGTACCAAGAGCCAAGAACCACCTGTGGAGAGCTACAGAAAGACCTGGGATCAACAGGTACAATTGTTTCAAAGAATGAATGTGCTCGACCTCCATGGCCTGTAAGCACGCTCACCATGCAAGACTCCATTACTGGACAAAAAGCACGTTCAAGCGCATATAAAGTTCGCTCATCGACATTTAGACAAGTCTGTGAAATACTGGGAGAATATAGTCTGGTCAGACAAGACCAAAAGTGAACTATTTGGATGCCATAATACACACCATGTTTGGAGGCCAAAATGCACTGCATATCACCCCCCAAAACACCAACAGTGAAGGTTGGAGGTGGGAACATCATGGTGTGGGGCTGTTCTTCAGAGAAATGTACTGAGACATTCTTGATAAAATTCTGCTGCAACTACCAGGATGAAGGTGATACGAGGGTGGACATTTCGGCAAGACAATGACCCCAAACACACAGCCAAGGAAACTCAATTCGTTTCAGAGAAAAAATAAAGCTTCTAGAATGGCCTAACCAATAACCTGACCTGAATCCAATAGAAAATCTATGGAAGGAACTCAAGTTCAGAGTTACAGAAGGAGCCCACCGAAGCTTCACGATGTGAAGAGTGTGTGTGTGGAAGAACGGGCCAAAATCACACCTGAGCAATGCAGGACACTAGTGTCTCCATACTGGAGACGTCTTGAAGCTTCATCACCAACAAAGGCTTTATCCCAAGTATTAAAAGAATACGTTTTTCCTGTGTCATTTCCCATTATTACACATAATTTATGGACATCTATGGTTTGATTCTTTGCCTGTGGAGATTGGATGGATTGTTACAGACATCTGCTGAGAATTTCATTTCTATAGCACCTTTAGAAACAGATTTACTTAAAAAATTGTGACGTGTTCAATACTTAAATTATATATATATATATATATATATATATATATAATAATTTATTTTATTATGGGCATTGCAACAGCTTCACTCATTCATGACATTGCTGGTTATTAATTACGTGTTTTTAGGCTACAGATTTTAGGTGTTTTTTGGTGCAGATTTTAATGCGGTTTTTCGAGCCAAAGCCAAGAGTTGCTTCAAAAAGAATGATAAATATATAGGAAGTTCTTAGACTTCTCCCCAACCCACGCTTGGCTTTGGCTAAAAAAAAAAAAAAAAAAAAAAAAACAACAACAGCAAAAAAATCTGCTTTTCCGCAACATGGGGCTCAGTCTTAGACTATCCCTTCACTGTTAACTTTCTGGGGTTCTCACCCTTCCAGGAAAATATAATACATAACTATACTCATAAAACAGACTCATATGCCATTTGATATACCCCACTCCATATATCCTGAAGCATAACTAATTTAATTTTACAACCTACACGTAGCTATGAACCCAGTCTGAACTGCACAGTAACCTCTCCGCACCTGCGCTACACAAACAAGGATCCTCCAATCTGCCTGCGCCCCAAGGTAACGCTCTCAAGCATTTGAAAATTCTTAATCTCCAGCCCTGACCTCAGTGTGTTGCTATATAAAGGATGAAAACAACATCTACATGACTCAAATTGCCTAGCAAATACGTATTTTACCTTGGAGCCACTGCTTACTCTAAACTGGGATAAATTTAGAAAAAAAAATTTCTTCACAGATGTTCATATAAAAATCCCCAAAAAAACAAAAAAAAACTAAAAAAACAAACAAAAAACACCCAACAACCCCATACACCTCAGATCGCAGCCTAGCTCCGACATACACATGCACACTTGTTCAGTCAACTTTAAGGCTAGGGCAACTTTGGTAGCAACTCTTGTCACACAGGCAAAGATTACCACGTCGCTCTGAGACTCCTTGACCAATGTAGGTGAATGGAGTAACGTTGCAACCCCGCAGTTGCTGTGACTGACTTCCAGTCACAATAAAATTCAGCAGTCTGCGAACTTTTTCAATAAGAAATTGAAGACACAGCCTCCTCGTGGTTGCAACTGAACGCCATTAATTTACATTCAAGTAGTCAAGTAGTTGCAGGCCAATGCGGCAATCTTTGGTTGTGCAATGGAATTTGCAGCCTATGTTGCTATGTAGTCCTAGTCTAATTTTGTGAAAAGTCATACAAATCTGATGGTATCTCACAAATCCAGTGGTGTCTGCCACAACAAAAAGATTGCACATTGAAATTCAATATGCCCGATCCCTCACTTCCTGACATCAGTGGATGGTCAGTGGGTCCTGCCGGAATTGGAGACATACAGTAATGTAGGGCCCCACAGAAGTCCATGAATATACCAACATAGCTATATACATTCATGAGAAAAAGAAAGTACACCCTCTTCAAATTATATGGTTTTATGTGAATATATATAAAAAAAAAAATATAAAAAAATAAGGTTCTTAGAAGGACTTAAAATTAAGTAAATACAACCTCAGATAAACAACGCATGACAAATAAATAACGACACCGTGTAATTTCACAAAATCTAGGCTAAAATGCAGAAACGGGGTGTGAAAAGTTAAGTACACCCATATGGCTTCCTTAGAAATTATGATGGCAAGTCAAGTGCTACTAATCAAATAGCCTTGGTTAAATTGATCATCATGATGCATCACCACCTATATAAAATCAGAGGTTTGGGCAGTTTGCTGGTCTGCAGCTTTCAGGTCTATGTCAATAGAAAGGAAAGACATCAGCAATGATCTTAGAAATTTTGCTGTCTATCACTCAGGGACAGGTTATAATGCCACTTCCAAACAATGATGTCCTTCATTCTACAAGTGGAAAACAGACAGCTGACAATCTTACCTCGGAGTGGACATCTCAGCAAATTCAACTGAAGGTCAAACCACGCAAAAAAACAGAGCTGTAGATTCTTATCTGGCTATTGGTTGCTTATAATGTGGTGCGGACAGCGGAACTCCTTGTATCATAGGGTTTATGATACTGGGAGTCCGTCTGCCCCTATATTGTGATATCTCAAGAATGGGGTGAATAATTTTATAACCCCCTTAGGTTAAAATTTTTTATTTATACATAGTGTGCTAAAAACAATAGTGATCAGGTTGTGATGACAGATGTAGCCAGGACTATACAGACAAGGGCTTAAGACAGACTTTGCACCAACACACACAGTCACTGGTACTGGTGTCCATGTAAGGATTGTTTATGTAGGTGTAGTAAAGCTGGAACTTTTATGGACCCCTTGAGATGTGAATTTTTTTTTTTTCTTCTTATGGTGAAGACTGTTCTCTGGATCAACCTGTGCAGCGGAGTCCTGCAGCTAGCATTATTCTATGAGTTGTGGGCTGACTGTTTTTGTTTGGCTCAGGACTATACAGCCCTGTGGTCATGTGGCCATCAATTATGATCTCAACCATATCTGGTAGCTTGGTAGAGAGAACAGTTTGTTGTATGTAACCGTATTCAGACACAGACAAATGTCTTTCTAAATAGCAGCCAAAGTATCATCCATTAGACTGATACAGTCCAGATGGTTCCTGTTACCAGGCACAGGGTTACTGATTGTATAATTTAATTCTACGCTGAGATCTGAAGTCATCTGGTCGCCATAATGAAGAAGAATCAAACACTGCTCATTCACTTTCCAGCCACTCTGAGTAACTACTCTTGGGGGAATAGGACCCTCTCCTTCAAAAGGCTTCGAGACGTTCACTAGACTCGTTTAGAGATGGAGATGAACATTAAGTAAGACTCACAAGAAACATCTGCTATTAATAAGACAGTCTAATAGTCTGCAGAGCCGGGATCTTCATTTATTACATGGATCCATCAGCAGAAAACTAAAATAATTATACAGGAAAATAAGCAGGACACAAATATGTTCCAGTTTACAGCCGGACTGGAAAAAATGGTCCCGAGACTTCTCCAGACGGGATCATTTACCAGCCCATTATCACCAAAGTGTAAAATATTAATTGGTTACCGATGACCATGTCAATCAACAAAATAGTTTACGAATACTATGGGCTAATTTGTTATGACCCCTGAGTTTACATTGTGGTAAGTGGAATAGACCTGTCAGCGCAGCATACATGTACCACACATACATGTACCACACATACATGTACCACGCAGCAAATACTGCACATGGTTTTACCGTGCATTGGTATTTTTCAACTTTATGACAAAAAATCTCCCAAAACGTCTGCTGTGGAAGGAGGTCAAACCTGTGTCTCTCTCCATACACTTCTATGGGGATTCAGGAAATAGACAAGCAGGTGTGCATGGCTGTTTTTTGAAACCAATGGAGATCTGTGCATGCACTGCCAATACTTGCACCTATCAGGCATTTACAGTATATCCTGAGGATGTATATTCTCCCTGTGTTTTCATGGCCTTCCTCCGGGTACTCCCGCTTCCTCCCACATGCCAAAAATATACTGATAAGTAAATTGGCTCCCTGACCCTTGTGGGTGTTGGGGATGAGAGCCTGTATGGTAGCCACTAACTCCCATAGTCCACAACACTCCCTGCACTTTGAGTCCTTGTGAGAAAAGCGTATTACAAATGTTTGTCCTATGGTACATAGGACAATAAGTAGAAGGAGGAAAGGGAGCATTATACTGTGTGGAGATCAGTAAGAGGTGCATTACAGTACTGGGGCTCTGAATCATGCTCCCCCCTGCCTGACATCGCCATTCTGACATTACAGAGCTCATCAGGCATCAAAACTACCTGCACTTGTTACTCAGGAAGAGTGGGGGCTAGAGAGAAAATTCCAACTGCGTTGGAGTCAGTGGAGCAGCGCCTACTAAGGGTGGGTTCACACCTGTGCTTGAGTCCGTCCGTTGCCAATCCGAGTGAAAATCTCGGCGAACGAGATTGGCATCGGATACAGACAGGTCAGAGACGCATTGGTTAAAAACCCATTCAAATGAATGGGTTTTTAAAGCAATGCGCGGGTGTGCGCTTACACCCTCTGCGCTGCAAATCCTTTTTTTTTCGTCGGAAACAAAGTCGGACATGCAGGACTTCGTGTCCGACGAAAAAAAAAACGGCTTCACAGCGCAGAGGGTGCAATCGGACACCCGCGCATTGCTTTAAAAACCCATTCAAATGAATGGGTTTTTAACCAATGCGTCACTGACCTGTCTGTATCCGATGCCAATCTCGTTCGCCGAGATTTTCACTTGGATTGGCAACAGACGGACTTAAGCGCAGGTGTGGACCCACCCTAACAGATGCTAAGAACATGAATTGGTGGAGATAGGTCCTCTTTAAAAGATTAGTAGCCAGTTTGTTTTACTTCTAGCGATTTATACATGTTGGTTTTGTTACATTACATATTTTCAGTTTTGTCTGAAAAAGTGACAACAGGAAGTGCAACCATATTGATCCCACTTCTTAGTTTGTATGTTCTCATGTTTGCGTGGGTTTCCTCCGGGTATTCCGGTTTCCTCCCACACTCTAAAGACATACTGATAGGGAATGTAGATTGTGAGCCCTATATGGGACAGAGATCACAATGTCTGTAAAGTGCTACAGAATATGATGGTGCTATATAAGTAAGCTAAATAAGTGTGAGAAAAGGGAAAAACGGTCATGCAGCAATAAAATAAGACATTTCTACTTACTATCCAAGAAACAGAGTTTTACCTTGAGACAATCTCAATTCATGAGATCAAGTAACTAAAGAAACAGACGCTGTTGACCCTTCCTATAATCTCACTGAGGACTTTCAACCCGAGTAGCCGACTTAGAAGCCAGAAATAAAATCCGTCTAACTTACTCCAAATTTTGGAAAAAAAAAAAAAAAGTGCCTGTGTTTTCAAATAGGAACCAGACTTCAGGGAGAGGCTGCGGAGGAGGGGGAAGTAATTGAACCCTCAAGTGCCCACCCTTCCTGCAAGTATCCAGATGTTTCTGTTACAATCTTCACAGAATTCTTTCCATTGAATTATTTGCGTAAACCAGGACTCTTAATTAAATGTGGCCGAGTGTAGTAAATCTCCTTTCCATCAAAATATGGCAACTACAAAGGGTTAAAAACGTTCCGACAAGACAGGAAGGATCAGAAGAAGCCAAAACCAGGCATCTGGGCAGGTCAATGGAAGGTCTTCTCCACAGTCTGGGCTACAAAATCTAGACAGTTTAGGACTGTCTGAGTAAGAACCTCTAATGAATTGCCAAGTAGGTGTAAGACTATTATGTGTGTCAGGTATATCCAGGATCGGAATGGGCACGCCAGTGGATATGATAACAGGATCATGCCAAACATCACGGGGAGATTTATCAAGGTTAGCCAGTCTTGAACCCCTTGTACGTAAAATATTAAGGCTGGTTTTACATGACCAATTCCACCTGTGAAACTGGATCCATGTGGGCCAAATTTACCTACCTGCAACTATCCAGGGAGACAAACTCTGACCATTGTGGTGATCTATGATGCTAGGAGTCTCTGCCTCCCTGTGGTCTTGTAGAGTTTATAGTATGGGACAATATTTCGCAGGGAGGCAAGGACTTCTAGCATCATAGATAACTATAATGGTAGGAGTCAGTTTCCCCGAATTCGGGGTTACGGCTGGTAAATCTGGTCGATACATGGATCGAGTTTCTAGGCCAAAAGTTGCCTTAGAGACATACATCTCGTAGTGAATTAGGTATATGTCCTGCACACTATGCTCTAGAAATTCTGGAGTACATTTCATCAATTTCTGGTGCAGTATATCTGCTGCTCCCACAGAGGATCCTGCTAGGCCCTGACACACCCATTTTTCAGAAAAAAGTCAAAAATTTTTGCTCAAAAACCACCATGAACTAGAATCTGTAACAGAAACTGGCATAAAATTATATATGCCCCCACAGTCTTTTCAGTCCTTCTAAAATAAGTCCACCCGAACCCGTACAGATCAGCTGCTGAAATAGTCTCCAAGTGCTGGAAGCTGCTATTGAACAGGCGGCACGTGTAGCATCACTTCTATTCAAGTAATAGCAACAATGCTGCAGTTCACTGGAACCACCGCTATGCAGAGGATGGCGTGCTACATCTCTCTAACTTGAATAGGAGCGGTTCTATGAATGCCGCGCATCCACTACAGCTTCCAGCACCCAGAGGCTTCAACAGCTCATCTGTGCGGGGTCTGGGTGTCAGACCCATTAGATCACATACCAATGACCTATCCTGTGGAAATTAGATATAGTGGCCGGAAAACTCCTTTAATAGGCTATTACCATTATAAGCAGTTATCTCTCCGCTATATTGGTGAAAACTACTAAATCAGTCTAGATTCATCAATCTCTGAAACAATCAGTGCCAAAGACTTTTAATGGAGGATTTGAGCACAGACTTGGTTGCTGATCCATTCAACCTCCTCCTGGCCGATGTCTTGTGACTTGGGGGGGGCGACAGTTATTACTTACCCAGTGCATAGGTAATTGATAATGACCAGAATATAACTAACTAGGTGCTTTGAAAATGGACATGCACCATTTGAAAAAAGTGGAAGAGAAGGCCCTTGTGGGCTCTAGACATATCAGTACATAAGACGAATTACACATTTACTCCAAGATTCTTTAGGGGCAACTTAAAAAATTTGGAACCATAGTGTGAACACTCCATTACAACTTCTACTCATACAGAACGGTAATGTGAAGCTCCACAACAGTAGATGTTTCCTTTATAATAAAAGCAGCCCAGCCAAGGTAGTCAATGAATTAACAATGGGTGGATCATCAATATGGGGCAGAGTTAAAATTTAATCCATAAGGCTAGGGCCATACAGCAACACTGGTCGTGACTCCCATCGTGCAAACAAAGACCTCGGTGTTGCCCTGTGACTCTTTCACTAATGTTAGTGAATGGAGTCACATTGTGACCCGAGAGTGCCACGACCATGACTTCATCTCGGACATTGGTAGACTTTGTGACTACAAGTCGCAGCACTCAACTCCATTCACTAACAGGAGTGAAGGAGACAAAAGGTGACCCAGTGATCTTTGTTTGTGCTACAGGAGACGCGGCCACAGACGGATCCTAGCCTTAGCCTCAAGGTGCCAGAAAAATTGCATCAGATTAAAAGGGATTCCTTGCATTGGAGAATCCTTACAGATAGCAGAATAAATTGACAATCAGCTGATCATAAAGTATCTCACATTAGCTGGGAAAACATGACAAAGTAATAAGTTTTCCTACAGCACCACCACAGGGGAAATTAGGCATTACAACATGTCCATAAAATGAATGCAGTGTCTAGGGATAGAAGAGGTCCTCCAATGGCTGAACATGCCTAGAAATGAGGAACCTAAAGAGGAGACCCAACTTCTAATCCCTTAATAAATTGAATTAAAATGTGTTTTCCAAACTGATCTATCCCTTATACTGAAATACAAAGTTCTGTACTCTATGGGAAGGTCACAACCATTCCTCATTTAAAGCAGATAACAGGTTCCATATATTCTTCCTTCTCCCTGGCCTGTTATTCCTTCACTCAGGTCTACGTGGAATCCATCTTTAATCACAGCTTGGCCATTTCCTTGCACATTTACAACACTAGCTCTTAACACTCGGAATAACATTCATCCCTCCCTCCTCACTTATATAATATCGCTTATGCCTAAAGCCATAACATTGTGGTCAACCAACTTCACATGCTGTAATATTTCGTGAGCCGAGTGTATTTAAATGAGGATTATAATATACTGTATGAAAATGCTTTAAATTCAAGAAAATATTCATTTCCTACAAGACAAAAAATGCTCCATTTTAGCAGTTTTGCAAAGCGTCTACTAACAGTAATGGTTATAGGAATCCTTCGGGTCATATCACTGCATTATTCTCAGGAATTTTATTGCTCATCTCAAACTGCTCATAAACAATAGATAAAGCAGAACAAGTTATCTCTGTGTCCAAGGTGGGGTGCATGGGCACACAAGGGGGAGGAGGACCTAGTACATGGAAAACACCATCTGAGCAGCTCAGGAGAAAACATTAATGGGGATTTCCCTGCACACTAACTTACTATTACCTTAAAAATGTGCTATATAAATTCCTATGCAGTGAGTGTCCTCTAGTGGCAGCTACACGGAGACATAATTTTGTTAACGCATTCCAGGGAAGATGGTGCCTGATCTGCAGTCAGTATGTTAAAGAACAGGAGGTGCTGACAATGTTATTGGGAAGCATTCAGTATAACTTGTATTTTATTCTCTTAAAGGACCATTCTCACCACTTCCACTTTGTATCCTTTAATAGGTGCTGCTCCACTCATTCCTCCACAGTTGGAATTTTTTCTCTAACCCTCATGGTTCCTGAGCAATTGGTGCTGTTAGTTACAGCACCTAATAGGCTAGCTAGGTTCCATACTGTCAGGTGGGTGTTCCTGGGCTGCAGCAGGTAGCCTGGGACCACCCACCTGACAGTACAACGCCCAATACATAAATTGGGTGCTGAAACTAACTGCACTGATTGCTCAGAAATAGTGGACGCAAGAGGAAAAAAAAAATCCAACTGTGCTGGAATAGGTAGAGCAGCAGCTATTGAAAGAGGCAAAGCGTTGGGAGTTCGGTAAAGGTAGCGAAAGGTCCTGTTTAAAACCCTATTCTTGCTATGCTTAGGAATCCATTGGGCAGTCTCATTCAGGGACCCCTATATGACCACGCTTAAGTGCGACTGCCAACTGGACTCCTCTTTCCAAAAGTCCCAAAAATTTAGAGTCAGAATCTAATTGGTGCGCCTAAGCGGAGATAGTAGGGCATCTTTGGCGGTGGCTACATGGCTGTATAGCGAGATGCCTCCGTTAACACTGTAGCCTTGCAGCACTGAAGTCCTAGGTTCGAACCCAGCCAAGGACGACATCTGCAAGGGGTTTGTATGTTCTCAACGTGTTTGCGTGAGTTTCCTCCCACACTCCAAAGACACTACCGATAGGGAATTTAGATTGTGAGCCCTACTTGGGACAGTGTTGGCAATATCTGTAAAGCGCTGCGGAATATGACGCTGCTATATAAGTAAGCAAAATAAGAAGGACACCAATATGTTCATGTTTTGGGTTATACCATTATATTGAGCAAGTAACAGATTTTCTCCGGGACTTTATCTATGTTTTTGTTCCCTTGCTGCCAGTATCACATCTGAAGGCGGTTTATTTGGAGCCGTGAGAAATGTCACTTGGTACAAGGCTGCGTCTGATATAGTCCATGCCTTGGAAAGGACACTCAAACAAACAGATAGCCAGGAAACATACAAATATCACGTGGACTGGATTCCATCTATTTGTTTGCAAAGTGGCAGATCAGAAGAGGCATAAAAGGGATTTAGAATTATATATTTAGCTACACAAGAACATTTGCAGCTGTAGATAGTACATTAGAGGATACTGTGTTGTCTGCTAATAAAGGGAAATATGTAGTATTCTAGTTTACATAAGGTAGTGGATATGGGCAGCACGGTGGCTCAGTTTTTAGCACTGTGGTCTTGCAGTGCTGGATTCCTGGGTTTTAATCTGATCAAGGACAACATCTTCAAGGAGTTTGTACGTTCTCCCCATGTTTGTGTGTGTTTTCGTCCGGGTACACCGGTTTCCTCCCATGCTCCCAAAGACACACTGATAGGGAATGTAAATTGTGAGCCCTGCGGAATACGTCAGTGCTATAGAAGTAAGCAAAACATAAAATAAGTCACTAGTCAGTTCAATAGCCAGTATCAGTACCAGGCAAATTTAGGCAGATGCCTAGGAATACTGCACTTTGGGAGGGGGGCATGGCTGTCTGAATGTGGGTTCACACTTGCGCCGGCACTCCTCCCACCGCGAATCCGACCTAAATTTTGGAAAGCAGGATAGGGAAAGGTTTGTGACGCTTTGCTTAAAAACCCATTCACTCCACTGAGAACAGGGAACCAGACACCCTGTAAACAAATGAGGTGGGGGCCCCAAACTGACGTGACATCTTGGGCATTGGAATAGGTAAGTGAAAGCTGATACATTTCTAACCTATCATAACCATTCCTATCAAGTTTAAATGCACAAATTTCATCATGAATACACAAAATGATGTTTTCATCATCATCAGTAAATTTTAGGCACTTTGCATTATATTTGACACTTAGATCAAGCTTACATTTCAAATGGGTGGAGTTATCCATATCCGATCAGTGGGGTCTGACACCTGGCACCCCCACTGTCTGAATGCGCCGGAGCATTCTGAGTGCTGCGGCCTCTTCACAGCGCCTTACATTGTATAGTGGTTGTGCTTGGTATTATAAAGTTCAGTCCCATTCAAGTGAATGGGACTGAGCTGCAAACAGACCATGTTACTCATGAACTTGGCACCACAGGCCTATTTAGAAGAAGTGGCACTAGCCAAAGTGTCATGGTCACTTCAGACATCTGGTTGGTACCATCACCGGCCCTGGTCCGATTAGCCAAAACAGCCAGTTGAGCTATGAGAATGTCTGTCAATGGCCGGCACCTGCCATGAATCAATATATCTTTTACAGTACAGCTCATTAACATGTAGCATCCTATACAGGGGTGTCCCATGGCCATATAAAATATACCACTACTCAAATGGCAGAAGGTAGGTAGGGGCCCCATTACAGATTTTGCATCAGGCCCCAGGAGCTTCAAGTTAATCCTTTGCCTTTGACTGTAGTGCGGACCTACTGGATATGGCTGTACAGCCCGATAGATTCCTTTTAAGAGTTCTTTTGGTGGTTAAGTTCATATCTGCGATGAATTCTCCATTGTTAACCGCCAGAAATCATTGGAGAGAAAAGTCCTGCACGTAAGACTTCTCTCCGCCACTTTCACCCCATTATAGTCCATGGGGTCCGACGGTGTCTGCAGGTAACCACTGTTTTAGTGGTCCTACTGTTTGTCATTCTGGTCCTCCGGCCGACCTGAGCAACAGAGAGCCCAGCGCAGATGTGAATCTAGCCGAATACATTCCTGCAGAGAGAACATTCTGTACATGGACGGGCTTTACTGTAAAGCTTTATCAATAGATCACCCTTAGCTAGGAGGTGTCATGGCTGGAGACTGTACACACTAGAAGCCACACACCATTGTTTGTTGAAGCTAAAGTTTGTTTGACCTAGAACATAAGCCATTAAGTCCTCGTAGCCTGGCGGGAATAGCACAATCCTAGTAAACAGGTCCATCATTCTACCTTTTCCCAGCCGGTGGGATTTACAGACTCCGGTTCTTACTTCACGAGGATTCCAGAGCATTGAGGCAATGTTTAATATATGGAACACCCGGTAAGAATGCACAGGGAACGCAGTGTGTAAACGGAGGCGGCTTAGGGTATGGTACATAGTGGATGCACTATGGCTCCCGTACAGTTAGCAGCAGATTTCCCTACTTGGTCATGAATGGGGCTTTTTAGAAGTCAATCAGATCTCACAACGTTAAACAGTTTCCCCTACTTAATCTCTAGTAAACCAGCAAATCCAACACGGCTTTTTCTGGCGACGAAGAGCATATTTTCCAAAACCCACCCAGCATTTTATCAGAGGGATGGGATAAAATATCACGGACAGTGGAGAGACGCAGCTTTAGGCTAGGTTCGTCGGAGTCTCTGCCGCAGATTTTGCCAAAAATTGTAATGGGGGTACGAAACAAAATAGCTCTCTTCCAAAAGGAAAGAAATTATCTATATAGTATCTCAAGTGGTTATCCTGTACTGTACAATCTTTTAAAAGGCCCTAGGATACCAGTCAAACTATGGGAAACAAAAAATGGAAGCCCACAATGTGAACATGCCTTAGCAGTCTGAGCTTTCCATGAAACATGTTTAGGCTCTGGATAAACACAGCAACCATTCTGGAGAGAATAAGATACCGTTCTATAAAGTCAAACTCTTTAGATTAAAGGGGTTGCCCATAATCGGGAAACACACAGTTGCATTTGCCTAAAAACAGCGCCACACCTGTTCATGGGTGGAATCTGGTACTGCAGCTCAAGTCTATTAAAGTGAATAGGGCTAAGCTGCAAGACCATACACACAATCCATAGAAATAAGTTGTTGTGAAATTTTAGGAATAAAATAAATGACTATTACATTATACATACAAGTACAATGCAGCCAGGTCTCATTTCTGCAGAGGGGGCATCAGCTGGCATTGCAGCTCCGTGACTCCAGAGATTCTGATTCTAGATGCATAAAGCAAATGTAATGTGTGAATATATCTAATAATGCTCAGCAGGGCAGCCCGAGTAACATATGTCTCTGCTTCACATTCATCATACGGTATTATACGACGCAGCAAGTCAGCAACGTCTGTTCTGCAGCCAATAAAGCAGCTCTCCTCCCAAACAACAAAGGTCATTTTAACATGGGAATCAGTCACAGAGGAGGAATGAACAGTGAGGTCTGTAAAGTACATGAATAAATGGGAAAACTAGAGATTTGATACCAAGGATGACATCATCAATGTTTTACCTAATCCGTTTATGTAGTTCACCGCTAATACTATACAACCATACTGTGACCTGCTATCCTCTAGACCAGAGGTTCCCAAACTTTTTTTTTCTCGTAGACCACTTTCAAAATTTTACTGGTTTCGGTGGACCCCCTGCTGCTACATTTCTACCATATTCCCAAAACTCGTCAAAAAATGTTGCCAGTGGATATGACCACGAGTGCAGGAACTTTGGGCCCCCCCCCCAAAAGAGGGGGGGGTTCCCAAACCACCAGAAGTTTCTGCTTGGGCGCCGGCAACCGATCAAGACAACAGATGTCACCACTAAGATAGTTAGAGAAAATCTTTAAAACTCTGCAGAATTTGTAACTACTTATATTTGCAAAAATGTTTAACTTTTAGTTATCTACAAATATAGATATGATTATGTTCATGGGAATACCCCTTTAAGGCTAAGTTCACATCTGCGCCCAAACACACCGCAGCAGAAATCAGCGGAAAGAAAAGCCCCTACATGGAAGACTTCTCTCCACTGCTTTCAGCATGAAAACGGCAGATCCCTTTACAGTCAAAGGGGTCCTCCAGTGTCCACAGGTAACCACTGTTTTAGTGGACCTGATCAACAGAGAGCCCAGCGCAGATGTGGACCTAGCCTATCAAAAAGGGCGTCTACCACCACCAAAATCGCTTCTAAACCACTTATGGGGGGTGTTAGTTACATAGTGCACATACCTTAATTGTGTAATTAAATGTGTAATCTTGACGTTGAGAAAAACGACTTAATATGCAAATGAGTTATTTGATGCATCCAGGGTCTGGCTGTGCAAGCTGGAGCACCTGTCCTGCCTGTGGTCACCACCTGGCACTACCCACCCTAACAAAGACTGACAGGTCGCAATGGACGCCAGGTGGAAAGGTGCTCTGGCACATGCACCAAATTAATTTGCATCTGGATTGGAAGGTGAAAACCCATCCTCAGAATAGGTCATCAGTATGACATTTGGGGTCGTAACCGAAAACATTAAAGGGATTATCGGACCCCTAATGCATGTTTCATACTGATATATCCACAGAACAACCAACCAAGTGTGCTTTCAGAGGAGGCTTCCCATGCACTGTTGCGTTATAAAACAGGTCATATCTTGAGCCGTGAAATTGAAAAGGAAAGGATTGGAACCTACCTTTGAAATCAATGAGGAACGGAAGGAACTCGGATGTCGTCTGCGTGCGTTTTGTTAACCAGACCCCCTCATCCTACACACTTGGTCGTGTGCATGAGGCCATAAGCATAGCTGGTTTCAAAAGGCCCAATGATTGTGTTCTCAAGCTAAAAAGCCACTGCCAGAAATGTTTGGTATCAGTTTATTCCACTATACCTACTGAGAACACATGCATACTTGGCTGAGCAGAAGCTACATATGTTCAGAAGGAATAGCTGTTGTCCGAGTGCCCATTCGACCTACAGGTATCCAAATTTAGGAAACCTCAGACTCCCCCTCGGGCATTCACTCTAAGGAGTTAATAATTAGTTTCTCCTTCCCCAGGGTAAAGCCTGCAAATCCATGGAGATAGAAGAGTCAACAACTGGAGACTCTAATCAGTGGCC
>CAMRHE010000005.1:15522500-15762500 GCA_947044405.1 Leptodactylus fallax | reverse complement strand
AAAGGGCTAAAATTCTGTTCATAGCCATTTTTATTAATTTGCACAGTTTTTACCATAAAAATGTTCGGTGCCAGTTGTCCACCTTGGTGCTGCTGGGGCCAGGCACTGGACAGAATCAGCCTCCTTCCCCTCTGGCAGCTAACTATAGTCTCTTCTTACCGCCCCTGCAGGAGTATAGTGCCCTGCTATAGTTCTGCTCCTTTCCTGATAAGCAGGATAGAAAACTATTCCTATACCTGATTATGAGTAGTGACTGGGCATGTGTGTCCACCAGTGTTTGACTCATCAGGTGGACGTGCACACTGCTATACGCTATAAACACCAAGTAGCACCATACTATGAACATAAATATCATAACTATTCACTGGATCATTTTTAACAGCATGTAATTTGCAAATATAGCTTTATACAATGAATAGGATATTCATGGCAGGACAACCCCTTTAACCCACCAAGACCAAAGTACCCATCACAGGATGATGTAAACTAAGCAGTATATGTTATTTCACGCTCGCATAGAGATATAGGAGAATATATCGTCTTCTGATCACTTCACTGTATGTGACATTTTTGAGTGACTGACAAATGTGATATCAGATTAGTCAGGCATTAAATGCAGAGTAAGCAGTTCCCGCGCTGCCAGCTGTCACTTGCTCATGAGCATCATGAATTTGAGAGTCACTGATCATCACAGCTCAACGCGCTCATTGCTCTATCTGCATTAAAGCTACGCAGCCGGGCGAAGGAGCATGAAGAGGTTAATTTAGTAAGCGTAGAGCTTGGTAACCAGAATGACCTACCCTACAGTGAAGAAAACCAACCAGTACGTAACAGGCTGTCCAGTGATACACGTAAGGCCCCTTGCACTTAGCTGCACCGCGCCGGATCCAAACCTAGAAGGGGAACTCCTATCAAAAACAGAGATGTGGCAGGGGTCTACTATAAAGCACCAGATTTATCAGATTACTACAAGAGGGAATCTAGATTTTCCATTAGGTGTACTGTAAAAACAACCCTTGCGGTGTTGGGGGATGAGCGCCTGTATGGCAGCCGCTAACTCCCCTACTCCACAACACTCCCTGCACTGAGTCCCTTGGTAAGAAAAGTGCATGACAAATGTTTGTCATTGTTATTATAAACTCTAATACTTAGCCAGACATATCACCACTAGGGGTGCCCTCATTGTGTTGTACAGAAGTGTTGCCCAACAATTTACCAAACCCTACTGCATGTTCCAGTTATAAGCAAGGGTCCTAATTCACAGACTTCTGATAAGTCTATACGACACGTCAAAGTTTTTACAAAGTTCTGTTTAGTTTCAATAGTTTTTATTCAAGTTTTTTTTTTTCAAAGAATAAAGGTGAAATACAGTATTGACATATATCATGATGTACATTGGTATGCAGTACAGTATAGTATGCAAAGTAACATATTACTTTCTTTTCCAAAATACATCTGTAAGTCATACATCAATAAAACAGATATGCAACATATTAACATAGTAAACCTTAACTATAACAGTAACTTTCAGGCATAGTCAGCGGGCTATCTTGAGTCATTCCTAGAACATGTTCCTCAGTTTCAACCTTCCCTTGGTTATAAGGCTTCTATTAGTGTGTAGCCACCAAAACTCCGTTTTGTCATTTCTGAAGTCCCCCCTTCCTCTGCCTCCTCTACCTCGAGGTTGGCCAGTTTGACCAATTTGACTGGTTTGACCCCCCCCCCCTCGCCCATTTATTGCAGTCATTGCATCAGTGCACCCCCCCCGCCCGGAGTTCCTGCGACCCCCCGGTTCTCTTTCAGAATGAATCGAGAGTAAATCCACGCTTCCCAGATTTTCTCAAAGCTGTGGAAAGAGTTATTTACAAAGTTCTGTTTAAAGAGGACCTGTCACAAAGTCTTAAAAGCCCAATGACATACATGATCTGATCGGCGCTGTCACCCTGAGCATTTTGGTGCTTCGTTTATCCAAATCTGTTCATCCATTCCAAAGATAAGGCTTGTTAGTATTGACACAAATTAGAATATACTGGCCAAGTGGGTGGTAACTGTGTGGTTTCTCTGGGTGCTATATGTCATGCGGTGTTACCGCCCACTTGGCTAGAAGACCCTAATCTGCATTAACCCTAAAAATATCTTTGGAATGGCTGAACAGATTTGGATAAACAAAGTACTAAAATGCTCAGGGTACAAGCGTCGATCAGATGAGGTAGGTCATTGGGCTTTCAGACCTGGTGACAGGTCCTCTTTAAAGGCTTCCTAGGGATGACTATGTCATACAAGTCAGTGATTTAATATAATTGTCCCATTTTTATGTGAAATATTATTGTAGACTCGCATTAAGTCTCACATAATGACCATTGTGTAGTGCTGTAAAATAAAGGTTTACAGAGTCACAATGTGACAGACTCACCTCTAGCAGCTCTACACAGCCACAGTCATACCATTTGACTCATTCATAGGCTTTAACCTTGATGCATAATACATATAGAAAAACAAATAGCTGCGACCATTATGTATAAGGCAGAGAGAGTTCCACCCAAGACAGACTTAGACTATTTATTAGCGGTGCTCAGCTTCCTGGTGGAGGTCATTGGGCAGAGGTCTTTAGACTTGCTTTCTATAAGGCTGACTATATACATCACATACATTGGCTAAATGCTCATTTGGTTGACAGCTATCACTTCTGATCCCCCATCAGGTTGGCCGAGCCTGCAGGTATTCTTAGAAATTCACTGTCAGACTCCTCCGATGCCAGTTCATCTCCCCAAGAACAAAAGGATTCAACAGTTAAAACCCAACTGCCTGATCCTTATCTACCCGACATCTCAGGAATCTGGAGGCCCCCATACACATTAGTGGATCAGCCTGTTCCATAGAAACCTTGAAATCAATGGGTTTGGCGGACAACCATTTGTGTGGCCAATGGGTATATGCAGACATTGTGGTTGAGGCCAGTCTGCCTTTGTTGGCTTCTTAGAAGCTTCTTGGTAATCTTCCTCACTATCTGTATGCCAAACGCTATGCTTGAAATTCCTTGGGTGACTCTCCCCTCCTCCTTGAATTTTCATGCGCCATCTCCTTGAATTTTCATACGGTTGGCATTTCCAAGCTGGCTACATAGTTTTTTTTTTCAGGTGGACACGTATTTTATATGTTTCACCTAGAAAAACCTCAACTGCATTGAAAACCGTGACAAAACCACGTTTTCTTCCAAACTGTCCCTCAGCTGAATACAACCTAAAGGCTCATGCATATGGTACAAAACCTGTACAGCCTTGGATGAACTTTGCATATTCTCCTCTACGAGAGATATAGATAGATATCCCTGCAAACCTCTGATAGATGGAAAAATGAGAAGTGAACAGAGCCTTAGTCTCTTATCTCACCGCATACAGTGCCATACGTCACCCATTGACTCCCATTGTTTTCTTGACTCCCATGTGGAGACACACAGAGGATGTTCTGAACCTTGAGATCACATTGAAGTGCCTTTCAATAGTTAAGTACAAAGTGCTTTGCATAGAGCCGCGCACACCTGTATCTACAGCCTTGTATATAACTTGGCATTGTGCGGTATGTTACATAATCGCTATATAAAGGCTGTGCTCATTGAGAATATTTTATAGTCACACCCTGAGCTGTAACACTAGGGATCTGTAGTCAGGCCGAACCTTCCCAATAAAAAAAAAAAAAAAAAAATACATTCCTTATTATACATTTATGGCTAGTACACTCATGTCCTTTACACGTCCTGCAGGATATCCATTTATTACAGGCATGGATTGCTCACGCCAACAGGTTAACGCCGTATATTATACTAAATGGCTGTTCCAGATGTTAATATGTAAAATGACCTTTGCTGAACTATTCTAATATATTAGGAAATTTCTTACATAGAAATAAAATTATTTTTGGAATGGTTTCCTTTGCAAGAGTGAATGTGGTAAGAACAAGACTGTGCGGAATGAAAATTCCAGACTCAATTTTTTCATAGCAACAGGATTGCCGGATTTAGAGATGGGAAGAATTTTTTTCCCCTAACATTGGGAAATTGGCATCAGCCTTCCTCTGGATCAACACTGTAGGGTTTTAGGGGGGGGGGGGACCAGTTACCCAATGCAAAATTTGTAATGGGGGCCCTACCTGACTTGTGCCATTTAGAATACTAGTATATTTTATGTGGCAGAGAGACCTTTGGGCCCCCTCAGAGTCCAAGGCCCAGTAGCAACTGCTACCACCGCACCCCCTATGGCTATGCCCCTGGGTTGGACTTGCTGACCTGCGTCTTAAGCCAAACTCATCTATGTATTTAACTATACACATTAGTGCAGGGGTCAGCAACCCAGCTATTGTGAAACAACAACTCCCAGCAAGCACACTTGCTTGGCTGCTCTTTGAACTCTATAGAAGTGAATGGAGCATGCTGGGATCTGTAGTTTCATGATATCCGGAGCGCCGACCTCTGCATTATTTCATCAGGAAAGGCCGACCAGCTTATGTTTATGACTCTTCCCTAGAAAATAAGAGGGAAAGAATGATCACACTTGTTGAATTTCAGTGCCGGAACCTTCTGTTCTTAAGGGCGATATGGTGCTGCTGGAGGAATCTGTAGCAATCACTTAGTTCCCTGTCCCCAGTCAGAACATATGCATGCTGGGCTCAGACAAACGTGCATGTGTAAGTCAGAGGAATAGCTGGGGGCTGCATTAGGCTGATAGGCTCCACATTGCAGAAATGCAACGTTTCTTGGCTGAAGCAGGGAAAGGAAAGAAAAAAAAAAAAAAAATAAAACCACGCTGTATTTTATAGTATCAGCAAAATGAAAGATTTTGGTTAGTCTCATCCACACATTTCAGGGAAAAAAAACTGCTGCAAATAAGTTACGTTTTTGAAAAATTTTGAATGTCAATTTTAACTGCGGAAATGCCAGCGTTTTCCCTATAGATTTAATAAGGGAAAAGAACGGTGTGGTTCAGTACATGGGGCCTTAAAGGGATTTTTTTGGCACTTATTTATTGACAAACTATCTTTAGCGTAAGTTATCAGTATGGGATCAGTGCAGGTCTGACCACAAATTGAGCACTGTGGCTTCTTCTCTGATGATGTGGTTGGTCACATGGTACAGCAATCACTCAGTCCAAGTCAAGTGAAGCAAGGTACACTGCTGTGCTTGGTATCAGTGAAGAAGCCACAGCCCCTGTTGCCATAGACAATGGATCTACTGCCCCTCCTATGTGAAAGTGAGACCTTTGGCCCACTAGGGTCACCATATTTACTTGGTGCAAACGATCATGGATATTTTTTTTTTTTTTTGGGGGGGGGGGGGGGGTTCAGCCATTCCCAGAAAAAAATATATAATATAGACAAATAATATGCACATATCATATACATGTAATATACTGTATATTTTAGGCATGACTTTGCACTAACACATTGGTGACTTATCCTTACAAGTACGGAGTAGCTAGATGGACTAGCAAAACACAACCAGTGTCAGATAGAAAAAATAACTCCAACCTGAAAGCGTCCATATACCTCAACATGGTACACGCCATACTGCGTTCATTGACAGGCACACCATGCATATAGTGCTCCAGTCTTAGAAAATGTCCCCCGCTGTGGCCAATTTTCAAGTAAGCCAATTTAAGGACATTGTAATCTCCAGTCTACTGTCTTGTATCACAGGCGTCCCCTGCATATGGGCATAGTCACCAAATAACCATAAAGTTCAGTGAACTCAATTCATCCCCTCTGTTCAATATACCAGTGTAGAGAATACAGACATCTGTGCGAAGAAGCCGAAATCTACAGACAAAAAGACTGAACCTAGTGTACCGGAATGCAGGAGTGCCAGCCAGTGCTCACCCAAGACCTATGACCTTTCCAAGGTCAGCAAAGAAAGGAAAATCCATATCATTAGGTCAGTCAAGGTTCAAAGAGAAGCAGCTCCATTCAGTCCGGTGTGAACCTAGCAGATAGTTTACCAGCTACAGCCAAAATATGTCTAATGTGATCCAGCAAATGCAAGTTATATGAACAGGTCAAGACGGACAAAGTGTTCTCATGTCACAAGGTCATCTCACTCACTGTGATGTCAACCATCTTAAGGGTTTATTCACACTTATCAGACTGGTAATGTGCATGCTAATCACAGACCGCCTGCAAACCCATTGGGGCATAATTATGTAGTCCGAGGCTTTTGTGTCTACATTTACGCCAAAATTTAAGGTGCATTTACAACACATTTATAAACATTGTGCCCAAGGATGAACAGAGAAATACGGCTGGTTAGATTTGAAACACATTGCTGCCTTGTTAAGGCTCTACTGTACCAAACATAAAACTATCAGCTCGGTACAGTAAGACCCCATGCAGACAATCTCGGCCTAATGGAAAACATAAATCAAGATGAAGTAAAAATTTTATTAAAGGGGTTTTCCAACAATAAAAAAAAACAAAAAACAAAAAACGATGACCTGTCCTCAGGCTAGGTCAACATTAGACTGGTGGGGGTTCTGGCACTCATGCTGATCAGCTCCTTAAAGGGCCATAGCATTGAGGCTTAATAGGGAAGGTGTAATACCATGCCAGTCGTAGGCTTTCACCGATCTGATATTGATGGCTTGACCTTAGGATAAGTGATCAATTTTTTTGTTGCTAGAAAACGTAACCTTCATTTTGTCATTGGTCTGACATCAAGGTCCAAATGTATCCATTTTAAAGGGAGTCTACCACCTCCCCAATGCATATTCAACTATCACCACCATGTTACAGAGCACATTACAGTGATAAACATCATACCTTTGTTATGCATGTCCCTTCTGTAGATTTGGAGAAAAAGAACTTTGAATTATTATACAAGAGAGGCAATTGGTGCACTGGGGGCGGGCCTTCAGCTCCCTGGAGCACTGCTCCTGTCACTAAGACCTCTATCATCTCCTACCTGTACCACCCTGTGCAGTGAGAGATGATCCTCCAACTGCTATGACATCCTACTTGAGCAGTAAGAGCAGTGCTCCTAATGCTGAAGGTCCGCCCCCAGTGCACCAACTGCCTCATTTGCATGGGACGTCAGTTATTTTCACCAAATCTACAACAGTGTCATACAGTGTCATACATAAAAGGTATGCCATATATCAATATAATGTGCTCTGTAACACTGTGGTGACAGGTGATAGACTCCCTTTAACCTGAGGCTATGGGCATTTGTGACACATGAAGCCAGGGAAGTCTGGACAACTAGCAAGTGAATAACAAGTTGATGGATTTCTTTTATCTTTAGCCAGATCTACACCTTTCTCTCAAAGAATCAGCAAGTGCCAGACTCTATTGCACATGATGCAGAGGCGTGATAGTGTGAACTAGCACCAAGAAGGTGAGTCTATAGTACACAAGCACAAGCATACAATGTGTATTTGAGGATGCTAATACTTTATGGAGCATCACAAATCTAAAGACTCAGCAACGAATACAACAAACAGATAGTAAACCATCTAGTAGCCTGGCCTCGGGCAATGGCCTCTCCTAATGGCTTTATTACGGACCTTAAAAGCATTTAAAATAGGAGTTGCCAATAGCAGTGAAGCTGCATTTCCAGCTAAGAATAAGCTTCAGTCAGATAACAGGCCAGGGGACATTCGGGGACAAAGTGGATTATACATAGAACGCTGCAATAAAATAAATCTATATGGATCTTGTAAGTGCTGAATTAAAGAGAACCTTTCACCAACTCCAACAACTCGAGCTCAGACACTAGTGGCCCCAAAATACGTCCAAACGGGTTGCCCTCTGCTGGACTTTTAATACAGAATATGGGCCCACCAAAGGATCCTCAGGCTACAACCAATGATTGGCTACAGAAGTCACATGACCTTGTGTCAGAACGCCAATACTGCAAGGTACCAGGAAATCACCAAAACAGAGCGTTAGGGGAAGGGTGAGGTGAGAAGGGGATTCTTGGTTTGTTTAAACATCTTTTTGATCAGTTTTAAAAATGTTCTTCATTGGACAATCCCTTTAAGGAATTTACTATGCCTAAATCCTATAAACATAAAAGGAATTTTACAGAGGGATAAAAATATACTTAAAAAAAAAAAAAAAACTATATATGGGAGCTCTAACATAAAACACTACTCACCTCTAAGCACCAAATCTGCAACAACAACAACAAAACAAAAAGCCGTTTCTGTAACGTGGAGCCTAAAAGTCCATGTATGGATTTTGCATGGTGACACAAGCTATGGTTTTCTATTATGGATCCATAGGTTCTGTATATGTTGTTTATGAGGCCTCTGTTATAAGGAGAGGCACACAGAAGTACAGTATGGTCACATAGCGTGCCATATTACAGATCCATAGTGTAGCTGTGTACATAAAGTCTTATTACCTAGAAACTTCATAGGAATTAAGTCACATGATGGAGATTACACAAGTATCTTCCTCCTCCTGTTATAAACTACATGCAGCTGCTAGTAAACAAAATAAAATCCAGCACTTCTGCAAATGTCACCGTGTTTACAGCCATGTAGCCCTAGTAAGCAAGTGTTGCACGGCGAACAGATTAATATAATTCTACTATGCCTAGTGCCAACATTACATATGTGTAGTGAGACATGCGAGGATGTTACAATGTAATTATTGTGATACATTATTGTATCCATCCTAGGCCCCACTCATGCTACATTTGCCATGTACCCTGGGACAGCATGCATCAAACCCATCTATAAGCCACCTTTACCTTCTAGAGACCAGAGTCTTTTGGTCTCTTTAGTCCTGCAGATATAAGTCTGTATACTTTTTCTTATTACATTTGATGTTTTTTTCCCCCTTTCTGCTTTTGATGGACTCACAAAGACAAAAACTTGATACATATCCTGCACTGTGAAAGAAATTGAAACCTCGCTTATTCCATGAATTAAAATCCATGGAGTACAGTGGAAGACCGCTTACGTGTATCGAGGCTAGTTAGTCCTTTAAATATAGCGCTATAACTAACCCTACATCCACACGACTGAGTTTCACCCGTGAAACTTGGTCTGTGTGTTGGCCGGATTTACTATCAATGATCACCATTCCAGGAGAGGGACTCCTAGTAGTATAGTTATCTAGGATATTAGGAGTCCCTGCCTCCCAGCAATATACTGTCCTGTACTATAACACTACCGTACCGTATGTAGCAAGCAGGCAGGGACTCCTAGCATCACAGATAACTACAATTGCTAGGCATTCCTTTTCCAACATGATGTTCAAGTCGGTAAATCTGGCCAACACACAGACCGAGTTTCAGTAAAGCAAGCAGACTGTAAACAGTCTCAAGCGACAGTGGATATTTGCCGTTTCCCAAACTGTGCAGAATATGTTGGCACGACATAAATGAAGGATATTATTATTACACATACTGGCCATGTTACTTTGTATACATTTCTATCCTTTGTTCCTCCCTTAAGTTACATAAATAGTATCTAAATAATAAACGGTGGTTCACAATGAGAAACCCGACCAGCTTCATAGACACATAGACTACTCTGTGCAGAACACGGCCATCAGCCTGTAGGTGACAGCAGACCTTTACCATGTACACAGTAAAGGGCACATACTACAGATGTAAAGACACTAATGTCACTTTAGGTTGTCATGTCACTTGTTATCGTCACCTATTCAAGTGGCTGAAATTTTCCGATGGAGGAAAGACCAATTCAAACAAAAATCATAATGACTAACTCTGCATTGACCTGCATGAAACATTTATGGTTTATTACAGGGGTCAGAAGTCTGCAGCACTCCGGCTGCTGTGAAACCACAACTCCCAGCAAGCATACTTGCTCTGCTGTTCTGGGAACTCCCAAAGAAGTGAATGAAGCATGCTAGGAGTTGTAGTTTCACAGCAGTTGGAGTGCCAAAGGTTGCTGACCCCCAGTTTATTGCTAAAGGAGTTCTCTAGGGAGACTTTTTTCTTACTTCTTCTTGAGGGTATACATGCTGTACCTAGGGGTTCCGGATAGGTTCCGACCCCGGGTCATATGATCTGAACTAGCACCCGGCCCATGAGTTGCCCTGCTTGGGGGCTGGCTTTAGTTCAGTCTGCCAGAAACTAAAAGGAAAAAGGGACAAGGAGGGAGGAGGCAGAGTGTCCCAAGGGTCGGTTCCGATCTGAACCACCTGCTGGAATCCTAGGTACTGCTTCTTAAAAACTATTGGAATAAGTATGTAAAAAAGAACTCCCTGGGCAACCCCTTTTAAGAAAGGGAACCTGTCACATTGAACATGAAGTCTGATCTCCAGGCAGGATATGATAGAGCAGGAGCAGCAAATGATACAGTTTTATAGTAAAATACTCAGTATAACTTATGGACTATGTTTAGGAGTCCAGTGGGCGGTCCTACTCAGTAATTGACCTATATCTTTGCATGCATGCTTATAAAGGAACGGCTGCCAATTACTGTGTAGGACCGCCCCCTGGACTCCTAAGCATAAGTGCAGGGATTTCAATCAATACAAGTTACATAGTTTATGGGAAAAGATTCCCTAGATCAGGGGTCAGCAATCTTCGGCATTCCAGCTGCTGTGAAACTACATCTCCCAACATGCTCCATTCACTTCCATGGGAGTTCCACGAACAGCGGAGCAAGTATGCATGCTGGGAGTTGTAGTTTTACCACAGCTGGAGTCCTGAAGGTTGCCTACCCCTGCCCTAGAACTATCTGCTCAGCCCTGGCTCTATAAGGTTCCATGATGTTTTTCATGGCTAGAACTCTGACCCATTCTACTCCATGACCCCATACACATGACCATGTATTATCACAGTCAGCGTAGGGGGCCGTGAGCCTGGGGCAAAACTGACACCAGGTCCTATCCCTGTCCTAGCTAATAACTGAAATCTATGGTTTTCTGGAAGTTACGGACAGAACACAGATATGATCCATGTACTATTTTTTTCACAGATCCATACATGTGCACGTATCCCAACATGATGCCAGTAGACAAGATAGCATGTTTATGATCATAGCTTCCCAAGATCACAGCCAAAAAAATATAATTTTTGGATAGTCAAAGCAGATTAGTATTGGATCCCGGCATTTAGATCTACCCAATAAATCCCCCAATTATTGATCCGACTACAAAATTGTCGCCCCTGGATGACTACGTCCTTACGGAATTTTCCCAATTATCCTCGTGTTCTCGCCCATTTCCATACACATCACGTATTCCTATCATTCTGCACAGTCAGCACTAAACTCTCAACGCTCCCAGACACACACATATCCCAACTTTGTAAATTACAGGCTCCGGGACTCGTCTCAGGCCACAACACGCTGTCGTACAATACATAGGAATTACAAGCGGTTTCTTCAATTTGCAAAATCATTCTATTCCACAGAGCGTACGCACCAGGGGGTGAGTATTAGGAAAAAAAAAAGTATCACGTAGATTCCTTAAGACGTAGAATATTGTAACGCACTATGTATCCTAGGAACAGCTGCTGCAGAATCTCTTGCCAAACAAAGATCATCCAACTCCATACAGCCCAAACAGATTAAATGATTCTAATTGCTATATGTATCATGTGTACAGCTGCTGCAGAACCTCTTGCAATACAAAGATCATCCAAACTAAGCTTTGTTGTGTTTCAGAATGGGAGCAGGGCACTTTAAATATGCCCCCCCACCCCTCTCTGCCTGTGTCCAGCTGCATCTCATATGCAATTCATTACAGAGTCTGAGAAGAAAGTGCACTACTAGACACAGCATGGTATGGAGTGAAAGGCTTACTTTACAGGAGGGCACGGCCGTATAGTCCGGGTTTTGGAGCAGGGATAATCCAGTAATCTCCAGCACAGAGTCCCCAGGAGCTCACACTTTACACCGGTCTGCTGTATGTTAGTACTGCTGGGACAGTCACATCGGACATCCCCCTGTCTCCTCCCCACTGGCTGTGGCCTAGGCCACGCCTCTCCCCACTGGCTGTAGCCTAAGCCACGCCCCCTCCCCGAACTGCTCGCCAATGGAACAGGCACAGTGAAGGGGCCGCGGCAGGGCGGGAGCGACGGCCGACTGTCAGCGTCTGTACATGGCCTCAGACCAGTCACACACATTCTACCGACTCACCTGAGGGGGCGCTACGGCTCATTCCTGGCCATCACTTCTAAACCAGCGTGTTAACCGTTTTCCTCAATGTAACTATCTAAACTTCCTTCAGGTGGTTTGTAAAAAAAAAAAAAAAAAAAGCCATGAAGTTCACCTGTTTTGGTACTTTTCAACATGTATTTTTTAAGGAAAAACCAAATGCTATACACAAAGCGTGTTGGGTTTTGAGGAAAATAAATTCCCTGGACCCCAAAAAACACACCAAAAGTGGAAAAAAAAGAGTCACTAAAGCCAGAGCCCCACTTGTGGAAATGAAGCGTTTTGGCTGAGGCGGAAACGTCGCATCAAAAAACGCATTTTATAGTACCTGCAAAGTGGATGGGATTGTGGCTAATGCTATCCACACATTGCAGCAAAAAATCTGCAGCGGAAAAGCTGTGTGAGGCGGAGGCCCCACGTTGCGGAAACGCGGCTTTTTTTGTTGGAAATTTTGTTGCGGTTTTTTTGAGCCAAAGCCAAGAATGGCTACAAAAGGAATGGGAAATATATAGTAAGTTCTTATACGTCTACCTGAGGCTCAATCCACTCCTGGCTTTGGCTCAAAAATGCAACAAACCTGTACTTTGGCGAGCTGGCAATGATGTTGCAGCGGCTATAACCCGCGACAAGTGCTCTACCTGTGTCCCCGGCCTATTGCAGCATGTGTACGGTACGGTCAGGTTTACATATGCCAAAAAAATGAGGCTGGTGCCCGTAAAGCGTAGCTAACATTTGTAAATTACTCCGTCTTTCATTCCGCTTAAAATAGGCAAAGAGAAAAGTCCTGCAAGAAGGATTTTCTATCGACCATTTTCGGCAGACCCCATTATAGTCTATGGGGTTCACAGATTTCCACATGTAACCGCTTTTTAAGTGGATAGGGTTTCCTCAAGCAGACCTGAAGGACGGAAACTGACACTGGTGTGAACCCAGCCTTATAATATAGAAGCAAAAAGGCAACATTGAAACATGTTTCTTTTCCATTTACAAGCTACATTGTTATAGTTAAAGGGGACTTCTATGCACACTGGAAATCCCAGGGGGCCAGGATAAAATGAAAAGAGTAGCCATATTCACCTATACCCCAATCCTATGTTTCACCACCAGGTTCCCGATTTCATCCTATTCATGCACTGGCCAGGCCAGAAATGAAGCTACTCAGCTGACCGCTGAGGCCAGTGATTGGCCGCTGAGGTCACCTGATCTACTTCACTTCCTGTCTGGCCAGTACCTGCATTGGACAAAATGGAGGTCTGTAGGTAGGTGAGGATAGCTATTATATATATAATATCATTTATCCTTCTCTTGAGTCTTTTTGGATTTTCCAGTTTGCCTCAAAAATCCCTTTAGGATAAGACCACACGTAGCAAAACACAGCAGAAAAAAAACCTGCAAAACCGTGTTTGTTTTGCACCACGTTTTTTCATTTCAGTCTTTCCATATAAGTCTATGGGGAAATGCAGCCTGTCCACAAGTAAAAGTAACATGCTGGGATAAAAAAAAAAAAATGCAGCTTTTCGGTGGCTTTTTTTCCTGCAATGTGGGGATGAGAGTAAATTAAATGTCATTCCCTTTGCTCAGACTGTAAAACAACTATAATGTGTGACCTCACCGATCACTGATCAGTGGTTGAACGACTGCCGTAATCCAGAAAAATCCCAATAGTTGGGTTGCCCGATCCCTTTTATTTAACCACCCGTGCCTAGGGTATATTCACATATGGCAGATGTCTGTGTCTGAAAAAAATCCATCCCATACATCAGAGTAGAGTTGTTTCTGCAGATGAATCGGCCAAATACTGACATTTTTGAAACAAGGATGCCCTGTGTGAATATAACCTTAGTCTCTCTCCATTAAACATCCACCTTTCGTCCAGGAACAGGTAAGTGGGCACACCTGGTCATGGATTACTGATGGCGTTCACAAGCATTACAGATTACCTCATGCGCTCTATACATAAATGTGACACATAGGGGGCGCCATACAATATATGGGGATACATCTTTATGGTTTTTTTTTGGTTTTTTTTAACACCTAAGTTTTTACAGTAGTTGTAGGAGTTCATTAGACCCATCATGCATGTGATAAAACTCTTCATGTTGTTGCTATAGTATGTGCAGTTATTTTATTATACATATCTCAGCCTAAGGTTGAAGCCACATGTTGCAAAAATAAGGTGTTTGGTCCAACAAAGCAAGATTTTCGTTAATCTTGTCCCCACATTGTGTAGAAAACCCAGCATATTAATTCTACTTGAAAAAATGTTTTCCCCATAGACTTATAGAGGGAGACAGATATGCTAAACAGAACAGAAAAGCAGTGAAAAATACAAGTGTTTTTGGGATTGCATTTTTTTTTTCCATAGCATTTTTCAGCTGCGTTTGGCTACATGTGGCCTTAGCTTACGCAAAATGTGGTGGAAACGCATTGTGCTTTTTTCCGCAGCATTTTTCACTGCGATTTTGCAGAGTTTTGCAGAGTGGGATTAGCCAGAATTCCACCGCGGCCAAAATGCTGTTTTTTTGCAACGTGGGGCTCCGGTCTAAAGGGGTTTCCCCACGAAGAAGTTATATCCTATGGATAGGGGGTTAGCTTGCCATCACTGGGTGTCTGATCACTCAGACCCACACTGATCAGGAGAAGCGAAGACTTTCGCCTCCCATTCTGAATGGAGCACTGATCGGCCATCTATGGCATCCCTGTTGAAATGGAGCAGTGCACGTGATGCCCAACCACTGCTCCATTCAGAACAGAGGATGTAAGTCCCTGGTTCTGATCAGTAGGGGTCTGAGGCTAATGTCAGTTTCACTTGAGGAAACACTCGCGTTTTCCCTATAGATTTAGGCTAAGGCCCCATATAGAGGGCCGTTGCAAAAAAGCGATGTAGGAAAAACTGCGGCGGAAACGCATCGCAGTTTTTCCCGCAGTGCTTTTCACAGAAAGACTTTCTACTTCAATTATACCTATAGGGAAACCACTGACGGTTTTGGAAATGGAGCAGTGTCCGCAGCTCGTATTTTCCCGCACTGTGTGGATGGGATTCACTAGAATCCCATCCACTACACAGTGACTGTATAATGCTGCGTTTTTTTCTGCAGTAAAACCACAGCATTCACACCATGTAGAGCTCCAGCCTAAATAAGGGAAGAAAATCGCAGAAAAAAAACGCAATGACAGACACTGTGGAAATAAATGTGGGGCCTTAGCCCGAGTGCATTAAAGGTATCTCATAAAAAGCTGCATGTTCTGCAGAATAATACCGATATCTGAATGCACATATAAAATCCAAGGGTTACTAGAACTGTCCATGGAAAACGGGGACAGTGGACGGACAGAAGTCACTGATGTGTGAATGAGGCTTAAGTTAGTTTCTGACCTGAGCTTGGTTTCTGTTCATGATTTGCAGATCTGTCGTTTGGCGTGACTTCCATCTAATCATTGTCAACACTGAAAACCTCCAAAGCTGCAGATCTCCTTTTCGACAGGTAAATTTTACTTTTTGACTGTCCACCATCACTACAGTAGTGAATGGCCACCTTGATGTTTTGAACAGCTCTGCACAGAAAAGTTCATTTTAGTTCATGTTGACTTGTGAGTATCATGTAACCTCTGTCAGATGCAAATAAGGCAAAAACTGTATATGAACAGAGCTAGCCCATACACTAATATACAAAAACCACCAATAGGCTGACCACGATCATGCATTGGGCTGTGTTTTTAGGTAGATTATGACCTTGGAACACACTGTAGTGAACCTGGCTGCAACAAAATTCAGCTGAAGTTGGCCCCAGAAACCGGCCATAGATTCAGCCAAGATTTCAGAATGGCTGGCCCAGCTGCAAAGACTGAAAATCGTGTCCAAACCTACAAAAATAATTGACATTTGTTTAAACCCAGTCTACTACCCTGCTACCATATATCACACCAGGTTAGCAGTCACCGGTCTTGCAGTGGCTAACCCGCTACTAGTACATCACGTGTCCCGGGCTTTAAAGGGGCTTCCCACGAAAGCAAGTTATTCCCTATCCATAGGATGAGGGAATAACTTGAAGATCGGTGGGGGGGGTCCAACCGCTCAGACCCCCACTGATCAGGAGAACGGGGAACTTTCATTGCTTGGTCTGAATGGAGCGGTGGTCGGGCAACGCATACACCATTTATTGCAATGGGAGCGCTGTACTTCAGGCATCTCCTGTGCTCCCGTTGCAATGAATGGAACGGTACGCAAGCTGACCAACCACCGTTCCATTCAGCATCGGGAACAAAATACCCTTTTCTCCTGATCAGTGGGGATTTGACGGTCAGACCCCCAATGATCTGTAAGTTATTTAATAGAATAGGGAATAACTTACTTTAAAGACTTTTTGATCTGACAACTTATATATGAAAGATATAATAGGGCACCCATAGAGGTGCATATCACCTTGCAATGCCTCAGATTTCATCTAAATTTCTTTCTTTCTGTCAATTTCATATAGATTGTGTTTTGCTCCATTAAATGTCATATTTTGAGGCTTTAACCCCTATAAGCATTGTTTTTAGAATCTACAAGGGGAAAAAATTGTGGTGTTTTACAAGTCATGTCAAGTTACAGAGATATTCAGAAGCAATGTAATGGGTAAATTCTGCATTATTTCCTCAGGAAATCCACAGCAGAGTAATCTGCAATCTACACCGCATTCTCTTTTTTTGCATATTCTTTGAGAAAATACAGTTTTCATCCATTAAAGGGGTTTTCTAGGTTTATCAATTAATGACCTATTGTCTGACATACGGGACAACCTGCGAATAAATAAAGGTCCATGCTCGTTGGTCACATGGCCTGTTTGCAGTCCTATTCAAGTGAATGGGGCTGAGCTGCTCTTGCAAGTAAACAGCTGATTGGCAGGGGGGAAAAGGTATCGAACCTTGACGATCTTCAATTGATCTATGCTAAGGATTGGTCGTCAATTAATAAGTCTGGAAAACCCCTTTAAATTAAAAGGGGTGAAAATTCAGGTTATTTTGCAAATGTTTCATTCAATGTTAGTAAATGCAATTGCGTTGAAATTCATCAGGGTCGGAATACTGGTGATGGTATTGCTGGTCACATTGTAACCCTGTTCACTAGGGTGGCCTCAAGTGTCCTCTATTGTTTGTCTTGTGAGTTTGACACTTGACATGTCAGTTGTGAGATAGGACAAACCCTTTAACCACATTAGCAGTTGTCCGTCAGCTCTATCTGTGACCCACATTTTGCAATCCAACTATTTACCATCCCTGCCAAAAGAGAGGCTCAGCGAATAATTTGGTAACTGTGCCAGATAGACATACTGTAATATACTGGTACATTTCATCCTGTGCCCTGCACAACAAGGAAAATCTAGTGTAATATTCGACACCTACGTACCCCGGTGAAACCTCCATCCAGTGCCAAAGAGCTTCAGGACCTTTAGGCTGAAGCCACAAGTTGTGGAAAAGTTACGTTTTTTTTGTTGTTGTTGCAGATCTTGAAGCCACTCTTGGCTGTAGGTAAAAAAAACAAAAACAAAACATACCACAATCTGCAACAACAACAAAAAAAAAACACAGCTTTTCTGAATCCAGAGAGTGAATTCAGATTTGTAGTTGTTGCAGAATTTTTTGGAATTATCCCATTATTCTGCATGTGACTTGCAAAAATTTCTACAAAAAAATCTGCAGTGTGTGAATTTGCCTTCACTGAGCAGCTCAGCCCTTGTCTTCAGAGACTCGGATATCTTCATAAATCACATTGCAATGTTATCGTCTGATTTGTCAGAGGTGGACTCAATGGGATTAGGGTTTGCTTCATGTTCCCAGCTTCCTAGGTAGAATCCTAGTGCCTGGAGAGGAGAGTCACTGCTGCCAAAGCAGGGGGAATAACATAAGCTTTATAGACCCCTTTAAGACTGGGACATTGGGAATGCAATTGTTGTTTTTTTACTCTACGTAAAGCAGGATTCATCCAGCCATAAGAAACAGACCATATTACAGTCATAAATCCAGCCTTGACTGCATGTCTACTGACCCGAACTTACAGCATCATGGGAATCTGCTGCTGTAATATGGTCCGTTGTATACAGCAGAATTAACGCTATGTGAATGTACACTTATTATCTTTTTGGCAAGTTCAAAAGCATAAGGTTCTTATAAGGGTTCCTCATTTCTAAAATCATAGACCCTGCTGGTGGTATTGGTATGTTTGCATGCTTTTAGGCTGGCTCCTTGAGGTAGTAAATATCTGTTTTGCAGCATACCTCTCCTTTTTTTCCCCCCCAAACATTAATCTCGTCCCCCGGGCCTGATATCATACCTAATAGGGATGAAAAAAAGGTCTGGGGGTGCTGACACAGTCTCTGCATGTGCAAGGTCAAATATAACATTCTGAAAATCCCTTTTAAAATAACAACCCTCACATTTTCTGGATGATGTCCTCCCCGCTATTATACAATCCCTGCTATTCAGGTCCAGCTGTAGTTTTATACAAGGATCTGCTCATCTCATATACAGTAAAACGTTCTGGCCTTTTTATATGAGTAGATTCATCATAAGTCAGCGTATAAAAAAAAAAAAAAAAATGCAGCAATACATTAAATGGGACACAGAGCTGATGTCCAAAGCATCTTACAGGCAGCGTTACGTAACCAGCAAGAGGCAGACAGCCTGCATGAGCGAGAGATACAGGCGGCTGGATTATCCGCTATTACATTACTAAAGATTAAATGGTCTCTGGATGGTAGGACGAGTACAGTGTGACCATGGAGAGTAACACAGAGAGTTCTAGAAATAACCCAGACCATACAAACTACTATAGCTCTATCTGTCTAAGATATATCACTGCGTCAGTATCAACAGATATTGTCAATTGTTTGTTAGCTTGACACTAAAAGGAGTAAAGGGCTTGTTTAGTATTCAAAACAGCGCCAGAATTATTCACCTTCTGGATCTGGCTAATTTACCGAAATAGGGATGATACCAGACATGTCTACAAATAAGATTTAAAGGGATTGTCTAGCCCCTATTAAAATTTTCATACTGATGCCCTATTCACATGATAGGTTATCTGTATGTGATCTGTTGAAGACTGACACCCGGAGCCTGCACAGATCATCTGTTGTGGCAGCCTCCAGGTGTCGGAAGCTGCTAGCGGACAAGCGGCACTTGCAGTACTGCTCATATTCAAGTAATAGGTGTGGCGCAGCAACCCTGTCCACTGCATAGCGGTGGTTCCAGTGCAGCGCTGCTCCTATTACTAGCAGCTTTTGGCACTCAGAGGCTGCTTGAAGAGGTGATCTGTGCAGGGTCCAAGTATCGAACCCCAACAGATACTGATAACCTATCCTATGGTCTTATGATGGGACGATTGTGATAGAAACGAGCTCCTAATGAACCCACTTTGTGTTTTCAAGTGGGGAAACGCGTTGAGCATTATATATCTCTCTGAAACCCCCAGGTTATTCTCCTGAATAGGGGAGACCGCTGTTGTTTTATGGCTACAAGTTAGGAGAAATTAGTGCTAATGGACACTAACTGATGCTAATGTGTCCGTTTTTTTTAACTGAACCATTAATTGGATCAGTTAGAAAAAAGTTAAAAAAACGGACACATTAACATCAGTTAGTGTTCGTTATAATAGGTGTCCATTTTTTTTTTTTTTTTTTAACCGACACCTTCATAACGGACTCCAACGGTAGTGTGAACCCTGCCTATGCTATATTGTTTATGTTTTACATCTTTATGTTTTGTTTCTTAAAATAATATTATTGCTTGTTAAATTGTAACATTTAGTCAGTGACGGGATGTGGACATTTATAAGTCAGTGTAATAAAAGGGAAGGACCATCGCTGTAGGAAGAGGTACGCTGTAAAAGTAATAGATCACCACGTTTACATTCCTCCACCTACATGAGTCAATTTTTATTTATTTTTTATTCCTTTATTTGCCTTTTGCTGCTTTATGTTGTGCTTTCAGTGGTAGTTTCTAAAGCTATTTTAGATTTTATTTCAGTTATTTTAGTTTATATAATATTTATGAAGTACGATGAGTTGTACTAGACGAAGACTGTGGCATGTCGCTGGAAGCCTGTGGTGCTGCACAGGTCCTGCGTCTGGCTCCCCCTTGTATCCCCCCACCATTAATTACACTAGCATCACACAGACAAACACTGTGCACATGTCACATACACTCAGCCTGCCTCTTTGGGTCTTCTGAACTCTACTCCTTGTGTGCTACTCATATGTTTGTGCTCCCTTGTCTCCAGTCTCTCCCTATATTCTAAAGTTGTGTCTGTGCTCCTGGACGCTAAGGGTACGCCACACATCCAGTAAATCTGCAGTGTGTTACAATACAAGCAAAGTAGATACGTTTTTAAGAAATTTCATCCATGCGCTGCAGAAAAAAAAATCTGCAATGTGGGTTTTAAATCTGCAGCGTGTCAATTTATACTGTGGGTCCTTTGCAAAGGAAGAAAATGAGCATCAATTACTTTAGGAATATTACGCCAGTCTTTATAACCCCTGAGCTGGCCGAGCGTGCGCCTCATTTATGGCAAGGCACACACCGCCTCATAAGTAAGACACACTCGATGCCGGGTTGTGCGCCTGGAGGGAAATACTCATAGTGGGTGTCCATTTCCCACATTATTTACACCAGCTTTCTAGCATAATAAATCTGTACCTTTGTTTGGTATCACTATACTCATACTGACCATACAACATAGATAACATGTCGTTGTGTGGCAAAAAGTTTAATGCAAAAAACGATTCTGGAATGAGTTAATAAAAAAATTTTTATGCACCACAACATGGAGCTGTTGAAAACTGGAACTTGGCCTGCAAAAAATGAGCTCTCATACAGCATTGTCAACAGGAAAAATGAAGTTATAAGTCTTAGAAAGGCAATGATGAGAACATTTCTTGGACATTGTTTAGCTCTATATGACCAGAAAATATTTGCTCTAAATGTTCTGTATATGGACCATTATTTACTTAGACATACTAGGTTGGTGTAATATGTGGCATTTTAAGTGGAGAAGATGGAACAAGTAAATGGAATAGGAATTGCACAGAGGATGTTAGTAGGATATGTCAGGCTACTGGAGGCCTTGGTGCAAAATATAGATGGGGTCAACTGTGTACAGCGGTCCAAGGTATTATTCCCAGCAATTGTGATGCTTGATACAGTTTAAGCGGTTATCTAATAGAATATGGATGCACAACATGGTAAATAGAAATCAGCTCTATGTATTTTAGATCACTTAAAGGTAGCCTTAATGCCCTTCTTATAAATTATTCAAGAAATTGAGCTTAACTTTATACTTCCAGCTACTTGCACGGTTTTCATTCTCCTCAGAACAGAAAACCATATGTGAAGTTGGCATCTGTATGCAGGGCTGTTTTAACACATTGGTGGGCCCAGTGCAAAGGTTTCATAAATAGGATCCCCCCATCACCACCCATTTAGAAATACCTGACCTGCCCAAATTATAATACCCAGTCAGTGGCTTCCAAATGGTATAATTCCCCTTAGTAGCTCTAATACAATATAATGCTCCTCAGTGGCCCATCGCACAAATGCATCAAATGCCCCTGTAGAGGAATCAAACATTAACAGGTCCCCCCTGTGGCCCCATACAACATAGATAACATGTCGTTGTGTGGCAAAAATTTTACATTAATACATTAATTTGTCCCACTCTAGTGGCCCTTCAGACATTATATTTTAATATCCCCCTCCACTTTGACCCCACAGTATAATGCCCCCTTTCCAGGTTACACCACCCGTATTATGTCCCCTTTCCTGGTTGCCCTCCCCCCAGTATCAATCAAATAAAGAAGGAAAAAAACACCTAATACCTAATATTGTCTTTTGTCTCTGCTGCTGGCAACTTCAGGAGCAACAGGCGCAATGTAAGTGATGTCACCACATCACACCTCCTGCTCCTGAGCAGTTCACTAGGAGCAGAGACAGTGGAGTGGCCGAATAGCGTTTCAGTAAGAAGAAGGGCTCCTTGCATCACCATTGTACTCCACTAATCTGGAGGACACAGATGAGTTGGAATTGTGACATAGCGGGGCGGCCTGAAACAGCGGGACAGGAATATACTATATTATTGGGAGGATCTCCCTGGGCCTGTGACGTCACCAAACCATCTGAGAAATCCTGCGCATGCACTGCATGCTATTGTAGTCCTCAGCATGTGCAGTATGCTCATACACGCCGAGGACTACACAAGCATATTGCACATGATTTTGCCAATGAGTGGGTGACAACCGATGCCAAGGGGCGTCAACAGGGGATCAAATGTAACACCAAGTAACTAATTTGCATGTGGACTAAAATGTAAACATCCATGGGGCTGTGAAACATAACAAAGGCATGATTTTTATTCATGCAACAACATCTACAGCACAGTGGTGGCAGTATAAAGTAGTGAGAGTAGGGGAGGTGATAGACTCCCTTTTAAAGTGTAGATATCCTAGCAAAGCACACAGTGAAATGACTACAACATAAAACAGAGAAACACATTCAGTAGTGTCCTACTGGGGGGCACTACAGATACCAATCTGGGTGCACAGATCTTTAAAGGGATTATCCAGCTTCCAAAAGTTATCTGCAAATATATCCACAGCAGTGCTAAATACTCACTGTCCCCTTGTGCACCCTTTGCTTTGCTTTATTTTACTTGCTGCTCCACTGTTATTTACATGCAGTGAATCTGTTTCGTTTGCTGGCTGCACTGCTCACAGGGAGAGGTAGTGAGCTTGCAAACGAAATGTCACCGCTGAGGTCAATGACCAGGTGTCCGCTTTCTCATGCTACCAATATTGCAGTATTGACATGGAGAAATCCCTGTTAAAAACACAGCTGGGATTGTGATTTTTATATGCTGTAGATGCAGTGGCCTATTGTCTTCAGTGCTGCCTGTGTTCTTCCCATCAGTAAAGGAATCATTGATTTACTGGATAGCGGGTGCTGATGATATTGATTAGCTGGCAGTATAATGAAATGGAATTGATGCGTCTACAGGAATCCGTAGGGTTTGGGGGACTGTAATAGATAATGTCTTCCAGGAGTCGCCAGTAGATTGCAGCTGCTGATCTTGCTTCAATGCAGTAAGTGTGATAGATCTCACATACGTTGCATTATAGTATACTTGCCAACTTTCCTTAAATATTTGGGAGACCTCCTGGAAAAGTTGGCCAGTCTCCTGGGCACTCTAGAAGCTTCCCAGAAATCTTCCCAGCTGAAAGTTTTCTGTGCAGGATGCTGTACCCGCTACCCCACCAAGGCAGTGGAAGTGTTCTTTCTGCCCACCACTTCATTAACTCTGGTACCACTCCCCTGTTTCCTCTGTTGTTGGGTGCAGCTTTGCAGTTTTTATGCTTTGTTTTTGCCCAAAGTACCCCTGTACCTGCTCGCCCCCGTAAGTGCCTCTGATCCAGGTGACCCATGCTCCAAGTGCTCTCTGCTCCAGGTCTTTACTACTTTAGCTTCGGCGCAAGGGCCATGTGTTATAGTCCAATAGATTTCTCATCGCATTACAATTTTAGGGTATTTTTCTCCAAATTCTAGACGCTGTAGTGTTATTCTTCATTTTATTAAGAATGCTTGTTTTTTATCATTATTGTATTTCTTTCTTTGAAAGAACAGCATGCCCTATTCCTTGTATTCGCTTGGCTTTTGCCCCAAATTGGGAAGAATTTGTTGAGAAAACCGCAAGTCATAAATATCACATTTCCTAAAAATGGTTATTGGAAAAATACTTGACTATGAAACCACAGATATTAATATGCATTTTTTTTTGTGTGGAAATGTTAACTTTAGTGATGCAGTTTTGTGTTTTTTGGCAATCGAATCGGAAGTTATAATCAACCTGTCCAATTTCCCCCACAAATAGATGGCTGGGGGCACCTGGCAACCCTTTACACACAATCTATTGTGTGCAGTATGATCAGTTTCTGAACATAACAAGTATATTCGTCTATAGTTAACAGGTCCTTTACTAAATTACTTTTCTTTGGCTCTTCCATGGTATTATATTGTGTGCTATTTGGTTTACTGGAACCCGAGATGTAACTTTAAAGAAACTCTCCAGTTCATGAAAAAAATTCCTATAACTATAGTTTAACTATTGATATAATACCTGGTACCGAAACGAAATAACCGACATGCACAAAATTACGTTGGGTAGCCGGATTGATGGTCCGTTGTAGGGGCAATTTATAAAACCCAGAATGCCAGATTCCAGTGTCACAAAGTTGCACAATAAGGTTTTTTGATCTTTTTGGGTTTTTTTTGCACAAAGAAAAGTTTACAAGTGTAGTTCGCCTGTCTCTGTACACCACATTTAACAATTGTGACTTTTTAAAAAGTTACAAAAATTGCCACAGTCTCACTTCCAAGATAGGTCATCAATAGCAAAAACCCACCAAAGCTAAGAAAACCAATCTAGGCTAAGGCCCCGCGTTGCGAAAATGCAGCGTTTTTGGCTGTTGCCGAAATGCAGTTGATAAAAAAAACACTGCAAAACCAACAAAGTGAATGAGATTTCATTTAATCGCATCCATCTCAATGTGAGCATTTTCTCTATAGATTTAATAGGGGAAGAAAAATTGAAAGAAAAAAGCAGCAAAAACTGTGGATATACAGGTAACGCATTTTAGTCGCATTTTTCTTCTGCAACTTTTTTTTTTCTTTTTGGCTGTGGGGCCTTGGCCTTAAGTGGGTTATCTGGTTTCTAATCCATCGATATTAGATTTGCAGGCGTCCGAAACTCCATAGATTTCCATGGGACAGCTACAGTTTGTAGGTGCGAGTGAGCAGCACAGCTTGTGACATGTAAACAATACCGAGAGCCGCGCTGTCTGGAAACCGGTGAACTGCGGGGAACCTGTATGTTGGATGTCAATGCAAATTCAATAACGGGACTATTTTTAATACTACTGTCTTCTCCGTCACCTTGGCCTCTGCGCACACTATATTTCTTCCTGTGACCTAGACTTTCTGTTTCTGACAGTGAGCTATTTAATTTGGAGCCAGTTTTATAATGACCGAAAAATGATTCCTAAGCAATAGAAAAAAAAAAAAAAGGTTAATGAGCCAAAGGTCTGTCTGCAGTAAGTGCCTGTCAGCACCCAGTACTACCACAGGGCCCCAAACAACATTTACTGTATTCAAGACATCTTGAAGACTCAGCGATAATTGCCAGTGCCAGGCGGTTAGCTGTAATTGGAACAGGTCACAATTGTCCTGCCTGTCAGAGGAACATAATACATCTTCATTGATTAACTGCAACATTGTGGGGCTGCCCCGCTGACAAACATGCTGGAAATGCTAAGGAGACATTGTATGGAATCACCAGTATAACAGAGGGTGTCTGTCAATGGGCTGAGTATGCAAAAGAGGATCGGTCTGCGTGCATCTTATTAAAGGATATTAAAACCTGAGGCAAACCAGTAACATAAAAGAATAAAATCGTGTAAGATCAACCTAGTAACAATTTTTCATTCACCTGAATATATTATGTACATACAATATTAGATGTATATGTAATAGGTCACGATTGTCTGGTATACCCTGATTCTGCCTCTGCACGCTAATGATATTTGTTTCCGTGTTTTTTTTTGGGGGGAGGAGGCAGGAGGGGGTATTGTGAAAAAGCACATAATGGACATCTCTTCCAAGAAGTCTCCACCTGTACGTGAGAGCATATCCACAATGAGAAGTCTGTCACCTGCTCTTACCCAGCTCACCATTTTTAGCAACCTCATTCCTTCCCACAAACCTTCATGAATATGGATAAGCAAAATCTGGATATATTGTATATTAGAAAGCCAGAAACACTTCATGAACTTTTACTGAGGACTGATTGTGTCTAAGAGGTTGCCCATCTGTGAGGCTGGAGCATTAGGGATGGCTGAGAACAATCACATTGACCTAACTTATGACCTCAGAGCATTAATTAGGCCCTGTTCACACTGGCAGAATCTGCCACTGTGAATTCCTCTTCGTTTTCCGATGTCTGAATGGGGCCTTAAAGAGGTTTTCCCAAGAACATAACCAGGGCTGTAGGCCAGACTCCAACTCCTCTATTTTTTCACAGTCACACTCCTGCTCTTTTATAAGTGGCCATGTTCAGTCAGAAGAAACACAGCCATGATTTCCTTATTGTGGTCAGGTTATCAGGCAGGAACAATTCATGTATGAGAAGATAACCCGGCCAGAATAAGGAAATCATGGCTGACCAAGTATCAGGCCTTAGAAAGCTCCGGCATTCATGGTTGTATCCATTGGAAACCGATCAAGACTACGGATTACACCACTAAGATGGTTAGAGGAAATCTTAAGTCTGCAGAACTTTTAATTATATTTGCAAAAACGTTTAACTTTTAATTCTGTCTAAATTTATATCTGGTTATGTTCATGGGAAAATCCCTTTAATCAGTTGTCCGGAAATAAACATAGCTGTTACATTGTGTATTATAAAGAAACAGTAATGAATATTTATGAGCTGCCACTTTAACTAAGAGACATACAGTAAATAGAATACAGGAAGATCCCCGTGTCATATGTCATACACATTGGATTGTTCTATAGGAGGAGAGGGCTTACCTTCAAAACATATGGAATGGGTATGTTGAAATCAAACAACCTGATCCCTTACAGATTAAATGGTTGGCAGGTCAAGCCAATGTTAGTATACGGCCCGTTATATGAAGATGATACCCTTCTCCTAGTGCACATTCATGTCATAGGTCTTGATTTGTATATTTATTTACACTGTTGTAGCATTGACCTGTAACATGGGGCACCCAGTAATTTTTCTGAATAGAAAGTACAACCTGTCCTATTTTAGCTGTATTCCTTAGCAGGTATCTGATTGGATATAGGTCCTGCTACCCAGGAACAAAATGCCAGTCTTAACACCTCTCCCTCACAATCTCTATATATTTCGGGGGGGGCGGCCCGGGGGGGGGGGGGGGGGTGGGGCCCTGGGTTGTGGGGTGCCCTTTTTTTGTTTATATACCCTGAACTATACATTACAAGCCTTTTTTTCTATCACTCCTTGAGTGTCCATATTTTATAATTTTCTGTATTCATCACTGCTGCCCTTTGCCAGGCTGCTTTTATGTACTGTATACCCTGACAGCAGGAGATATACATAGAATAGCATATGTTCTGTGCTAAGGAGCTCAATACGTTACAAGGGATGTAATTAAATCCTTCACAAGAGACCCTCGTTCTATTATACCTCATTGTTGCAGCGGCTGGATTGTTCAGCAATTAACAGATTACCCGTCCGGATCTCCTTGTATTATCCATGTATTCTAATCATGAGCTGCGCTTATGTTCATTGTAATCAGACTGCTCATAGTGATGGCCATAGTGAAAAAATACAAAGAAGTTGTCCAATTAGAGATAATGTCCTTTAATCAAGATGAAGAAATATGAAATGACAGCATAGACCTATAATAAGCACGGATAGCTTTACCTAGAATGGTCTGTGACCACCACTTCATCAGCTCAGAGAAAGAGATTTTCCTTGATACAGCAGTAAGTGGCTTTAGTTGACCATATACATTAGATGAATGCTTGCCGCATCCTCCGTTCCGAATGGACCATCCGACCATCTAATATGAATGACCAGTCTCCCCTCAAAGGCGAATGTCTGATAAAGAAGGGTTGGCTAGTTGGACTTTAATATGGTTGCTCCTTTAGTTCACAAGGGAGAACCAGAAGTGTCTGGTGCTGACTTATTTTTCCTTTCCTATTGAGAACACAAAAGTAAAAATGTCACTTAAGTTTTTTTTCATACAAAGTTTCATTTCGGACGATTTAATGAAGTTTTGCAATATGTTTATTTAGGCAATTCAGCCCCACTATATTATAAAGGCAACCTCTGAACTTGTCCCCTAGCTCCTACCATAATGACTGTTGCTGCGGAAAATCTGTATTCAGCATGTGTATGCTGTATATGGATACATACTTACTGAAGCTGGCTGTTCAGTTTCCCTGCAGGCTATATAATAGAGGGGCAGCCAGATGTGAAGCACAGAGGCATCTGGTTCTATAGCAGCAGGTTGCTGGGAAGCTGAGCAGCCTGCCTCAGTAGGGGTGGGTTCACACTTGCGCCGGCACTCCGTCTGCCGGGAATCCGACCTAAATGTCGGAAAACTGGATAGGGAAAGGTTTGCGACGCTTTGCATAAAAAACCATTCACTTGAATGGGTTTTTAAAGCATTGCACGGGTGTGCGCTTACACCCTCTGCGCTGCAAAGCCGTTTTTTTTTCATCGGACACAAAGTCCTGCAGGACATTTTTGGGGTCCCCAAGAAAACAGAAACCCGAATGCTAGTGTGAACCCATTGTAAGATATATTACAAAATTTCTTATGCTCACTTACTAACTGTTATACATCACAATTACCCTCCACCACAGCTTCCAAATGCATCATCGGTCCCCAAAGACATGCAGTAAAAATAGGCTGTCCGCATGGCTTCTAAATAAAGGTTGTTGTTTTTTTGGGGGTTTTTTTTTTTTTTGACAGGATATGATAGCAAAATGGAACACTACGACTCCTCATGTAAATGCAGTTATCGGCGTCAGGCATGTACATGTTACATAGTTGTTACTGCCGCCTTATAATTACTAATTGAGATTCTCAGAGATCACAAGAGGAGTTTCTTACTTTCTTTCTTTCACTGTTTTAATCTAAGGTTGTCTAAATAATTCAGTGGTTTTCATAGGGAAAGCAGCGATTCAGTCCCAAGACATAAAGATTTAAAGACAATGTAGTGAGATTGAAGTTTTATCAAAGGCTTCCTGCAGGCAAACCGTAAGAATACTGGTAGAAAGCATTTATACAATTGTTAGAGATGAACTTTGGGGCAAAGACACCTCTGATATATATATATATATATATATATATATATATATATATAAAAAACACTGTCTGATCGATGGCCATACAGTCGTATGAAAAAGTTTGGGCACCCCTATTAATCTTAATCATTTTTAGTTCTAAATATTTGGGTGTTTGCAACAGCCATTTCAATTTGATATATCTAATAACTGATGGATACAGTAATATTTCAGGATTGAAATGAGGTTTATTGTACTAACAGAAAATGTGCAATATGCATTAAACCAAAATTTGACCGGTGCAAAAATTTGGGTACCCTTATCATTTTATTGATTTGAATACTCCTAACTACTTTTTACTGACTTACTGAAGCACAAAATTAGTTTTGTAACCTCACTGAGCTTTGAACTTCATAGCCAGGTGTATCCAATCATGAGAAAAGGTATTTAAGGTGGCCAATTGCAAGTTGTTCTCCTATTTGAATCTCCTCTGAAGAGTGGCATCATGGGCTCCTCAAAACAACTCTCAAATGATCTGAAAACAAAGATTGTTCAACATAGTTGTTCAGGGGAAGGATACAAAAAGTTGTCTCAGAGATTTAACCTGTCAGTTTCCACTGTGAGGAACATAGTAAGGAAATGGAAGACCACACGGACAGTTCTTGTTAAGCCCAGAAGTGGCAGGCCAATAAAAATATCAGAAAGGCAGAGAAGAGGAATGGTGAGAACAGTCAAGGACAATCCACAGACCACCTCCAAAGAGCTGCAGCATCATCTTGCTGCAGATGGTGTCACTGTGCATCGGTCAACAATACAGCACACTTTGCACAAGGAGAAGCTGTATGGGAGAGTGATGCGAAAGAAGCCGTTTCTGAAAGCACGCCACAAACAGAGTCGCCTGAGGTATGCAAAAGCACATTTGGACAAGCCAGCTTCATTTTGGAAGAAGGTCCTGTGGACTGATGAAACAAAGATTGAGTTGTTTGGTAATACAAAAAGGCGTTATGCATGGCGTCAAAAAAACACAGCATTCCAAGAAAAACACTTGCTACCCACTGTAAAATTTGGTGGAGGTTCCATCATGCTTTGGGGCTGTGTTGCCAATGCCGGCACCGGGAATCTTGTTAAAGTTGAGGGTCGCATGGATTCAACTCAGTATCAGCAGATTCTTGAGAATAATGTACAAGAATCAGTGACGAATTTGAAGTAACGCCGGGGATGGATATTTCAGCAAGACAATGATCCAAAACACAGCTCCAAATCTACTCAGGCATTCATGCAGAGGAACAATTACAATGTTCTGGAATGGCCATCCCAGTCCCCAGACCTGAATATCATTGAACATCTGTGGGATAATTTGAAGCGGGCTGTCCATGCTCGGCGACCATCAAACTTAACTGAACTGGAATTGTTTTGTAAAGAGGAATGGTCAAAAATACCTTCATCCAGGAACTGATTAAAAGCTACAGGAAGTGACTAGAGGCTGTTATTTTTGCAAAAGGAGGATCTACTAAATATTAATGTCACTTTTCTGTTGAGGTGCCCATACTTTTGCAGCGGTCAAATTTTGGTTTAATGCATATTGCACATTTTCTGTTAGTACAATAAACCTCATTTCAATCCTGAAATATTACTGTGTCCATCAGTTATTAGATATATCAAATTGAAATGGCTGTTGCAAACACCCAAATATTTAGAACTAAAAATGATTAAGATTAATAGGGGTGCCCAAACTTTTTCATATGACTTTACATTTACCTGAAGAATCCACTACTGTATCCACTTGGGATATGTTTTGCAATAAAATTATATTTGTCTCTACTTCTGTATAACAGAAATCCTAAAATATGTAAGCAATCAGATATATTCAGAGCTGCAATTTATGGGCACAAAGGTTATATAAAATTCAAATAGTATGGCTGCTTTCTGCCAGAAATGATGCCACCCTTTTTATAGGTTTTATTTGGTATTGCATCTCAGCCCCCTGGCTGCTCCCTTCCTACTACAGCTCAGCCTCTTTTACTTCCAGACCCAACCCATAAACCAGACCCAGCTGCAATTCCTTTCAGTACAAATGTACCATGGCTACATGGTGCCCCTGGACCAGTTAAAGGGGGTTTCCAGCCCCAAATTGTGTTAAATCTGGATAGGTCATCAGTATGCAATAGCTTATCTGTGTGGGGTTCTGGTGTCGGACCCCGACAGATCACATACTGATGACCTATCCTGTGAATAGGTCATCCATATGAAAATTGGATTTGGAGTGGAAAACCCCTTTAATACTGAAGGTGCCATAATTGGCATGAATAGATAGAACTTCTTTTCCAGCGGGTGCTATAAATTACACTACAGTGTGCGGATACGTGCCCTTTCTAAAGTGGCCAAGGGTGTAAATACCATAATATTGGCTATGCAGCTACTATGAATCCCTTAGAGTGAGGGGACGCATCGTTGGTTACTCCAGCCCCATTGTACAGGACTCCCCACACCATTAGAACTGTTAGTAAACCATGAGGTTGTGAATTGGTCTAAAGGCTGTGGAGGAAGAAACCCATACCAGGCTCTTTTGATCTTGTTGGGTCCCCTTTCTCTATGTATACCACTGGTGACGGCAGTCACAGGTACCATCACGCCATGAACTTGTAAATCTTGTTATCCGACCTGAAATGTTCCATGTCTAAAACCATTAGAAGATGACATATTTCTTTAACGTAAACAATGCCGCCGCTCATGGCAGAAGGGATAGGATGACTTTTCTAAGATTGGGTCTTTTCTATATCTGCTACAAGTATCACTTGGATACAGGTTTTTCTGGCTCTTCTAGGTTTGTGTGTAGACTACAAACACTTGAAGGTTTTATTAAACATTGGACTCCAGGCGTACTAATCTGAACAAGGCTAGGACGTCTTTCAATGTTACGGTCATTGTTTACATGTCCCATCACAAGGAGTCTTGCCGTACAAGAGAAATAAGCAGAACGTTTCTATTTCCTTGCAAACTAAATTTTAAGCTTATTTTATATGAATCTATATGAAGAAAAGTTCCAGATTTCCCAAACTTCTGTAACTGTTGCAACTGCGCACTACATGGACAAGCGTAATCTCCTCTATTATTATACTATCACTACTTCATTTTTGATGTCTCAATTCAAGTGTATGGATCTATGCTGCAGTTTTATGCAGAGCAACCAACCAAGGAAATATGTGAAGGAATAACTGTCCATGAATAACCCTGTGGCCCCTCCATTGTGAGGATCATAAAGGGTCATTGGCGTCCGGTTTCAGCATCCGGCACTTGGTATCACACTTGGTGTTTACACTTTTTATTTGCCTACACATATTATGCCGGGTAAACCACAAGATTCTGTCACACCTGATGAAAAGCTCCTTGAAAGCTGGGGCTAAATGCCAGGTTCATGGAGACTCCGATACTTTTGTCTTATATTGACTTCACCACCAGTCTTAGGGTGCTATTATATGTAGAGGTTGTGATGTGACTGCCTGTTACACTAGGTTCACCCGAAGCGGACCCCCCCCCCACCTGAACAGAAACCTAATTCGCTTAAAAAAGCAGTAACCCGCGGACTCCATAGACTATAATGGGGTCCGTCGGGTTTCCGCCTGGAATCTGCCCGAAAAGGGGAAAAATATGGAGAATAAAGTGCTGCTTGAAAAACTTTTCTCTCCGCATTTTTAAAGCAGAATGGGGAACAGAATGCCCAGGCGGAGACCGAGCGCAGGTGTGAACCTAGCCCGAGTGTGCTGCGAAGCAAAACCTAATGTGTTTTCCAGTAAATTGCTGCAGCAAAAGTGGAACATTCTCAAACCTTGTGCTCCACCTGTACAGACTGCATGGATGAAAACCACAGGAGAGGGGGTAACTTGCTGATTTGTGGGGGACTGAATACTGGGAACTGATCACAAGAATGGGAGGTCCTTTATGATAACTACTACACACTAAGGATAATGTAGTATAGTAGATATTTCAAAGGGAAATCTTCAGCAAAACAAATAAAATAGTATAAAAAATATATAGAATATAACTTGAGTAAATCCAGGAAACTGAGTCGCGGATGGCGATGATGTCCAGTTAATAGAACTTCACCACATGGATGAGGATTTACAATAAAGCCCTCTGTTTTATTTACTCTCATCTTCAGGCTTTATCGATGTGTCCAGCACTTGGGGAATTGTCAGGGTTATTCCTGAGTTGTCAGGGATTATGTCTTATTAATATACAGTTGCACCATTTCTGTAGCGATGTAGCCGTCATTTATGTGTCATTCTGCATTTTTGCTCCAACCAGTGAAACAACAGTACGTGGTATGATGAGCAGATCTTGGAACGAAACCCATGTGAGGTTTACCTAGACTGGTGGAGGGCTAGCTGGACCCTATCTGTACTTTTGGGACTAGAAGATCAATTTGAAGATCCTGGGCCCCAATGCAAAATCTGTAACAGAGCCCCCACCTACCATGTGCCTTTTATAATTCCAGTGTCTAACTGTATATCAGAGAGGCCTTTATGCCCTCAAGCCACCAAGGTCCGAGTTAGAACTCATCCTCTGCGTACCGTATAGCTGGCCCTCTTGGTCCAGAACTTTAACATCTTTGGCTCCATGCAGATAACGTTATTTTACATCCGTTTAGAAGATCTTTTTAACAGATGCAAATAAAACAAATTGCCATCTGTTTACATAGAAATCAATGTTGAAAAAAATAAATAAAAAATGGATCCATTTCTGTCCGTTAACACTTAACCTGAGCCAGCCTCAGCGGCCTAAGAACTGGGATGTACCAGAGACTTTCCAGCAGTCACATGCGTCGAGGACTTTGACCGGAACAAGCCCTGGGACGCCGCATTGTGGCCTTTCAGACATTAAATTGTTGGGGGTGCTGGGTGTTGGACCACCTCTGATCTGATTTTAATGACCTATACAAAGGATAGATTATCGGTATCATCACCCTCGTCTACCCCTGTGAAGGGCATATTACATAGTCTCTGCTTATAGCTCTGATAAAATTGGTCTATAATTCCTAGACTATGTGCCAGTGATCACCCCACAAACAAGCAAACACTCAGTTGTCGGGTGATCGTGTCTTTTATGCATCATAAAAGCTGTTTGTCAGCAGGAGATCATCCCATGTAAACAGGAATATGCTGGAAACAAATGTATATAAAGGATTGATAAAAGATTCCTTCATCCCCATACTGTAGTGAATGCTGTGTGTAAATACAGCCCAGGAGCGGGGCAGTAATCTACAATGAATGTTGTTAGGAATGTCCATTACTGATCTTTGCCCCACCCATCGGCCCCTGTAAATTGTCCCCTAACACCATCTTGTAACAATACATGCAGTATATTGAAGATAATGGGCTAGCGATCTCTCTACATCCCTCCACCTCCTCCTACCACCTTTCCAACCCTTCTCTGTCCCAACCCTCCCCCACACTCTGACATTTTACTTCCATATATAAAAGTTATTTAAACAATAAAATATTTTATATATTTTTTTATTTTTTTTTGGTAACAATCCTGCAAAGATAGAATAACACAGAGTAAATATGATGGTGTCCTCCTCTTCTCCTGAAGATCAGTTTATGGTTCCTTCAGGGTCTGTCTTGACCAGTGATGAAGGTCACGTCTTCAATGTCTTGAGAGGGTCCAATTGTGGCTCTGTGGCAGGGTTGTTTTTTGTTTTGTTTTTTTTGGTGGGGAGAAAGGGGGGATGTATAGGTTTAGGATTTTTTTTTTTTTCTGCAGGCCGGGTTAAATGAATGATGGTCATCTCCTCTTTTTCCTGAACTTTATTGCGGGTCCCTTTAGGGAGCGCCTGCTTGACCGCTGAGAATGGTCATTGTTCAGGTTTGAGGGATTCCCTGTGTCCCTGCAGGGTTTTTTTTTTTTTTTTTTTTGGGGGGGGGGGGGGGGTGGGTAAGATCAGGTTGGTTTTTTTGTATTGTTTTCTTTTTTTTGGGATATAGGCAGGGTAAGGAAGTTTCACTGCAGGTTTACGTGGGTGATGGTCACCTCCTGTTTTTCCTGAACATTATTGCCGGTCCCAGTAGGGAGCGCCAGCTTGACCGTTGATGATGGTCATTGTTCAGGTTAGAGGGATCTCCACTATGTCCCTGCAGGTTTTTTTATATTTTTTTTGAGGGGTGGGATAAGCAAGGTTAGAGCTTTTCTTGCGTCTTTTTTATTTTTTGGGGTGGGGGTGAGGTAAGCAGGGTTAAGGAAGTTACACTGCAGTTTATGTGGGTGATGGTCACCTCATCTTTTCCTGAACATCATTGCTGTGCCCTTTAGGCAGTTCCAGCTTGACCATTGATGATCATGATGATGGTCATTGTTCAGGTTTGAGGGATACTCACTGCCACTGCAGCTTTTTTTTTTTTTTTTTTGGGGTGGGGATAGGTACAGAGGGTTAGGGATAGGGAGGTAATTGTAGTGGACTGTATTTTTTCCTGGTCTTCCAGTCCACACTGAGGGCATAACGGGCCAGGAATCCAACCAGCAAGGTGATGCCCAGAAAGCCGACTCCGGCGTAGATGGCATAGCTGATGGGGCTCTGGAGGTATGAGAGGATGGTCTCAGTAGTGGACGGACCATGTTTTATCTTCTCCTCTTCTTCCTCCTGGATAGGAAGTTTTTCCACTAAAGCCCGTTGAAACTCCAGCTGTATTTGCTCGCCGGCTTTCGATTTTGACCGTGTCACTGAAAAATAGAAGATAAATCTAAGTAAATAAGGCGATAAGAAGAAAATTGTCTTCTGTATAAGTAGTGTTGCATCAAAGAAGAATTATCAGAAAGAGTTCTTTACAGTAAGAGCAGTGCAGAGTCGGGAGAGGCTTCTTATCTACTACATTCATTTATATGACATCAAAAAATATTGGAGAGACAGAAAGCTTCTAGAAGTCTTACCATCCAGATAATAGAATTTTCGGACGATGATGTCATCATCTTCATCCAAGATCTCGCAGGCATAAGTCCCTGTATGGCTGACTCTTGTTGGCTGAATGATCACAAACAGGTCGTCCCCAGTATAGATGTCCTTGAAGTAACCTAAATCGGTCACCCTGATCTGAAAACATGGATGACATCAGAAAGACATTAGTCACATGTGGAGTATAAACTGCGGCAGTAACAGGGGCAGGAACGGGGACATTGCTAGTTGTATGTCTATAGAATAGGTAGAACTAGAACTTGATGACTTACATTTTTGGCGTATTTCCAGATCACTTTTAGATTTTCTGGCAGGATGAATGACGCCCCGCAGGAGATAACGGTCTTATCCAATTCGGCTACTTTTATATTTTCAACTGAAAGGAAAGAGAAGAGAAACGGTGGTCAAACACAACGGGCAAAAACCGAAAAGCTTTCTATAAGAAGTGATGATAGAAATGATCTTACTGGGACAGGCCACAGGGAGCTTGCAATCCTCCTCGGCACAGCGGCTGCAGGTGAAACTTCTGGCTGCTTTTTGAAGGCCTGGGAATAAAAAACAGAGAGAGAGGTAAATGTCTGAGGTAAATGAGGACCCTCCACATATATCTTATGGAGGTCACATATATGGTCCTGTCTAATGGATGATACTGTCTGATCAATACTCACCACATGGAGGTCTGCATTCTGCCGGTGGATGACCTGATGGAAGGAATTGGAGACAGTTAAGAATGACCAATGGCGTGTATGGGGGAGGGGAGGACGTCACACACAAGACAGGATACAGATAATATATTCTATATATTCCCTATCTGATGACCATTACACACTTACTTGCTGCACGGTTTTTCACTTCTTCCACATATTGGGCCATTTTTCTGTCAAATTGTTCTACCCAAGCTGGTGGAAAATCTAAAGGAAAGGAGAAAGAAACCAGACATTTACTATTGATGCATCTACAGAAATTGGAGAAATTCTTGAGATTTCAGGAACTTACATGATTTGTCAATTTTTTTCACTTCTTTTTCAAACGTCTTCAGATATTTGCGAATGTTATTTATCTGAGAAAAGGCTGCAAAGAGAAGAGACATGAGGATTATAAGATGACACGTTCTATGTACAAGATGGAGGAGCGTTAAGAAATAGAATTCGGTCATAGTTACCTATTGAAAGATTATTCAGGGGGTCAAACCCCAAGTTCAGCCTCTGGAGGCACTCTTCAGCCCCCATCTTGTCCAGCGAGACGGCATGATTACAAATGCTGGCTCTGTCTGCTGGCGTGGTGAAGCATCGTAGGCAGGATGTTACCACCTCCGCTCCACATAATATCACTATAATCTGCAGCAGCAGATTATAGGAAGCAAAAATCGCATGACTGTCGTCACAATATCAATCACTTTCACAATCAATTTTATAGATTTGCGAACCTGAGAAAACAGAAAAATTAAGTTATGATTTTTATTTGTGCAAAATCCAATATCACATACTGTTCCTTCTATCTATTCACTATATACAGGCTTTGGTCCATGGAGTAACATGATAGAGACACATAAAGGCCCCTGGAGCCCTCCAATGACCAAATACAGACTGTTGAATATGAGGCCTGATATTCCCCAATGTCTCGCAGGCTATGTTATCTACATGTATTGGTTATTTCCTCTATTATTTTTTTTTCTGTAATCTCTATACTTTTAAATAATGGATAAAAGCAGATTAAACATAAAAAAAATCCTGGAAAGAAGAGCATATGGATGTGGGAAATCTTAACGTTAGTTAAGATAAAAAAAAATCCTGAAGTAAATAAGTATGGATATGGGAGGGGGCACTTATTTATTACTGGCAGCTGGAGAGAGAAATGAAGCAGTACTCACGTGTTCACATCCAACTGATGAGTGACTGCTCTGTGCCCAGCGCCACATTATATACCCCAGTGACATCACAATAGACTCTGCTGAAGGTTCCATGATGACATCACAATGGGTGTTCATGGTGCAGATTGGCCATGACCTTACCCATCAGAATGTCTGGAATTCACATAATTCATATTATTGTATATGGTATAATAGGTTTATTATAGTCAGATTCTACATGTAATAAATCTACACTAATTTATTAATTTAACCCATGAGGCTTAAGGACTTGGGTGCAATATATAGCCATGTACCTGCAAATTAATCAAAAATAATTCCCTAATACACACATAGCAGGGCCGGGGGAGTAAACATCTGTCTAGGGTACAATGTGAATAATAAGACAAAAATAAGATCTCTCATGTTATTAGACACTTGGACTCCTACAAGAACTCCTACTGTGAAGATATAGGAGGTAAGGGATCTGGGATATATATAGTGGGCTCAGTTATGTATTGCTGTAGAACTACAAGTCACAGCATGCCCTACGGTTAAGTGCATTAGTATAAGAGGCTCTGTTATAGGGATGGAGAGATGTGAGCTCTGCATTGTGTTTATGATGGGTGCAGATGTCTTAGGAATAAGGGACAATAGTTTATAAAGGTTTTTCTCCATGAACATAACTATATTTACTTTTGTAGAAAGTTAAAGTTAAACATTTTTTGCAAATATAAGAAATTAAACATTTTGCAAAGTTTCAATGAATTTCTCTATTTTTCTCAGTGATGACAGTTTCAGAATAATGAAATCATGGCTGAGTTTCTGACTAGTTCCAGCCCATAGAAAGTTCCTGCATTAATGGTCATATCCATTGGTAACCGATCAAGACAACAGATATCACCACTAAGATGGTTAGAGGAAATCTCTAAAACTCTGCAAAATGTTTCATTATTTATATTTACAAAAATGTTTTTCTTTGAATCATCTACAAATGTAAATCTGGTTATGTTCATAGGAAACCCCTTTAAGAAAAAACCTGGAGAAAATGGGTATGGATATGGGAGGGGGCACTTATTTATTACTGGCAGCTGGAGAAAGAAATGAAGCAGTACTCACGTGTCCACATCCAACTGATGAGTGACTGCTCTGTGCCCAGCACCTCATTATATACCCCAGTGACATCACAATAGACTCTGCTGCAGGTTCTATGATGACATCACAATGGGTGTACATAGTGCTGGTTGACCACATGATTTTACCCATCAAAATGGCTGGATCTTACATAGCTCACTATGTACAGTCAGGTTTACATGTAATAAACCTACACTGATTTACTCTGTTATTTACATAGGCATAATTTGAAGCTTCTGGGCCCCAAAAAATACTTAAAAATAAAATAATTGGATAAATAATAAATATCCCATTTTCTTAGACTCCTACTACAAATATACAGAGTTCTGTACTATATATAATAGGCCTAGCTCAGTTGTCCAGGGCTGTTGAACTGTCACTCATAGCATGCTTTATACTTATGATGTTCAAGGTTCTGGCCACACGGCGATATTAGTTGTGCAGTTAAAAATTAAAATAATGCGACAAATAGTTGCACAACTTTATTGTAATGCGATTTTGCTGTGACATGAATGCATCAGCGATTTTATTTTTTATTTTGCTAAATATCCATTAAAGATAATGGACTGTCTACACTTAGACAAATACACATAAATGATAAAAGCAAGCTAAGATTGTAAAGACACCAATCGGAGTTGCGCACAATTTGCTGTCTATAGGAGCGTTGTCACATATGACACTGACCTGAGACAAGTTTGGGTTTTTATGTGACACCATAGAAATGAATGACTTTTTGCTTTTTTTTTTGCTCGACTTTAGTGCAATTGTCGCCATGTAGCCCTAGTTTAAATGTATTGGTTATTTTCTTTCTATTCTATAATCTCTATAATTCCATAAATCAGATTAAACCTAAACAAAAATCCTGGAAATGCACTTATTTATCACTGGCAGCTGGAGAGAGAAATAAAGCAGTACTCACATGTCCACATCCAACTGATGAGTGACTGCTCTGGGCCCAGCGCCACATTATATACCCCATTGACATAACTATAGACTCTGCTGCAGGTCCCAAGATGACATCCCAATGAGCAGGGCCGGTTTTAGACAAATTGTGGCCCTGGGTAAAATTAAATCGGGGCCCCAAATGCTGAAATGCAAACAAAACCATCATCTTCCAGTGGCAACGCCTTTAATAATACCTCTTTTCTGCCCCCAAAATAGTAATAACAACCCCCATTTTCTCATACATAATTCAAATGAGCACCTTTGTACCGCCTAATAGATTTTTGCACCCAGTCATCAGCTATTATAGCGCCTCCTTATAAATAATAGTCCTTGCTTATAAATAATATTACACCTTTATCAGTAATAGCTCCCTTATAAATGATAAATAGTGCCCTGTATCAGTAATTTTTCCACATATCTGTGTTATATATTATATAATCCCCACAGTGGTTCCCCCAGCATAATGCTCCACAGTGGCCCAAAACAGTTTAATATGCTCCCCACAGTGCCCTTCCCAGTATATTGTTCTTCACTGGCCCCACAGAGTATAATATGCTCCCGAGAAGCACCACTCAAATATAATACGCTGCACAGTGGCCCCACACAGTATAATAGGCTCCCCACACTGCCTCCTCAGTATAATATTCTCTCCAGAGGGCCTCCCCAGTATAAAAACTCAGCAGGCCTCAGGAAGAGTCCCGTGATGTCACATTGCAGGCCCAATCAGTGGCTTTAGCGGAACACCGGAAGAGACCCAGGAGACGCCGCCGGAGTAGAAGAATTGGGACATGCGGGAGGACACCGGAGCAATAGGGACAGGTGAGTATGCATTTTTTTTTTTTTATTTGTTTCACTGCCCCCAGCTGATTTAAACGTTGAAAGGGTTGTCCATTTTTGCATGGACGACACCTTTAAGGTCTGTCACAGGATGAGAGCAACGGATATTAAAAGAAATGCAGACAAGCCCCCTCCATCTGGTGTCTGTATTCACCCACATGTAAAAACATGACTGAAGCTTTTTTCCATCATGTTTTTTACTTTTATAAAACAAAACAAACCTGATGTAAGAAAGTATCCATCGTGGTTTTTACATTATAGTCAATGGGAACGGACACAAATACCGGGTTCCCTGTCCGTGTCTGTTACTTTTCTACTGTTAATATCCGTTGCTCTGTTCCTATAACAGATGACCGCAATGGACTGTAATAACTGTAGTGTGAATATAGCCTTAGGTGCTTCACCTCTGTACATCCAAGCAATGAAACCAGGTTTCTAATCCTTTCATTGGCACTTATCTTGGCAAAATAACCCTGTTTTTAAGTATAAAATAAAGATAGAATTACATTTTATTAATTTATTATTTGGTGGGATGCACAAGGGGGTTACTTTGCCCTTTGGGCATTTAATAATTTGTTGTGATTCGCTCTTTAGTGTAAGGACCTCACCAAATGCAACTTCCATGATTTCTGTCAGGGCTGTGGAGACTGAGAAAGGGGAAGAAGTTACAGACGCTGCCTTCAAAATAAAATGATGAATTATATTTAATTATATTATATTTTGAATATATTATTGATTTCAGTGGGAGCTGCGGTAATGGCACCCGACCCAGTATACAGTGCACCGAGCTGCCTACTTCTTGCTCTATGCACTGTATAGTACACAGACCGGATGTACCCCCCATACAGCTGACCATGAGCGGGCTGACTATTGACCTCCCACTGGTCAGATGTTTATGGCCTATTCTAAGGTGAATACATTTCCTGGACAACCCTTTTATCCTATCCAGTATTTTACAGCAGCAGTTTTTGGGTCCATTTAAGCAACTAAAGCCATAGTATCAGTAGGTTTTCCTTAATCTAGGGCTGAACTCTATCCCTTTAACCCAGGCACAGGAGATGCATGTCACACTCCTCGGCTACACCTAATGCAGACTGTAGGAGTAAATGACCGCCTTACTTTGTTTATTTCATGCTATCCTATAGGTCCTGTCCTAAATGCAGCATGAAGGAATATGGATTTAGCACAAAAACAAAATCTATTCACTGTACTTCTCAGGACAGGGCAGAATGACACCTAATCCAGCACAATACAGATCTGCAAAGATCTAAAGCATAATCCAAACATGACTCATCTGACAATAGGACAATTACATGATTGAAGTGATTTGCAGATGTGCTGTCATAACACATAAAACCGAGCCTTACAACGATCATTATCCCCTGTCATGTTCCAGGGCCTGACATTGATGGCACACTTAGTGACCTACTTATTGTAAGATTGCTGCTTTTATTGCGCTTACACTGCATGGTATCAATGTTGTCTATGTGAATTTAGGTCTTAATGTCACTTACCTGTCCTATTGCCACATCCCTCTATGACCGTTGTTTCTCCAGGGCATGTAGTCAATAAACCCATGTGCCTCTTTCTGTCACCTTGTAATTCCACCTGACCGGATCGGAAAAGCAGGAACTATATAAAAAGGACCTGTCCCCTCTCCGGACATGTATCTTTTTAGGAAAAACTTTTTAAAAACAGCAATTTTTGTTTAAAATCTTTTATTAGAATTCTACATTTGTATTGCTACAGCAATGTTCGCCTGCATTTCTTGTTCACATTATTTGACAATGCTGACAATTTTTGTGTGTTTGCTACATTTTATTGTTCCTCTGTTACCCCTCCTAGAAATTTATGAATGAGTTGACAACTGGGTATTACCATTATGCTAGTCAAAGGGGTGTGGGCTTACACAGTCTGACACTGACTGTTCTGAATAAACCATATCAGGCTGTAAATGTTTTCATGTACAATTACCCGGAGGAATAACAGAGGAAAAATATAACACCTAATTAAAATGAAAAAAGCCCAATCATTGTTTCACGTGGAATCAGTCATTTACTAAAACAGACATGTCAGGAGTAGTGAGGGGTCCTCTTTAAACCCTTCCTTTTACACTAGGTTCACACTAGCACTGCCCCTCTGTTCTTCTGGTCCGTCTTTGGATATGTAATAAAAGTTTTTCATGGGAAACTACATTCATTTAATACATTTGTGATCCAAAAGTGAATCGGGCTGAGAGCATTTACATTAAATGCCTATATATTTTCTGCCAATGGTATCACTTGTCTTAAGATATCAAAAAGGCCAAGTAAAGATGAAGGATTCTATTGGGAGATCAGATTCACTATGGCTTCCCAGCAGAACACAGACTGCTGTAAATGGTAGTCTATATTTCATGGATAGATTCACATCCAACAGTTTTCTTAATGGTGGCCATACAGAGTCAACATCAGCTTATACTTCTGATATTGGTGGGATCGGCCATCCACCTAATGTGAATGGGAGTGTCTGGACAAATGTTGAAGGAAAGAAGGATGCAGCTTGATTCTTTGCTCTTATAGAAGATAAGCTGCTTCTATAGGTGCCTGGCAGTGTCTAATTCACTTCTCCCTATTGAGAACATATGGACACTTGGCCGAGAGTGCATATGTATGGAGATGCCAGAGAGAATAGCTGTCTGCTGTAAAAGTGTTTACCCGACAGCTGTCTATATGACCACCAGAACTTGGCAAATATTTGAAGTCATTTCATCTTTCTTACTTCTACAGTCTAGTCTACAGTAACATCATTTTCATGAATCTCAGGAAAAAAGGGACTGCGCCCACATCACTGAGATACATGATGGATTTGTGTAATGTGTAGCTAGAACACTACTCCATTGTAAACCAAGCTTACTGGGAGACATGTAACAATGGAGTCAGTATTGCAATGAATGGGCCATATTGACAGCTCTAACAAAAGTCTTCTTCAGCGCTGTCAAGTATAGCATGGTATAAGAATAAAATGCAAAATGGGGCAGAAAAGATTATTACGTCTGTCAGTGACCACAATGTATTGTAATGTATTACTGATCCCTAATAATTAGAGTTGTTCATAGGGAACACCAAAGAATTCAGAATTGCATGAAAAATGTTCTAGCGTAATAGTTTATCATCCAAATGCTATAATGATGATCCAGGTATAGGCGGATAAACACCCCTTTGTGTCAGTCCTCAGGATTTGCTGAACCATAAGTGGCTACAGTACACCTATACAAAGTTGTTATATACAGTACTGTGTATATGTGTGTGTTACTTATATCCTTACCAAATCAAATATATTCTTTATCCACAGTTGCTGTGCCCAGATTCTCTACTTTTAGGCAGCCATACACATGAGATACCTATCACCTGAAGACTCAGTTGGCCGACAGCTATCTATCCCAGTCTCTCTCCTTCCTCATACATGGCAAAATATAAATTTGTTTTCTGTGAAGAGAGAGGAGTAAGTCACTGCCGGACTAGGAGGCTTATCTCTTAAAGAATAACAGGAAATACAACATGTCCAACCCTTCTCTCCCCTTACATCTGCAGCCAGGGAATAGACAGGAGGCCCTGCCAGTGGGGTTAGTCACTGCCAAGCCAATGAATAGAAGGAGGGGGCTCCAACAGTCCGATCCTTCTATCCATTAACATCTGCTTAGATGGTTGGCCAATCCTGCCAAAATTGGCATGTTTGCCCAACATTAAAGTGTATGGCTCTATTTACACAGTCATACCTAGAACCTGGCTTCTTATAGAGTCCCCAACGGAATATCAAGTTCTAGTTATATAAAAGATAAGATGCTGGATACAAAAAACATAATGGCCACGTCAACCAAGTGACAATCCTGTTTCTCCAGCCAGATGACTACTGTAACAGCAGTGTTATATGGGTAATCCCATTTTAACAGGTTGTCCCATAAATACCCATAGGTGCTTGTTTTGTCTTTCTATAACTGCCTTAGACCTCAATGGAGAATACCACTGGAGGCCCCTCGCCTTTCAGACCTTTATGGCATACGCTGGGATATTTCCGGCACTGCATACACCCTGAGAATAAAGTCCTATGATTGGAAATGTCCAATACAGGAACTTAGAAGCATAAAGGCGTATCACTACACTCACAAGGAAAAGCTAAAGATCTTTCTGAAATTCAAGCATCAAGCCTTGAGAAAGGACGACCCTGCTTGAAATCAGTGGGGGAAGATTTACTAAGCTAAAGACATCAGAAATCTGGTTCAATTTATGGCAAAATATTGGCATATGCGGTTTTTGTGCCAGATTTATTTGGTGTTTTAGGCCCCAGTCAGGACAACGTGACTCCTTCCATCACAGTGATCTATGACTGGAGACCCCATCTCCCTGAAGTTCTACTATCCATACTATGTATAGTATTGGACAGTGTGCTGCGGGCAGGCTGGGACTATTAACATTATGATGCAAGGAGTCCCACTCTCCTGAATTGGACTGGAGTGTGAAAACCAGCTGATATACAGACTGGGTTTCACCGTGTGCGTGGGGCCTTGGGTTCTCTTTGTGCCTCACTAGACAAGCAGTGTGGATATGATGGGGGGGGGGGGGAAGGTATGACTTGGAAAAAGGAGCGCCTTCAAGCGCACCAAACTGCAGAAAAATTTTGGTGCCAATAATTGGTCTAAAGTAAGCCAACCATGTCTATCAAGATGTGCCAAATTTAGCATAAAGTTTGTGCCACTGCAATAATTTAGGCAAGATGGTCTGCTAAACTTCTGCTCCCTAAATTTTTGACGGGATTAGTAAATTTGCCTTGTTATTCTTTAGGATATCCTAAAGGTCCAAAATACATAGAAAGGTGTGTTGCACAGTGATACATTGGAGAACCAGGAGAAATTATTCGAATTATACGAATAATATTCACCTTTCAATGTAATGTAAATTCTGATGCTTTCATGGCACATGAAATTCATGTGAGTGGAATATCCCAGTGGTGTGATCTAACAGGGCTATCCGTGCCCACCATCGGGCCTTGTCTCGGCAGAGCTTCATTATTGAGCTCTACCTTCTTTTTCCTGTTCTCTTGCAGACCTCTCTGACTCCACAAGACACCACCTTCAGATATGGCATTTTCTGTCCACCTGTTTATTGTGTAGTGAGGTGACCATCAGGTAGTTTCGATAGAAATGAGTGAGGCAAGTTCCACGGCCTTCCAGACAGTCCTCAGAAGACACATAAATCTGAAACTGGCACTTCTAACTTCGGAGCCTTTTACCCATTTATTTCTAAGCATTGTGAAACTCACACGAGAACAACATTAAGAGAATCTTCATGAAAAATTTAGCAGATAAAACATATTTTCATGCAGCATTGCTCAATTCCTACCACTCAGCAATTTAGTCCGGTCATGAAATGCTGCAAGTTAACCCTCCACTGCCCAAAGTTTACAGTAAAATGTATTGTATCCTTGACTGACCTGTCGGGTTTGACCATTGTTTATGCTCCTTATTATACAATATCTAAAGCAAACCCTTCCCCAAAAACAAACATGCACGAGTTCAGTATGGATATATAGGGGTATTCACGAGTTGTGTGCAAAGTATTAGAGCAGATCTCATCTTCCTTCCGCAGGCAGAGCATTGCAGCGGTCTTGGAGTCTATGGAGTGGTCACAGGCCACTCAGTCACAGACGTTGCATAGATGAAGACGTCATCTGTATGTGTCAAAATCATATGAATGTCCATTCTATTTACTGTCATTGGGTCTGTACTGCTGTTCCCCGCACAGCTGGTGACCTAGTGTAACACTATGCAGGGAGATGCTTAGGCAATAGGATTGATATGAGCATCCAGTCGGAATGGACTACTAACATGAGGTTGTTGTGTCACCCGGTGAATCCTTCTCTAATGTAAGTGAATAGAGTAGCGTTGCAACTCGATGGATGTCGTGTGCACCATCAGGGTCACACTGCTACTCTATTCACTTACATTGGTGACAAAGTCACAGTCGCTATGTAGCCTTAACTTTCAATATGCTGTTTCTGGTAGATAATGTATGACTTAGTCCACAAGAAGGCTTGTATTACTTGGACTTTTCATGATGCAAAATCAGCTATTCACAAGGAATCTCAGGAATCAAACTCAGATGACTGCTCTCAGAGGTTGTTTATGGGGAGATTTTAGAAGATCATTCCCATCTGATAAGGTGGTGACATATTGCTTGGCTATGCCATCACTTGAACATCAGTGGAGGTTCAACCTTTGGGACTAAGAGGGTTCTTCTTGGGACTATGCAGTAAACTGCAGCATAACCATGTTTTTGTAAGGTAGAATCCCCACCAACATTTTCAGTCTCTGGCCTGTTATAAGCACATAATGTAAATTGTGCTAAAGGTAATCTTCTTATCAGTGACTGTACGGTTTTCTGGTCCTCAGCTGTGTCATGTGACCAGCAATAAGACTCTCCATCTGACACAGTTTCCTGTGCGTGGACAGGAAGTCACTTTCTCTTTTCAGTTGCAGCATCCCAGTGGACAATGCTAAATTAATTGCACTATTTGCCATATTGTATATGCCACTATGTGCAGTATATAGTTTGTAAGCTTCCAGGTGCAAATCCCTTGTTAGGGCTGTTCCACTTGGGATGGTGGTACACCCCTCATTTTGGGAGAGCCATGGTCCACCTCAACCCACTGTTGGCTGGGATAAGGGGAGGAAACTTAGAGTCTCCCCATAACAGTCCATTCCAGCCTCTAGAGAGTGTGGACATGTGTGGAGATCCCTGCTAGTTAGGGCCATTGCCCATCTCTAGTACAGCACAGCCCCGACACAGAGAAAAATTGATGCTGGCTGCCTACAGAGGGGTGATTTGGAGAAGTTGCCTTTTTTATAGCCTCACAGATTGGACCCTGTGTTATCTCACAGGTAGACAGGGTAACCTTGGAACTTGTTCAATCAGACCCCATATACTGGGAGAGGCGAGAGTATAGTTATACAGACGTTGGATATATTAGGTACTGGACTTACACATCTTTACCAGTTACCTGGCTCATACCACATCCTATAGTGGAACAACTACCACTACTGGAGGTTGCACCTGTTGCATTACTTCAGTAAAGTTCCACCTGTTGTTCAACTGCAGCCATTGTCTTCTGTGTTAATTTCTGCACTTACCATCAGGGGACTTTCAGACCACCATCACCTGGCTCAGTGAAGCTTAAGACTACAACCAACTGCAAGTGCCCTGGGGGAACTTCCACAATCATCAGGTACTCTGGAGGCCCCCTCAGCACTGCACCAACTCAGGAGGTGGGATGGAGAAGTTGATTGTTTACTCACTGCTGTTGACAGCAACTACTGTTCCCATCTTCATCTTCCTCCAGTGGGTTGCTGCACAGTTAGTCTGATTTCTGATCACATGACTCAGCCGAGGACCAGAAAAGTCTGGATAGTTCACAAATATAGCCAACAGTAAGAAGATTGCCTTAACTGTGCCTTTCTAACAAACCAGAGAATACAAAATTTTGGTGAGAGTTTTACTTTAAATGGGGCTGTGTTGCGGTTTGCTGCGCAATGGGTGTCTGCGGCTCTCCTGTGCCGTTAATAACTATAGAGGGGCCTCAGCCCTAAAATGAGCCTTTCATTATGTGAAGCAGGGGAGGTCTAAGAGATCAACCCCCACCACTAAGACAGTGATGACATGTCCTTGCATTTTGCCATCACTTTATAAATTGTAAATAACCCCTAATTTACCCATTGTTTTAGTTTGTTTGTAGGACACGGAGTAAGATACATTACTTGGACATCTTATTAAATTTCCTTTACTTTGTTTCCAAAGCTGAAATGTTTACTGGGCATTATAAAGGCATTTGGAAGTAGCAGCAGAACCGCAGATCCGCTGGCAGAGAAGTTTTGCTTTATATTGGAATGTTGGCTCTGCTTGCGCCCAATGAAGTGTTATTCCTGCCGGCATTATTAAATGCTCAGTGATTATAACCAGCCTAACATGTCAAAGCTAAAAAGTCATGTTTACGTTTAAATGTAAAGGTTCTGTGTAATAGACATCAACACTGTGGGGGAAGGGGTTAATTCAAAAGCACTAAAAAAGATCCAGTCGTATTATTGTAAAAATAATCATCCGTTTTTGCGACATATATGTAATTTTTTTTTTTTTTTTTTTTTTTTTTTAAACAGGAAAGGAGCCAAGATTCTCCAAACTAGCTGTAGCCGGGAAGTGCAAGGAATAAAAGTAAAAGGTAAGAAAAAGAGAGAAATTGCTCGAGATAATAGTCATGTCACCTTAGTAGGGTAAACATTGGTAATACAGATGACCTCAAGCATGCATGCAGAGTCATGTATTCAACTTTCTTACAGCAAGCAAACAAAACATGCGCTATAAGGTTTCGTATATGAAAATTTGACAAGTAGTCACAGGGGGGCTTCATTTCATCTTACTGGTCACGCAGCCAGGTTGGTTATTTCACTGGTAAATCATGCCCATACGGTGTGATTAAACAGTTCCTCCATGCCAGAGATCACCTCCTTTCTCCCTAATTGTGCCTCAGGTTTTGCAGTTCTGGCCACCTCTAACCAAACTGCTGCCAGCTTTAGGAGACTCCTGCGCATGCGCCAATTTCCCAAAATGGAAATTTCAGGCGCTGGCAGGGAGAAAGGAGGGAGATTTCTGATGTGGAGGAACTTGTCAATCATACACTGTGGGATAGGTCATCAATATCAGATTGGTAGGAATCCAAGTCCAGTACCCCCATTGATCAGCTATTTGAGGAGACTGCAGGGATTGGACAAGCACTGTGGTCTCTTCACTTCTTTAGTACCAAACACAGCGCCGTACATTGTATAGTGTCTGTGCTTGGTATTACAGCTCAGCCTCATTCACGTAAATAGGACTGAGCTTAAATCAGGCCATGTAACTGATGAATGGCTTGTCAACCAGAGGCGCAGCTCACCAGAGTGCTAGTGGTGCTTAGAGGAGCTGATCTGTGAGGGCCTCATTTGTTGGACCAGCGTTGATCTAATATTGACACCCTATTCTAAGGATGGCAAAGCAATCTTTTTGTCCCAGAAAAATCCTTTAAAGAGGACTTGTCATTGAAAAGATCAATGACATACATCATCTGATAGGTGCCGTCTTGACCAGGAGACCCTAATTTGCATCAACACTAAAAGGGCTTCTATTATTGGAATGGGTGAATAGAATTGGATAAACAAATGCCAAAATTCTCAGTGTGATGGTACCATATCTATACATATGTTGTTGGGGTTCTCAGACATGGCAACAGGTCCTCTTTAAAATTACAATTTAACCCTATCTGTTGGGACAGTTTTTGTATATGTGCTGAAAATGGAACACCCCTTTAAATAAAAGAAAATCAAAGCTTATTCCAGCCATAGGAGTTTTCTAGTGTCATGCGGTAACCTATATATAAGCAAGATCTGAGGATTTAAGATTCCTCACCCTGAACAGATCCATAGATCTGAGACAGCTGCGGAGAGTATTAAGGAGAGAATGTATAAACTCTGTTTCATGGCTTCTCCTCCACTTCATCAGGCCGTCTTCCGCTTCTGGGGATAATGTGATTCTGACTTCTCTGCCAATTTTCTGTGGGAAAGTTCACTGTAGTTAAGGTTCTCCAGAGCCCATATGTTTTGACTAAGACAGCAGAGACTTCTGGCACGTCTTTTATTTATTTTACCCTCTCTACTCTATGGCTTTCGAAACTTTTAAGTATTCAGAATGAAACTCCAGTCTTCAACCTCTATTGTGTAGCTGTGGTAAGAAGAAAAAAAGACACCCATTAAGGTTGAGATCTGCTGCTGTTTTTAATAATAAAAAAGCTATGAAGCCTGAAAGACAAGGCTCTTCTATATGCTATAGCTTTATAAATGATGCAGTCCTGCACTGACCCACTGGGAAGCATTGTCGTTGAATGCCTTAGTGGGGCCCCCCAAGCCTGAGTTGGGTCTGGCAAGCAGTCTCGTCCAGCATCGGGCATTCATTGTGGGATCTGGTCTAGGGTCTGGCTTATGATAGGGTCTGGGGTCTACAAACACCATAAACACCAGCAGCTGACCTCAACTATTGTGAAAGATGCAAGAGGGTGAAAGTCTCAGAAAAATCCAAATGGCATCCTTAATCAATTCTTCTTTTGTGGAAATGCCAGTTTACGATAAATGAGCAAAATTGTGACCCATGTAAAGGGTCTTTGTCAAGTTCTGGGGTCTAACTTTAAGAGGATTATCCAATAAAAAAAAATAACTGCAGTAAAAGTGTTTAGTATAATATTTATCATAGGGGCCCCAAGGGCAGCAGCAGACCGTACTGGTGAAAGCAACACAATGGGAGTGTTAAAGGATGGGGAGCACTGTGTTTGTTTCTAAGGTGGTTTGGTATAGCTACAGAAGTGGGGAGATGTCTTGGAAGTATACTCTCTGTAGTCAGGAGAAGTAGTCATGGCAGTCTGGGCCAGATGAAGAGGAAAAAGAAAGTGAATTACTTCGCTCAGAGATGATGTCACGTCTGAGACACCTGATTTAACAGCTACTGTATTATATTCTCTTCTAGTCTGCAGAATGATGGCACTCTGTGAAATGCTTGCGTAAAACTTGTGTCTCAATCCCATATGACGTAGTTTTTAAAGGGGAGCTAAGGCTGCAAAAAGGAACAAGTAATGTTTCCATAAAGCCTTAGGCCCAGTTCACATCTGCGTTTGGGTTTCCGCTCAGGGAGTCCACTTGGGGACTCCACCCCCCCCCCCCCCCCGAACAGAAACCTATACGCATAAAAAAGCGGTTAAGCTGGGAAACCCGCAGACCCCATAGACTATAATGGGGTCCGTGTGGTTTCCACACGCAGAGAGGAAAGTGCTGCTTGCATGTACATGGCGGCACTGTCCACGCTACTCTGCACGTTCCACATCTCTTTTTTTTAGCAATATACTTAAGTATATATGGCAGACAGAAGAGTGGAGCTCTATGAACATGTTTAGCATGTATATCAGAAACTTTCACAGCATACATGTCAAATATTGGACATTGTGAACCCAGCATTAACAAACAGTTTGGGCTTTTTTGGCATGCTCACCTCTAGTTTACAGACTTCAGGGACTTCCACACATTCTAACTCCCTAATGAACTGCAAGGCTGGCGACAAAACAATGGCCTGACTGCCTACAGTCCCCGAGCTCTTTAAAGTTGAAGTGGGCTAGTCTTTTTGGAAATATTTTATATATTTTTTGTGAAGAAACCAAGAGAGTAACAGATAAAACCAGATAAATTCAACTCAATGGCACTGATCTATGAGGAGCTTGTAATTCTCTGATAATTGTCCAAAAATTATCAAAAGCAAACTTTTTTTTAATTTTTTTTTTTTTTTTTTACGCCAATTATAATAGATTTTAAATTAAGTTTAAAGGTGTTTCCAGCCTTATGATATTGATGAGCTCTCCTTAGTATAGGTCATCAATATTGGAGAAGTAAGGGTCCCGATACCCAGCACCTCTACCAGTCATCTGTTCTCGCCAGCCTGTAAGTGCCAGCAGCTCAGCAGGTGAATGGGAGCTGAGTAATGGTGTGTCACAGCCACTACACAGTGTGCAAAGAATGCAGTTAAAAGTTACAAATGGACCACGGCCAGCAGTCTTAAAGAAAAGTTGTATGTGTAGGGAAATGGCAGGGCAGGGGACACAAGCTGAACTTTTGCATCAGGGTCCATAACCCTCTAACTACACCCTTGGTTCCAGCATGATGTAAACAGAGCCATACACAAGTGGATGCTACTTCCTGTCATCCTAATTAGCTACTATGGGGTTAATAGGGATGCAGAGACCAGTCTGATCAAACCTACCACTAGACCTTAACGTTTCCTCCCAATGGGGTCCAGTCCTGCAGCTCTGTTGTTTTCTTCTGGCGGAAGTCCCTGCCACACGTGACCGCTGAGGTCAATCATCGGCTTCAGAGAAGGACATGGGATGTCTCTACCTGTGACATCCTCGGGTCCCTTGCTTAGGCTCCTGAAGCCACTGATTGGCCTCAGCAGTCACATGACCACTGAGGCCAATCAGCAGCGTTAGCGGAAGGGACCCGGGACGTCACAGCTGGCAGGGACTTTTGCAAAAGAAGACAGCTGAGGAGCAGGAGCAGGACCGAACTGCGCTAGGACGACACCGGGGCATCGGGGACAGGTGAGTATGATTTTTTAAAATGAATTTAAAAAAAAAAAAATTTTAGCCTGGACAACCCCTTTAAGTATGTAGTTTATGTGCAGACTTATTTTATAACTTGACATAATATAAGAGATTTTAGAGCAATTTATTGTAGACCCGATGACACATGCCTTGGAAATTTATTTTAACCCTAAAATATGGCGCTCAAATTTGACTAGATTCATAGAAAAGTTTCTCCAGGTTTATATGAGATACTTGAGAAGACTAAACGCAGAAGTCTCCAAGCACGAGAAGTCTTAATTGTAACAGACACTGAAAGGCAAACAGATGAATTATTTACCTAGTATTGATTTCCCCATCGCACCTTCACACAGAATATTCAAGCAGCATCATCTGAGACCTCGATGTTACCTATCATTTATTTATTACCATCAACACAACCTTACAAACCTGCAAAAGAAGCAAAATGTTAGACGGCAAGTGATCGACAAACCAAGTTTTCTTGTAAAGGATCAGTAGAAATATTTTTTTTCTTTTCTGGTCCAGCCCTAGTATAATATTTCGGACTAGTATTTCAGGAGGAGACCCCAGGGCTCTTTCTATGCAGATATACAATGGTTCCTTTCAGGAATGATAGGGGTCAGATTTACTAATTCTGTCTAATAGTTAAACTTAGACTAGACGACCAGACTTATCACAAATGGCCGATGCTGGATGATAAATATGGTGCATCTTCAGAATAAGTATATAAAATGTTTAAAGGGGTTGTCCAGGATAACCTGTTTTTGACAAGGAGGTCTCAGCGGCCTAAGGAAAGGACATGGGACGTATGCAAGTGATGTCCCAGTTCCTATACTTAGGCCACAGATTAGCCTCAGCGGTCATGTTCAATGGGGACTTCTGCCAAAACAATACTCGGGAGCAGCAGGACTGCACCGTGGAGGGAGACACTGGAGCACTGGGAATGGGTGAGTATGGGTTTTTGTTTGTTTTTTTCACCTTCCCCGGCCTCCTTGCCAAAAATGTGTTATACTGGACAACCCCTTTAATAAATGTGGGGCAAGGCACGTACACCTGGTGGTTGGTATACATTGTACCTATATTGTAGTATATTTTGATTAGTAAATCTACCCCTTGGTGTTTTTTATGTATAGGATCAGGGGTGTAACTTTTGTGGTTGCAAGGGGTGCGGCCACGACCAGGTACAGAGGGGTAGGGGGTCCACAGCCAACTGGAGATGACCAGGACTTGCAGAAAGCAGCATCATGACAGCAGTCAGGGGAAGACTGATAGCTCAATTGCTTTTTCCATTATGATGACAATATAGCAATGGCAGCCGAGATCAGCACTCCTGTCTGCACACTGATCTGTACAGGCAGCAGGGAGGAGTGCTGATCTCTGCTGCTGTTGCTGTCATAATGGAGACGGCATTCCGGTTATCAGTCTTTCCTTGACCACTGTCATCAAATCCAAGACCTTACAGGTCATATACAACAATAGATTATCCAAAAAAAAATATTATATAATCCAAAATGATAATCACAATAATACAAAAATTAATATATAACTTTTAATTAATTAAAGTTAAAAATCACAACAACATATAACCACCCTAAAAGCAGCACAATTAAATAGTCCTCAAAATATCAAAAAAAAAAAAAATATATATATATATATATATATATATATATATATATATATATATATATATATACAATACATACATATATAATATGGAGAAAAAAAAGCGAACAAAACAGGCACGGCAGCCTGAAATAGGAAAAACCAACCAGACACTTACCGTGATTCAGATGGTGCTTGTGTTGCTGAAGCAAATACCAGAAGGGGAGAGGGGTGACATAGTCCACGGTTCAATAGTAACACCAGTAACAACGGGCTAAATAAGGAAACACCTGTATCTAAACTATCCCTATAACACCCTATATAAAACACTAAATAGACCCTAAAGTCCTAACTTGGGGCCACCGCCCTAATTAGCAAGTGCCCCCGACTGGAACCTGGCCCTAGAGTAAACTATCCCTATCAAATCCCTTCAAAACAAATAGATATAAAGAGAACAAAAAACACAAAAAACAAGACAAAACTAGGTACGCCTAACACATATATATAGTAACCAAACATGCAATCCCGACATGCATGTTTCGCTAAACTCATAAGGGGATAGAGTTGGTTAAAAAATCTCAAATATACTAAATGCAGAATGGAGCCACAGTAAAGATACCACCCTGTGCCAAGTATGGAAGAAACAAGCACTAAGGTCAAGTGTTAACCATCAAAAAACATAGCACAAATATAAGTAGTACATAAAACTCCTAATGGTATTGCAGATACCAGATAACTAATCACAGATACAAAACAACACCATGGTATATCAAAGAGTGGCCATAAGTGTTAGAAGATAGCACAGTTCAAACGCTAAGTATTCCTACACCAGGTATATGGAGTGCCAAACATACCTAAAGTATGTCATGACTCGTGAGAAGAGAAAGTTCTCCTGCTGGCTGCGGGCTTCTTACTCGTCAGCTCCTTGAGCCAAACTCAGATCAGTTGGCACTAATATTAAAGGGGTTGTCCAATTCATTTTTATTGATGACCTGTCCTCAGCTTAGGTCATCTGGAAATGATCAGTGGGAGTCCGACACACCGGGCCCCACTAATCAGCTGTTTGAAGGGGCCACACCACATCATGACCCCTACTTTGTTTGTATCACATACCTGCTGTTTTATAGCGGCCATGCAAAGTAATTACAGCTTCATCCCATGGAAGTGAATGAGGTGACACTGTATCACTGTGAAACAGGGTATGAACGGATCACGACGCTCACTCGATCCCCACGACCTTCTCCCCCATGGACTTCTATAGCCGGCTGATAGCTGTTATATGACTCTGGCGGTACATCATTTCCGGGGAACAAAGGATCACGGATGTTGAACCTTACATGCACAACCCTTGTTTGTAGATGTGGGTGGACAATCCTCCTTCCTCATAGACATTAGACTGTTGATAGATTTCACTTTGGACAGGAGAATCCAGGGGTGTAGCTATAGGAAGTGTAAAGATATCAGTTGCCACCGGGCCTTGGAGCCCAACAGCTCTATAACATAAGAAGACACAAGTGTTATAGATTTTGCAATGGGACCCATGAGCTTTAGGTTACATGTCTGTAAAGTATAAGGGGATTTGGATGGCTCTACAGTAGTTAATTGTTATGTGGTTCTCTGAATTATTCTGGACATCAACTACCTCTTGGTTAGTGTTCTGGGACTACTTAGGATACAATACTGAGTACAGATCACAAGTGAGGACTATACATATAGTAGAGAAGAACATGTTTATTGGCAAGGTCAAGAACTAGTTATCAATTTACATTTGCCAAACTCAATAGATGATGTCTGTAAGTTCTTGTCATCCTCTTCTTTCCTGGGGTGAATGACCAGGGTCACATGAAAACAATTATCTGTAACAAATTTCCAGAAAACCTCGACTATCTTGTCCTGCCGTGGAAATGTAAAAGCCATGTGGTGATGACTGTGTTGGGATAATTTTAGAGAAAAAAAAAATTGAAAAATAAATCTATACTGAAGCGTGCAAACTTCTGGAAAGCAGATCTTAGTCTTAGATTAATGACGCATAAGGTCACATAGGGTCAGTATGGTTTTACATTAGGCTGAGGCCTTGAACTATAAAAAGCATTTGGGAGAACACTGTTTTGGAATAGGATGAGTTATTACCATAGACTGTAGTAGCATTGATGGAGACTGAGCTGTTGATGTATCACTGAGTTACTGTGATGGAGACCGTCCAAGACTGAGAACAGCAAACGTCAGCACAATGTTGTTATTGTCGATAAAGTAATACAAGATCAAGCCAACTGGTTGCCTCTTCTAAGACTGTTCTGAAACGACTACGTGTTAGTTATCACATTTGAGAACTCCATAACCGCCAATCTTGTTGCCTGCTTGTGAATTCAGATCTCCGGTTACATCTGTGTCTGCGCGAGTCCTTCTCCCATTACTGGGAGCTACTCCGTCACCTAGGCTATAAGTTTCTATGCTGGCAACCATTTTCAGCCCTGTTACAGGGCCATAGTGGTCCCAATAATTGTAAGGTTGTACTATACTGAATGTATCAACTGCAAGCAATGATAAGTAATCTCTTGCCGACCACCCACTCACTCTTTACGTTTAGGTGGCCTATACGTAGGTACCTGTACGCCCTTGCAAAATGAACAACTCAATGACAACGTGCAGCTGCAGGGGTGGGGTGCAAGATGTCAGTGACAACTGGCCCCCTAGAGAAAAGTGGGGGACAGTTTATACCCATGCCGTGTTCTTGATCACTGTATACACAGCACTCAATAAGCGATGTGGATATACCGCTATGGAAGCCGCCATGATACGGTTTCCTACTGGTCCAGTGGACATGTGATCCACCAGGTGTTGGGAACTGCAGGGGCTGCTGGGTCCTAGATGAACCAGATCAGCTCTGCAGTAAGGTGCAGTGAGGCTGTATTGTGTCACCTGCATGAAAATATCCGTAATAGAGAGGGTAACTTCACTTGACATGTCTTTGCTGCAGCCCAGTATAAACAGACCAACCGGGTAAACCTGATGAAGAGAAGGCATCATCCAATGATTCAAGGACACACTTTTGGCAGGCATAAATGGGGGCCCATAAACGTGCTGGTCATATGTACTGGAAAATTTGCTGGTGCTTATGCCATACATAGTGACGTTAACTAAGCCTAATGTGCATGGGTCATCCTTTCTGTTCATGGGCATCAAGGGACAGATATAATTGGTTCATACCATATAGGATTCAATGTATACAGTACCGTGTATACTGCCACATTTCTCATAGACCTGAAGAGGTTAAAAAATGGCTGCAGAGAAAAGTTCTGAAGCGTTGAGTAAAACAGTTGGCGTTAATTATACACAGGAAACCAGATACAGCTAGACGGACTGAGCCGGAGCTGAACTCCATTACATAATGTTTGTGAGAGACATTTCTTGCTGAGTTGGATTTACCATCAGTGGGAACGTGACTAAGACCAGCCGCAGAGGAACTGATAGGAGGAAAGTAGGATCTCTCCTGGTATGTCTAAGAGAACGGCACACAATACACTGACACCTCTGAGATGATCAAAAAATATCGTACAGAAACTCGTCTTCTATAGGGGTGGAACATGGCCAGTATGTGCAATATGTGGTGGAACGGGAAATCTGGTCTGGACAAGAAGGTGGTCTTCTCAAAGAGGTGGTCTTTGGAGACTACTATGATTTAGATCTAGTTAGAAGAGAAATTAGAAAAGATTACAAATAGACGACTCCTTTTCCAGAGACTGTGCCGCTTGTTCAGCTACATTCACAGAACCCATGGGGAAGCTGTGAAAAAGGGACATATTTCGTGACCATTTTGCATCAGATCCACGGATCCCTCAGATTTGAGTCGATTGGGGTATGTGTGAAAACAGGTGAAAATAGAACATGCGCCGTATCTTGACAGTCTGTTTAAATGAACCACCAAAAATTGTTTGTGTGAATAGCCCCATTGACATGAATGGATTATCATACAGCCGTCACGCGGATGTGAAAGTCATTTGTGTGAATATAGCTTTAGTGGCATCGCAGCAGTGCCCCTTTTAGTGACTAGACATGTCTGAGGTGCAGTATCCGACTCTGCCCATGTACATGAGTGGCGCTGTTTGCAATCATACAAAGCATACAATCCTGTTAAACCTATACTTGTGTATTGGAGAATTGCATTTACAGCAATACCATAATAGTAATCTTAAACCAAAATCGGCTGGGAAATGATTGACCCTGCAATGAGTCTGCTTGTCTGTCAGCAGAATACAAGCTACCGTTTCGGACAGTCTGTATTCTGCCTCAGCAGACATAAATGTAATATTTCTGCTGCACTATTCTTTCCTAGCAGTTCCCTTATGTTCAATGCTAAGCAGCCCCAGATGAGTTTTACATGTCAGACATATTATACTATCTGGACCAGCTTATGAAGTGCCCTAGTAGTCAGAGCAGACGTCTACTAGTCCTCTACTAGTATCTCCATTCTATTTAACTCTCAATAGAGTGTAATAAAATCTACAGGCGGCTCTATAAATACATCCCCCCTCTCGCTGTACTTTTCCAGCTGTTCTCTAAACATTGCAGCATGACTATTGCCAAGTAAACATCATGGAGTGCTAAACTCCCCCAAAATGTGTTAATCCCTATCATGCAGAAGTCCACAGTATGTTCTCCGATGAATGCTGTTTTTCCACTAAAACTGGAGTCTGCAAAGAAACACAAAACCAGCTATGATCTGTAGAGATGACATCTCTCCTAATGTTTACATCTACATACTGCCACCTAGTGTTCAAAGAGTAAATGTCTCCATGAAGGCCCCCAGGATGAAAAGGTTTACATATCATAAAGTTTATTATCTTACGCTAGGTTCACACTAGCATTGTGGTCTCCATTGTTCAGGTCAGCCGGGAGAGCCGGACCCCAGTAGTTACACACAGACAATGGTGGACGCCAGGTGTGCACCATAAAGCAGTGGAGAAAAAAAGTTCTTCGTGTAGGACTTTTCTCTCCACCAGTTTTCCGCGGTTTCTACAATGGAGACTCTGGCACAGAAGTGAACTTAGCTTTAAAGGGGTTGTACAAACTCCAGTGAGGACTGGTAATGTATTCTGTTCCATGCAGAATGGGGGATGAAAGTCCCCGTTCTCCTAAACAGTGGGGTCTGAACAGTCTGCTAGTTATTGCTTATCCTGTTCACTTCAAGTTATCACCTATCCCATTCCCATTGGCACTGGAAGTAGCCAATATACAACAGTTTTCTATCTCTGGTGCTCCATTGATGTGAATGTGAGTGCCGTCCACCCGTTCTTGGGATCAGTGGGGGGTTTCAGCGGTCAGACCCCAATCAGCTATTTATCCTCTGCCCTATGGATAAATACTTTCTGTGAGAACCTCTTCTACCAGTTGCGTTTGGATGTACTTCAAGTTGGCATTGGTTAAATTGTCCCTATGTAGGTGGGCAAAATATTAATACTTTAGAAAGTTGTTACAATGTCCTTTAGAATTGGAGTCGGCAGAGAGTTTATATATAAGGGCACCATGTACAGCACGTCATGCTTTTATCTCGCCTTCTCCATCCTAGGAAAATGTCTAGGGCATGCAAGAAAGCTTGGACAGCTCTAGTGTATACCCAACCTAATACACAGAGGCATAACTTAATATGCCCCCCATATGCAATCTGTAACCCATGTGACATTATATTATTGGGGTTACTTCTGCACCCCCTATATCTCTGCTGCTGCTAATACGGAATATTCTCGAGTCCTATGATTAACATGAGACTAATGTGCGGCATTAGGTTTATTGAGTGTACTGTGCACCTTTATAAGCAGCAGTCTGTATGATTCTGGCTATAACAATAGTTGTATATCACATTATACAGAATACATAGGACTTTATAACGCCACACGATACAACCTGACTGCTCTAGTCATCAGGAATGTCAGACACGGACATAAGGTGTGTACAGTGACTGATGCTTTATGGATGATGTGATTCATGTATTATACAGGCAGGAATAAAAGGCCACATGAGACTAGGGCTGGGCCATTAATGGCAAAATAACCGAAACCGTAAGTCAGCTCAATAAACTCATGTGAACTTAGTCACATGAATTATACATTGGGTTATTTTACATCCATGTCATCCTGTCTGACTCTGCAATGGTTATGGGATATGTCACTAACTGTGCGCTATCTGATCACATATCAGCGCAGCGATTCTGACTATATAACATATATAACATAGTAAGTGACATATCCCTTATGCAGTGGTCGGGAGGGAATGACTTCTCTAGTCAGGATCAGACACTACATGGCTGTATTACAATGTGTTACAATAACCATCCTATATAGAATACATACCATGCTCATGTATATCTTCTATGTATGCATGAGCAGGGTACCTAATGTAATTCTTACTGGCTCATATATGTTACCATGTAGTATTTGGGTGGGGGGTTAGAGTATGGTCTGACACTGTACACATGTCCTTTCCTTATAGAATAGACTGTATACACTGCAGCCCTCTAGTATATACTATTTGTACTGTTCTGTATATAGTATGAGGACAGGATGTAGAGACATAACTTGCTGTACCCCCTACAGCTACGCCCCTGACAGGATGGTATATACACTATACGTTGTATACAGTGCTGTCCTCTTAGCATATACTGTATACAGAGCTGCACACTTGGCTTGCCTGAATGAACACTTGTCAAACATTGCTAAACTTTATTCGGTATATTTTAAACGAATTGTTAGAGTCTATATAGACACATGTGTAATATAGATACAGGCTTCTCCCTATGTGTACACCACAGTGTCAACGTATGGACGGGTCAGCATATTCCACGTATTTGTGGCCTTCTAAGTGATGATACATTTTGTTCCTGTGTACGGTGGTGACATATCTAGGAAACTAATGAAATATTTTCTATTCTGTCCCATCTGACAACTACAGATCTGCTAGTATTTGAAACTCCTTAACACGGACATAACCACATCTGACGTGTTTCCCCTCTGTAAGAAGTCCTTTTCCAGGGGTTCATCAGAGGCATCTATAATTCTGGGGATTTAGGAGGATTAGCGAGTCCCTGTGCTGTCATGGATACCATGTATCCTCCCTAGAATTACCCCATTCTTAATCCCCCAATTCTATTAAAATGTAAGTAGCCTGATAGCACCAAAAATAATAAATGAACGCTCTGTATAATATTGCCCGGCTATGATGGTGGCCCACTTCCCTAACACTACAGACTAGGGCATGTGCAGAATATTACATGGGATAGGACTGGCAAATGAATCAACAAATAACCAAAACTATGACCTGGCCTATAAATAGGCGGCATCGGATATAAAGAGACGTGTCCTAAAGTAATCATTCACTTATTATAATGGAGGTAAAATATTCAATGAATCAGGATTTTGTTTCATCTCCAAATCTCCCGACCCTGCTAGAGACAAGAACTGCTCAATAAAGACTTTTGTTTAAAGTATCAGATGTATGTACGTGTGTGTGCGTGTGCGTGTGCGTGCGTTCGCCGTGCAATATGTAGTATGGCCCAAATTGTCAGTGGCAGTGTCTCCTGGTTCTCCATATATAAAGTTTCTGGGTAGTGTTGGCGCTTCCATGCTTCTGGGGCATTGGTGACTTTAGACGAGCATCTAAGTCTGAGTTCACAAAATGTATTTTTGTCTTCTGTCGAAGGTATGCATTGGAAGGACTCCCAATTTTGGTGCAGGCAGGGTGGTACCCCTGGCACTCCATGCTGTCATAGGTGCATCTGGGGAGACATCGGGAGCCTGTGAAAGCATTGATCTGGAGCACAGGTGTCACTTTGGTGGTGGCAATTTTATTGAACACTATCCTCCTGCTTTTCTTTCCATCTGGCGGTAGAAGCCTATGGCTACAGATAGCGTGTTTGTTGCTTGCTTTCATGGTATACATGCTAAATGTGTACAAAAAAATACTAAACAATATGCATTGTCCATTTCAGCTTACCAAACAATAGTCTTTAGGGCCTTGCAGCACAGTAATGTCAAAATGTCATTTATTTTTTTTTTTTTTTATTACATTGAATTTTAAAACAGGAACCTTACAATTCCATGTTATTGTAGATCGGTTTTGATACAAAATCAGTTTTGTAATACAGTTATATCATTTCATGCCACCATATTATGATCTACAGGATTAAATAGATTAGTGCTCAAGATCTAATGTCTAAAGTGCACCAGGTCCCAGGAGCCTCAGGGGGCCCATATGGCATCTCTCCCCAATGTGATATTTTTTTAGTTTATAGTTTGGGGCCTGGTAGAGATTTGCATACAGCTTGCATTGGAGCCCAAGAGTGTCAGGCTATGTCTCTGCCATACTCCTTTATCTATGCACACTGGATGAACATTACATGTTACTGTATAGTATAATAACCGCACAATGCAAAGATAGTGTGAAAGGTGATTGCAGAGCGGGGAAAATGCACAAAGAAATGTAACGGGTCAGGAATAATGCACACAGTTATCTCAGAGCAGGTAGTAAAGCAAAGAATGGGGTCATAGTATACAGATAATGTGCATGCAATGGCATCGCCATATAGGGATAATGTACATGGAAACGTCACAGTACAGGGATTGCATACTCTGCACAGAGATAATGCAAAGTACAGTTTTATTATAGTACAGAAAGCCCGAGAGGCCGCACACGATAGTAACACAGCTGAAAGGGAATAGATCAGTGATGGCGAACCTTTTAGAGACCGAGTGCCCAAACTGCAACCCAAAACCCACTAAATTATCGCAAAGTGCCAACACTGTAATTTAACCTTAAATTAACCAGGATCTCTTTTATAGGGACCGTGCAATGTTATTACAGCCTGTAATAATATCACATGTCTGCTATAAAACAGATACTGTGTGATATAAATAGTGAAGGGCTCCAGACAGTACAATGCGCTCTGAAGAGGCCTCCCCACACAGTATTATATGCTTCACAATAAGCCCCCCCACACAGTATTATATGCTTCACAATAAGCCCCCCCACACAGTATTATATGCTTCACAATAAGCCCCCCCACACACAGTATTATATGCTTCACAATAAGCCCCCCCACACAGTATTATATGCTTCACAATAAGCCCCCCCCACACAGTATTAGGCGCTTCACAGTGTCCCCCACACAGTATTAGGCGCTTCAGTGTCCCCCACACAGTAGTATATGCTTCACAGTGCCCCCCCCCCCACACAGTATTAGGCGCTTCACAGTGTCCCCCCCCACACAGTATCAGGCGCTTCACAGTGTCCCCACACACAGTATTAGGCGCTTCAGTGTCCCCCACACAGTAGTATATGCTTCACAGTGCCCCCCCCCCACACAGTATTAGGTGCTTCACAGTGTCCCCCCCCCACACAGTATCAGGCGCTTCACAGTGTCCCCCACACAGTAGTATATGCTTCACAATAAGCTCCCCACACAGTAGTATATGCTTCACAGTGCCCCCCCCACACAATATTAGGCGCTTCAGTGTCCCCCCCCACACAGTATTAGGCGCTTCACAGTGTCCCCCGCTACACAGTATTAGGCGCTTCACAGTGTCCCCCCCACACAATATTAGGCGCTTCACAGTGTCCCCCACACACAGTATTAGGTGCTTCACAGTGTCCCCCCACACAGTATTAGGCGCTTCACAGTGTCCCCCCCACACAGTATTAGGCGCTTCACAGTGTCCCCCCCACACAGTATTAGGCGCTTCACAATAAGCCCCACACACAGTAGTATATGCTTCACAGTGCCCCCCACACAGTAGTATATGCTTCACAGTGCCCCCCCACACAGTATTAGGTGCTTCACAGTGTCCCCCACACAGTAGTATGTGCTTCACAATAAGCCCCCCACACAGTAGTATATGCTTCACAGTGCCCCCCACACAGTAGTATATGCTTCACAGTGCCCCCCCACACAGTAGTATATGCTTCACAGTGCCCCCCCCACCCAGTATTAGGCACTTCACAGTGTCCCCCACACAGTATTAGGCGCTTCACAGTGTCCCCCACACAGTATTAGGCGCTTCACAGTGTCCCCCACACAGTATAGGCGCTTCACAGTGTCCCCAAAGTATATGGCTTCACAGTGTCCCCCACACAGTGTATAAGCTCACCAAAAGCTCCCCACACAGTAGTATATGCTTCACAGTGCCCCCCCCACACAGTATTAGGCGCTTCACAGTGCCCCCCCCCACACAGTATTAGGCGCTTCACAGTGTCCCCCCCCACACAATATTAGGCGCTTCACAGTGTCCCCCCCCACACAATATTAGGCGCTTCACAGTGTCCCCCCCACACAGTATTAGGCGCTTCAGTGTCCCCCCCACACAGTATTAGGCGCTTCACAATAAGCCCCCCACACAGTAGTATATGCTTCACAGTGCCCCCCACACAGTAGTATATGCTTCACAGTGCCCCCCCACACAGTATTAGGTGCTTCACAGTGTCCCCCACACAGTAGTATATGCTTCACAATAAGCCCCCCACACAGTAGTATATGCTTCACAGTGCCCCCCCACACAGTAGTATATGCTTCACAGTGCCCCCCCACCCAGTAGTATATGCTTCACAGTGTCCCCCACACAGTAGTATATGCTTCACAATAACCCCCCCCACACAGTATTAGGCGCTTCACATTGTCCCCCACACAGTAGTATTAGGCGCTTCACAGTGTCCCCCCACACAGTAGTAGGTGCTTCAGTGTCCCCCCCACACAGTATTAGGTGCTTCACAGTGTCCCCCCAGCACCATGCCACCCCCCCCACACAGTAGTAGGCGCTTCACAGTGTCCCCCCACACACAGTATTAGGCGCTTCACAGTGTCCCCCCACACAGTATTAGGCGCTTCACAGTGTCCCCCACCACAGTAGTATATGCTTCACAGTGTCCCCCCCACACAGTAGTATATGCTTCACAGTGCCCCCCCCCACACAGTAGTATATGCTTCACAGTGTCCCCCACACACAGTATTAGGCGCTTCACAGTGTCCCCCACACACACAGTATTAGGCGCTTCACAGTAAGCCCCCGCACACAGTAGTATATGCTTCACAGTGTCCCCCCACACAGTATTAGGCGCTTCAGTGTCCCCCCACACAGTAGTATATACTTCACAATAAGCCCCCCCACACAGTAGTATATGCTTCACAGTGTCCCCTCCACACAGTATTAGGCGCTTCACAGTGTCCCCCCCACACAGTATTAGGCGCTTCACAGTGTCCCCCCCCACACAGTATTAGGCGCTTCACAGTGTCCCCCCCACACAGTATTAGGCGCTTCACAGTGTCCCCCACACACACAGTATTAGGCGCTTCACAGTGTCCCCCCCACACAGTATTAGGCGCTTCACAGTGTCCCCCCCACACAGTATTAGGCGCTTCTCAGTGTCCCCCCCCACACAGTATTAGGCGCTTCACAGTGTCCCCCCACACAGTACTGTAGTATATGCTTCACAGTAAGCCCCCCCCACACAGTATTAGGCGCTTCACAGTGTCCCCCCACACAGTATTAGGCGCTTCACAGTGTCCCCCCCACACAGTATTAGGCGCTTCACAGTGTCCCCCACACACAGTATTAGGCGCTTCACAGTAGTCCCCCCCACACAGTATTAGGCGCTTCACAGTGTCCCCCCCCACACAGTATTAGGCGCTTCACAGTGTCTTCCCCACACAGTATTAGGCGCTTCACAGTGTCCCCCCCCACACAGTATTAGGCGCTTCACAGTGTCCCCCCCACACAGTATTAGGCGCTTCACAGTGTCCCCCCACACACAGTATTAGGCGCTTCACAGTGTCCCCCCACACAGTATTAGGCGCTTCAGTGTGTCCCCCCTGTGAAGGATCCGGTCTTACCAGGGACCGCGCCTGGCCTACCTAAGATCGCTTCGATTACCTCACACCCACTTTCCGGGAGTGAGGCGGGTCAACAGAGGATAATACGCAAGACGGGCCTTCTAAATTTTATATATTTATTAACCCCTAAATGGGTCGGCACTAGACACTTAACACATACATAGAATACATGCAGCGATTAACAAGCAGATACAAGTGAAAACGGCATAACACGGTACATAAAATAAAAATGGGAATAATAGCAAGAAAAGAATATATATTACCAACACCAGCTTGTGCAGGTATCTCTGACTTCCAAGTGTTGTTCAGCCAGGGCACGTATCTTATGGACGTCCAGTAGCAGATGACCTTAGCAGAGTAAAAATGGCAGAAGACCTTCTGGAACAAGTAGTTAGTCCATTTCTCTGAGCCCATGTGGCAGGCTCAGGGTACAGTCTTGGGCAAAGCATGCGTTGCTTACATGCGGTTACTCCTCGTTTAGGTCCACAACAAGGCCTCAAGCCTAGCTGCTTAGGCCGCATGTCAACCACATGGTTGCCTTCCCCCACAGCTGGCCTCCAAGAAGCGTGCATCTCCAAATTCACCAGACAACAGACTCTAGTTCAGCCTGGGCGGAGCCCTTTTGTCTCCTCTGGTCTCCTCCCTGAGTGAGGTCACCAGGGGGAGAAGCCCCGCCCCCCTCTCTACATCTCTCAGAATAACTTTTCAGTATAATTCTATGCATGATGTTTATAGAGTCTGGCTGGTAGTATAATGGGGTTCCTGGCGAGATCCCCAGTACATAGACTCCAAGTTCGACACTCCAGCTCCCTTTGGGTAAGGAGATCAGTGCCTGGACCTTTCCTGGACTTTGAACTGTGACATGTGTATATTCTGAGCGTGCGCCTTGACCTGACGCATCTGGGGAATTTATCGGGTCGACAATAAGATGTTCCCCAAGCCCTCTGACCTAATAATGGTGCCAGGGTGTCTAGCAATTATATGTGGATTGTTTGCATAACATTTCCTGTCTAAATGAACCCCCGCTGGGTTAGTGAGGGTTGCAGTCTTATGCAGATGAAGGCTTTTGACCAAATGGCTGATTGCTTCAGGGACAGGACAACAGTAGTCTGGCCACATTCCATTGGCCAGACTAGGCCTGATCTCAGGCACCACCCCCCACTGTGCAGCAATACAGACCAATACTGATATCATAAGACCATACCTGCACCTAATATCATGACACCCCACACAGTATTAGGCGCTTCAGTGTGTCCCCCCCACACAGTATTAGGCTCTTCACAGTGTCCCCCCACACAGTATTAGGCACTTCACAGTGTCCCCCACACAGTAGTATATGCTTCACAATGCCCCCCCACACACAGTATTAGGCGCTTCACAGTGTCCCCCACACAGTATTAGGCGCTTCACAGTGTCCCCCACACAGTATTAGGCGCTTCACAGTGTCCCCCACACAGTATTAGGCGCTTCAGTGTCCTCCACACAGTATTAGGCGCTTCACAGTGTCTTCCCCACACAGTATTAGACGCTTCTCAGTGTCCCCCCCCCCGCACAGTATTAAGCACTTCACAGTGTCCCCCCTACACAGTATTAGGCGCTTCACAGTGTCCCCCCCACACAGTATTATGCGCTTCACAGTGTCCCCCCCACGCAGTATTAGGCGCTTCACAGTGTCCCCCCCACACAGTATTAGGCGCTTCACAGTGCCCCCCCCCACACACAGTATTAGGCGCTTCACAGTGTCCCCCACACAGTAGTATATGCTTCACAGTGCCCCCCCACACAGTAGTATATGCTTCACAGTGCCCCCCCACACAGTATTAGGCGCTTCACAGTGTCCCCCACACAGTAGTATATGCTTCACAGTGCCCCCCCACACAGTAGTATATGCTTCACAGTGCCCCCACACACAGTAGTATATGCTTCACAGTGCCCCCCCCCCCACACAGTATTAGGCGCTTCACAGTGTCCCCCACACAGTATTAGGCGCTTCACAGTGTCCCCCACACAGTATTAGGCGCTTCAGTGTCCTCCACACAGTAGTATAAGCTTCACAATAAGCCCCCCCCCCACACAGTATTAGGCGCTTCACAGTGCCCCCCCCCCACACAGTATTAGGCGCTTCACAGTGTCTTCCCCACACAGTATTAGACGCTTCTCAGTGTCCCCCCCGCACAGTATTAGGCACTTCACAGTGTCCCCCCTACACAGTATTAGGCGCTTCACAGTGTCCCCCCACACAGTATTAGGCGCTTCACAGTGTCCCCCACACACAGTATTAGGCGCTTCACAGTGTCCCCCCCACACAGTATTAGGCGCTTCACAGTGCCCCCCCCACACAGTATTAGGCGCTTCACAGTGTCCCCCCACACAGTATTAGGCGCTTCACAGTGTCCCCCCACACAGTATTAGGCGCTTCACAGTGTCCCCCCACACAGTATTAGGCGCTTCAGTGTGTCCCCCCACACAGTATTAGGCGCTTCAGTGTGTCCCCCCACACAGTATTAGGCGCTTCAGTGTGTCCCCCCACACAGTATTAGGCACTTCACAGTGTCCCCCACACAGTATTAGGCGCTTCACAGTGTCTCCCCCACACAGTATTAGGTGCTTCACAGTGTCCCCCCCCACACAGTATTAGGCGCTTCAGAGTGTCCCCCACACAGTAGTATATGCTTCACAATAAGCCCCCCACACAGTAGTATATGCTTCACAGTGCCCCCCACACAGTAGTATATACTTCACAGTGCCCCCCCACACAGTAGTATATGCTTCACAGTGCCCCCCCACACAGTAGTATATAGTTCACAGCGCCCCCCCACACAGTAGTATATACTTCACAGTGCCCCCCCACACAGTAGTATATGCTTCACAGTGCCCCCCCACACAGTAGTATATGCGTCACAGTACGCCCCCCACACAGTAGTATATGCTTCACAGTGCCCCCCCCCACACAGTAGTATATGCTTCACAGTGCCCCCCCACACAGTAGTATATGCTTCACAGTCCCCCCCACACGGATATGCTCCCCCACACAGAAGTATATGCTTCACAGTGCCCCCCCACACAGTAGTATATGCTTCACAGTGCCCCCCCACACAGTAGTATATGCTTCACAGTGTCCCCCACACAGTATTAGGCGCTTCACAGTGTCCCCCACACAGTAGTATATGCTTCACAGTGCCCCCCACACAGTAGTATATACTTCACAGTGCCCCCCCACACAGTAGTATATGCTTCACAGTGCCCCCCCACACAGTAGTATATAGTTCACAGTGCCCCCCCACACAGTAGTATATACTTCACAGTGCCCCCCCACACAGTAGTATATGCTTCACAGTGCCCCCCCACACAGTAGTATATGCGTCACAATAAGCTCCCCACACAGTAGTATATGCTTCACAGTGCCCCCCCACACAGTAGTATATGCTTCACAGTGCCCCCCCACACAGTAGTATATGCTTCACAGTGCCCCCCCACACAGTAGTATATGCTTCACAGTGCCCCCCCCACACACAGTAGTATATGCTTCACAGTGCCCCCCCACACAGTAGTATATGCGTCACAATAAGCTCCCCACACAGTAGTATATGCTTCACAGTGCCCCCCCACACAGTAGTATATGCTTCACAGTGCCCCCCCACACAGTAGTATATGCTTCACAGTGTCCCCCACACAGTATTAGGCGCTTCACAGTGTCCCCCACACAGTATTAGGCGCTTCAGTGTCCTCCACACAGTAGTATAAGCTTCACAATAAGCCCCCCCCACACAGTATTAGGCCCTTCACAGTGCCCCCCCCCCCCACACAGTATTAGGCGCTTCACAGTGTCTTCCCCACACAGTATTAGACGCTTCTCAGTGTCCCCCCCGCACAGTATTAGGCACTTCACAGTGTCCCCCCTACACAGTATTAGGCGCTTCACAGTGTCCCACACACAGTATTAGGCGCTTCAGAGTGTCCCCCACACAGTAGTATATGCTTCACAATAAGCCCCCCACACAGTAGTATATGCTTCACAGTGCCCCCCACACAGTAGTATATACTTCACAGTGCCCCCCCACACAGTAGTATATGCTTCACAGTGCCCCCCCACACAGTAGTATATAGTTCACAGTGCCCCCCCACACAGTAGTATATACTTCACAGTACCCCCACCACACAGTAGTATATGCTTCACAGTGCCCCCCCACACAGTAGTATATGCGTCACAATAGCTCCCCACACAGTAGTATATGCTTCACAGTGCCCCCCCACACAGTAGTATATGCTTCACAGTGCCCCCCCACACAGTAGTATATGCTTCACAGTGCCCCCCCCACACAGTAGTATATGCTTCACAGTGCCCCCCCACACAGTAGTATATGCGTCACAATAAGCTCCCCACACAGTAGTATATGCTTCACAGTGCCCCCACACACACAGTAGTATATGCTTCACAGTGCCCCCCCACACAGTAGTATATGCTTCACAGTGTCCCCCCACACAGTATTAGGCGCTTCACAGTGTCCCCCACACAGTATTAGGCGCTTCAGTGTCCCCCTCCACACACCGTAGTATACGCTTCCACAATAAGCCCCCCCCACACAGTATTAGGCGCTTCACAGTGCCCCCCCCCCACACAGTATTAGGCGCTTCAGAGTGTCCCCCACACAGTAGTATATGCTTCACAATAAGCCCCCCACACAGTAGTATATGCTTCACAGTGCCCCCCACACAGTAGTATATACTTCACAGTGCCCCCTCACACAGTAGTATATGCTTCACAGTGCCCCCCACACACAGTAGTATATAGTTCACAGTGCCCCCCCACACAGTAGTATATGCTTCACAGTGCCCCCCCACACAGTAGTATATGCTTCACAGTGCCCCCCCACACAGTAGTATATGCTTCACAGTGCCCCCCCCACACAGTAGTATATGCTTCACAGTGCCCCCCCACACAGTAGTATATGCGTCACAATAAGCTCCCCACACAGTAGTATATGCTTCACAGTGCCCCCCCACACAGTAGTATATGCTTCACAGTGCCCCCCCACACAGTAGTATATGCTTCACAGTGTCCCCCACACAGTATTAGGCGCTTCACAGTGTCCCCCACACAGTATTAGGCGCTTCAGTGTCCTCCACACAGTAGTATAAGCTTCACAATAAGCCCCCCCCCCCACACAGTATTAGGCGCTTCACAGTGCCCCCCCCCCACACAGTATTAGGCGCTTCACAGTGTCTTCCCCACACAGTATTAGACGCTTCTCAGTGTCCCCCCCGCACAGTATTAGGCACTTCACAGTGTCCCCCCTACACAGTATTAGGCGCTTCACAGTGCCCCACACACAGTATTATATGCGTCACAATAAGCCCCCACACACAGTAGTATATGCTTCACGGTGCCCCCCCCAACACAGTATTAGGCGCTTCACAGTGTCCCCCACACAGTAGTATATGCTTCACAGTGCCCCCCCCACACAGTATTAGGCACTTCACAGTGTCCCCCCCCCCACACAGTATTAGGCGCTTCACAGTGTCCCCCCCACACAGTATTAGGCGCTTCACAGTGTCTCCCCCACACAGTATTAGGTGCTTCACAGTGTCCCCCCCACACAGTATTAGGCGCTTCACAGTGTCCCCCACACAGTACTGTAGTATGTGCTTCACAATAAGCCCACCCCACACAGTATTAGGCGCTTCACAGTGTCCCACACACAGTATTAGGCGCTTCAGAGTGTCCCCCACACAGTAGTATATGCTTCACAATAAGCCCCCCACACAGTAGTATATGCTTCACAGTGCCCCCCCACACAGTAGTATATGCTTCACAGTGCCCCCCCACACAGTATTAGGCGCTTCACAGTGTCCCCCACACAGTAGTATATGCTTCACAGTGCCCCCCCCACACAGTAGTATATGCTTCACAGTGCCCCCCCCCCCCCACACAGTATTAGGCGCTTCACAGTGTCCCCCACACAGTATTAGGCGCTTCACAGTGTCCCCCCACACAGTATTAGGCGCTTCACAGTGTCCCCCCACACAGTATTAGGCGCTTCACAGTGTCCCCCCCACACAGTATTAGGCGCTTCAGTGTGTCCCCCCACACAGTATTAGGCGCTTCAGTGTGTCCCCCCACACAGTATTAGGCGCTTCGCCCCCACCAGTGCGCTTCCGTGTCCCCCCACACAGTATTAGGCGCTTCGTCCCCCACACAGTATTAGGCGCTTCAGTATCCTCCACACAGTAGTATAAGCTTCACAATAAGCCCCCCCCACACAGTATTAGGCGCTTCACAGTGCCCCCCCCCCCACACAGTATTAGGCACTTCACAGTGTCTTCCCCACACAGTATTAGACGCTTCTCAGTGTCCCCCCCACACAGTATTAGGCGCTTCACAGTGTCCCCCCCACACAGTATTAGGCGCTTCACAGTATCCCCCCCACACAGTATTAGGCGCTTCACAGTGTCCCCCCACACAGTATTAGGCGCTTCAGTGTGTCCCCCCCACACAGTATTAGGCACTTCACAGTGTCCCCCCACACAGTATTAGGCGCTTCACAGTTTCCCCCACACAGTAGTATATGCTTCACAGTGTCCCCCCCACACAGTATTAGGTGCTTCACAGTGCCCCCCCCCCACACAGTATTAGGCACTTCAGTGTGTCCCCCCACACAGTATTAGGCGCTTCAGTGTGTCCCCCCACACAGTAGTATATGCTTCACAGTGCCCCCCACACAGTATTAGGCGCTTCACAGTGTCCCCCACACAGTATTAGGCGCTTCAGTGTCCCCCACACAGTATTAGGCGCTTCAGTGTCCCCCACACAGTAGGTCTCCACCTGCTTCACAATAATCCCCCCCACACAGTAGTATATGCTTCACAGTGTCCCCCATACGGTATTAGGTGCTTCAGTGTCCCCCACACAGTAGTATGTGCTCCACAGAAGGCCCCACACAGTTTATGTTACTTACCTTGTCCCACGAAGAGCTGCAGTCCCACGGAGCGTCCTCCTTGTTCTTCTGCTCGCATCGACCGCGTCGGGGCAGAGGTCACACTCTGCGGTCAGTGTAAGCCGTGGTTCCGCGGACCGCGGCCTACAGTGACAGCTTTCATCTGCATGTACATTTGCACATACAGCTGAAAGAAGCGATCACTCACCAACGGGGAATCCAGTACCGGATTCCCGTTAGTGAGTGATTATGGCGACGGCGCGCGTGCCAACTGAGAGGGCTCTGAGTGCCCTCTCTGGCACGCGTGCCATAGGTTCGCCATCGCAGGAATAGATCATCATGCAACCCCCCCTTTCCTCCTCCAAACCTCCATAATGGCTGAATTAGGTTACAAGACGCAGATTCTATGTGTCAAAGGGGCTGGGTTATCTCTAAGCAGACAGACTTCTGACTACAACTCAGACTGGAGCCTCTATAGCACCTATGGCTAGTGCTCCCCACCTCCCGCTAGCTGACTGTTGTGCATTTAGTTGGGGTTTCCTGCAATACCTTATGTGTCTGTCTGTCATCTGTGCTGTTTGACCCATAATGGTGCCAAAGTGTTCGCTTTCATCCTCTGACACTTGTGACCTTGCTATTGTTTCCATGCGGCTCCAGTGCATTGTTAATAGCACCACATCCTCCTCCTCTATGAGCGACGTCGCCGCCAACTAGGGCTGAGCCATTATGGCCTAAATCAAAATCATGATTGATTGAACAATTTACCTCAATTACGATTAATGAACAATTATTTTAGGACACTGCCATGTTTGCCTACCACACCCTCCATGCCACTGAATTTTGCTTACGGTTATTCACATAGCAGAAATCCTGGTTGGATAGCATATAGTGAGTGACCTATCCATACCTACCAAGTGTCCCAGATTCAGTGGGGCAGTCCCGGATTTCAGGTGCTGCCACAGTCAGCAGGAGGTATGTCCCCAGCTTCAACTCATCTGCGACCAGAGGACTCAGTTGAGTTGTACACAATGGTAAATCAGGGACCATCTGCTCCCTTCTTCACCATTTGGCCTCTGTCTCATATAATACTGTAGGGGCACCGGGAGGGGGACATAATACCGTGGGGGCACCAGGAGGGGGACATAATACTATGGGGAAACCAGGAGGGGGACATAATACTGTGGGGGCACCAGGAGAGGGACATAATACTGTGGGGGGCACCAGGAGAGGGACATAATACTGTGGGGGCACCAGGAGAGGGACATAATACTATGGGACACCAGGAAAGGGACATAATAATGTGGGGACACCAGGAGAGGGACATAATACTGTGGGGGCACCAGGAGAGGGACATAATACTATGGGACACCAGGAAAGGGACATAATACTGTGGGGGCAGGGGGGCCGGGGGTTGGGCCCGGGGCGTGGCCCAGGAGAGGGACATAATACTGTGGGGGCACCAGGAGAGGGACATAATACTATGGGACACCAGGAAAGGGACATAATACTGTGGGGACACCAGGAGGGGGACATAATACTGTGGGGACACCAGGAGGGGGACATAATACTGTGGGGGCACCAGGAGAGAGACAGAATACTGTGGGGGCACCAGGAGAGGGACATAATACTATGGGGGCACCAAGAGAAAGGGGGCCCGGGACGTAATACTGTGGGGGCACCAGGAGAGGGACATAATACTGTGGGGGCACCAGGAGAGGGACATAATACTATGGGACACCAGGAATGGGACATAATACTGTGGGGACACCAGGAGAGGGACATAATACTATGGGACACCAGGAAAGGGACATAATACTGTGGGGGCACCAGGAGAGGGACATAATACTGTGGGGGCACCAGGAGAGGGACATAATACTATGGGACACCAGGAAAGGGACATAATACTGTGGGGACACCAGGAGGGGGACATAATACTGTGGGGACACCAGGAGGGGGACATAATACTGTGGGGGCACCAGGAGAGAGACATAATACTGTGGGGGCACCAGGAGAGGGACATAATACTATGGGACACCTAGAAAGGGACATAATACTGTGGGGGCACCAGGAGGGGGACATAATACTATGGGGGCACCAAGAGAAAGACGTAATACTGTGGGGGCACCAGGAGAGGGACATAATACTGTGGGGACACCAGGAGGGGGACATAATACTGTGGGGGCACCAGGAGAGGGACATAATACTATGGAATACCAGGAAAGGGACATAATACTATGGAATACCAGGAAAGGGACATAATACTGTGGGGACACCAGGAGGGAGACATAATACTGTGGGGGCACCAGGAGAGGGACATAATACTGTGTGGGGCACCAGGAGAGGGACATAATACTATGGGGGCACCAGCAGAGGGACATAATACTGTGGGGACACCAGGAGAGGGACATAATACTATGGGGACACCAGGAAAGGGACATAATACTGTGGGGACACCAGGAGAGAGACATAATACTGTGGGGGCACCAGGAGAGAGACATAATACTGTGGGGGCACCAGGAGAGGGACATAATACAATGGGACACCAGGAAAGGGACATAATACTGTGGGGGCACCAGGAGAGGGACATAATACTGTGGGGGCACCAGGAGAGGGACATATTACTATGGGGGCACAAGGACAGGGACATAATACTATGGGGGCACCAGGAGAGGGACGTAATACTATGGGGGCACCAGGAGAGGGACATAATACTATGGGGGCACCAGCAGAGGGACGTAATACTGTGGGGGCATCAGGAGAGAGACATAATACTATGGGGGCACCAGGAGAGGGACATATTACTATGGGGCACCAGGACAGGGACATAATACTGTGGGGGCACCAGGAGAGGGACGTAATACTATGGGGGCACCAGGAGAGGGACATAATACTATGGGGGCACCAGCAGAGGGACGTAATACTGTGGGGGCACCAGGAGGGGGACATAATATTGTGGGGGCACCAGGAGAGGGACATAATACTGTGGGGGCACCAGGAGAGGGACATAATACTGTGGGGGCACCATGAGAGAGGCATAATACTGTGGGGACACCAGGAAGGGGACATAATACTATGGAATACCAGGAAAGGGACATAATACTGTGGGGACACCAGGAGGGAGACATAATACTGTGGGGGCACCAGGAGAGGGACATAATACTGTGGGGACACCAGGAGAGGGACATAATACTGTGGGGACACCAGGACAGGGACATAATACTGTGGGGGCACCAGGAGAGGGACATAATACAATGGGACACCAGGAAAGGGACATAATACTGTGGGGGCACCAGGAGAGGGACATAATACTGTGGGGGCACCATGAGAGAGACATAATACTATGGGGCACCAGGACAGGGACATAATACTGTGGGGGCACCAGGAGAGGGACATAATACTATGGGGCACCAGGACAGGGACATAATACTGTGGGGGCACCAGGAGAGGGACATAATACTGTGGGGGCACCAGGAGAGGGACATAATACTGTGGGGGCACCAGGAGAGGGACATAATACAATGGGAGCACCAGGAAAGGGACATAATACTGTGGGGGCACCAGGAGAGGGACATAATACTGTGGGGGCACCATGAGAGAGACATAATACTATGGGGGCACCAGGACAGGGACATAATACTGTGGGGGCACCATGAGAGGGACATAATACTATGGGGCACCAGGACAGGGACATAATACTGTGGGGGCACCAGGAGAGGGACATAATACTGTGGGGGCACCAGGAGAGGGACATAATACTGTGGGGGCACCAGGAGAGAGACCTAATATTGTGGGGGCACCAGGAGAGAGACATAATACTGTGGGGACACCAGGAAAGGGACATAATAATGTGGGACACCAGGAAAGGGACATAATACTGTGGGGGCACCAGGAAAGGGACATAATACTGTGGGGGCACCAGGAGAGGGACATAATACTATGGGGCACCAGGACAGGGACATAATACTGTGGGGGCACCAGGAGAGGGACATAATACTGTGGGGGCACCAGGAGAGGGACATAATACTGTGGGGGCACCAGGAGAGGGACATAATACAATGGGACACCAGGAAAGGGACATAATACTGTGGGGGCACCATGAGAGAGACATAATACTATGGGGCACCAGGACAGGGACATAATACTGTGGGGGCACCATGAGAGGGACATAATACTATGGGGCACCAGGACAGGGACATAATACTGTGGGGGCACCAGGAGAGGGACATAATACTGTGGGGGCGCCAGGAGAGAGACATAATACTGTGGGGACACCAGGAAAGGGACATAATACTGTGGGGGCACCAGGAAAGGGACATAATACTGTGGGGGCACCAGGAAAGGGACATAATACTGTGGGACACCAGGAGAGAGACATAATACTATGGGACACCAGGAAAGGGACATAATACTGTGGGACACCAGGAAAGGGACATAATACTGTGGGACACCAGGAAAGGGACATAATACTGTGGGACACCAGGAGAGAGACATAATACTGTGGGGACACCAGGAAGGGGACATAATACTATGGGGGGGGCATCAGGAGAGGAACGTAATACTATGGGGGCACCAGGAGAGGGACATTAAACTGGGGAGCAACTGGAGGGGAATTTTATACTGTGGGGGCACCAGGAGAGGACATTATAATGTGGGGGCATACCATGTTAGGGTAACTGTAGGGGCGTTATACTGTGTGGGGGCACAAAGAGAAATGGGCACAGTTGAAGTTGTGGGGCTAAATATGCCGTGGTAAACTACACATACAGTGGGGAAAAAAAGTATTTAGTCAGCCACCAATTGTGCAAGTTCTCCCACTTAAAAAGATGAGGCCGGCCTGTAATTGCCTCAACTATGAGAGACAAAATGAGAAAACAAATCCAGAAAATCACATTGTCTGATTTTTAAAGAATTTATTTGCAAATTATGGTGGAGAATAAGTATTTGGTCAATAACAAAAGTTCATCTCAATACTTTGTTATATATCCTTTGTTGGCAATGACAGAGGTCAAACGTTTTCTGTAAGTCTTCAGAAGGTCCAAGGGCCAATAAAAGGGGCAGTTACTGTGTGGGCCGTTAAAAGGGGTAGAACACTATGGGGGCCAATAAAAGAGGCAGTTACTTTGTAGGGGCCAGTATACCATGTGGAGGTCAGTAAAATGGGCTGTTATACTGTGTGTGGGTCAGTGAAATAGCAAGGGAGCATTATACTGTGGTTGGGGTGGCCCAGTCAAAAGCTTGCTTAGTGGTCCAGCGTTTCCTAGTCACGACCCTGCTTGTAGTCCACTCCAGTCTCCGCTGGCAGCGGCTTGGGAGCATTAGGTGCAATGAAGTGACATCACTACATCACCCCTGCGGATGGCTCCTTGCTTCACCATTGTATTCAGGTCCATCTGTGTTCGGATGCAGATGAGTTGAAGCCAGGACAGTACCCTAAATCCGGGACACTGCTGCTGACTCTGGGATGGATTGGAGGTATGTATATTCACTGCAGCAGGGTCTACAGCAGTTTAGAGCTGAACAGCGGGGTCCTTATCGGCCCTCAATTTGTTACAGGGAGGCCGACACATATTTTAACCCTCTTACAGGCGAGTCCCCACCTAGTGAGACCCTTTCCTGGTGCTGATCTCTGCACAGGAAGTAATATATGAGTGGCTGCTTGTTGGTCACACATCACAGGATGGAGCAGCTATTTATGGGTTCATTTATGGTATTTTATGTGTTTTGAGCTACACATGTCATTGCTATCTGAGAATCGTAGAGCTCAAAGCACAGAATTAGGACTTTCTGATGTTTGTGACTTTGCTAGAATGGCTTGTTTCCAATCAGATGTCAGGGGACAGATTACAGGATGTCATTGTACTGACAAGACCATTATTCATCTGGGGCTGCACATGCATTATCAAAATGTACCACTAGAGGGAAGTATCATACCACTACAGTAATTCCTGTATCTTGTTTGTGCTGGTTCAAATTTTGTTTACATAAATTTACATAATAAATAAACACCTACATAATAATTAGATAGATTTACACAATAATAAATATTTAATATGTAAATAATATTTTTCTGCCCAGAGTTCATGGATAGTAAACTTGGATTGTTACTCTATTCATACGATCAGAATTCTGTCCTGACGGATTGGAAGTCCCGTTGTTTTCATAGACCCCGACTCTTCCATTAAAACTCAATGGATCTGTTTTTGTATTTAAAAAAAAAAAAATGCAACACAGGATGGTAACTTGACTGCTAAAAATCAGGACAGTTGTTTTAATATAGCTTAAAGGGAGTCTGTCAGACCAAAAATGCATATAAAGATAGACTATCTCAGCATAGGAGCGGTGGTCTCAGGCCCTACAAGGTACAGTATCTATCTTCCTATGCAATTTTGAGCTGACAGACTCCCTTTACCAGTTTATCAGACCAGCTTTAGTTGTGTTTAGCTCCAGTAGGTGGCACTGCACCCTTAAATATATAAGCTATAACCAAGGGAAAACAGCCACAATATAGGTATGTAAATACATTTCAGGCCTTTTCTTTCTATACAATGTAGTATAGAGCCACTATAGGGCAGCGCACAGAGTGCCGACAGATCCAGGGTAATCTTTTATCCCTGGATTAGCAGGGAAACCAGAGGCTGAAACCCCACTGACCATAATGTTATCCTGTGGATATGCTCTAACTGTATAGGATGGGGAATCTTTCTTTAAGGCACGTTGTGGAAAAACTGCGTTTTTTTGTTGTGTTTTTTTGTTTTTTTTGAGCCAAAGACAGGAGTGGCTTAAAAGGAATGGGAAGCCTAAAGGAAGCTCTTGTGCCTTCTGCTAAATCTATTCTTGGCTTTGGATGAAAAACTGAACCACAATCTGCAACGAAAAAACCGCAGCTTTTTGGCAACGTGGCCTTATTCTGCTGATGCAGAGCAGATACATAATATGTGATGTCCCCCATCGTGTCATTTTGGCCGCCTCTGTTTAGAACATGTCACCGTCCGGCCTTCTGGGGATTAGCTTCTACTTTTGTGATTTCCAAAGACTCAGACAAAGCAGTTGGCCTTTGGCAACAAAACCGCTCGACGATTCGCCCTGCCGGCTTTATCACCTCAGGCCATGTTGATATTTAGTGTAACTTTTCATCAGCCCTGCATATGTGTATAGACAAAACATTCGGTGGTAATGTAGAAGTTTTTACCTTTTAGGCTTCATTAAACACAAGCATGCACAAAGGGGAGGGGTCTCCAGATTTAAGGCTTTATGTGATTGGACATTACTTGGCAGGGATAGGTGATGTGTGCTAATAGGATTGAGCTATACTTATACGGGGCCTAAGGGGGCCGGTGGCATCTCTGCCACTTCATAGGGCAAAAGTAATATAAATGGGACATGATGGCATGGCAGCCATTCACTTCGCGTAGACCCTGTAAGATGGCATATGGGATCTCCAAGGTTCAATATAATAAACCCATGAAACTCCATGTACATCTCTATGGTGGCCAGGGCCATACACAGGATTTTTAAGGGGGGGTGGGATATATGTACTTGAATATATATGGTATTTATAATAAGCACATGTCATACATTGACAAGGAATGCGCTGGTAAGCTTTATTACTCCCTGAATAACCCTCTTTACGGCTGGTTCACATGGAGGAAATTGACGCTGAATTTGTCAGGCAGAAAATTTCTGCTTCAGGAACTTAAAGCAGATTTTGGAAGATGATTTTGATGGCGATTCTGAAAATCTGCCTCAAAATCTGATTCAAAACCAGCTCCAAAATCTGCCTCCCGTTCACTTCAATGGGAGTCTCCGGCAGAATCTGCCTGAAGAACGAGCAGGGCACTTCTTTCTTCCGCTAGCTGAAAAAATTCATCAAAAATGTTGCCTTTTCCACCCATTGAGGTAGATTTCAGGCAGAATTTGGAGCTGATTTTGAGGCAGAGTCTGTCTCAGATTCAGTGCCAAATTCCTCCATGTGAAACAGCCATTAATGTGTTGTTGTATACTATAATACAGTCCAATGAGTCGGAGGCACAAAACGTGGACCTGTACAATTCTTGGGGCTCTAAATCTGAAACAATTCAGAGAGTAGATCATGTAGGATGCAATTCAGCATGGATGAAAAAAGCAAAGTAATCTGTCATCAACTTTGAGAAAAATCTGCCTTGGATTATGTGATTTTTAGATCATTTCAAAGCTAAATGAATAAATCGAATTAGGAGAACCATTTTGCAGATCTTTGCTTTTTGCACAATGCATCCTACAGGAATGGCTCCAAACACTTGGAATGTTATCTAGAGATCTTGTAACTGTAACCGGCAGTAAAATGTGGTTACAGGGTATACAAAAGACCGCTAAATGTCTGCAGCAGAGATCCATTGTGTGGCTGGAATAGGTATTAAGATGAAAACAGGATGTTTATGGGTTTCAGAGAAGCCTGGAGCCTGATGCTTAAATCAGAAACAGAGAAGTTTCATTATGGAGAACACAAAGAGACGGACGGCTGAAAATCTACAATTCCATTTTCTGAAAGACGCCCTAGTACCGTGCAGGCAGGAGCAGTCAGGCGTCACGTTCAGATTGGGTCGTCCTAAAATCCTCTAAATCAAGACACATAATGCAATTCTCGTCTTTCTTTAGTCCATAATTGAAGTGCTTTATTATTCTTGAACAAGGCAAACGCTTTATACTTCCACATAACGATAAAATCCAATCGAGATTGAAGAACGTTTCCCGAGTTATAACTTCTCATCCATAGACGCGAGAAGAGTAAAACAATCCCGCTCATCCATGAATGTCACCCGCTGAACGCGTGTCCCTTGTTAGGGTGTAAGTGACTGACAGAAAATGTGGATTGAAAGCGAACCTGTCCACTCCTTTATTGTAGTGCAGGACGATGTTTGTAAGCTTGTCAATATACCAATTTTATGTTCAGACTTAAACAAAAAAAAATAAAAAAAATAACTACATTTTTTTTTCATGAGTCCATAGTGCAATTGAAGATAACACACTTTGTAGTATAGTGTATTATATGCCTGTTTCTTCTCTCATTTGCCTCTTTCTGCTACTGATCAAGTCTGTACAATAGAAATCTATGTAGAAGGGAGGGGAGGAAGAGGAGAGCTCCTCAAACCAGAGAGACATCTGCTCTATAGAGAGACAGTTTTCTTTCACAACACATCAGGAATTACTATCCAGCCTTCCCCTGATAAAATGACTCCTTTAATTCTGTATCCCTGTCTCTCCTTCTCCTCCCCTCCTTATACTCTGGGGTCTGAAGAGACCCCAGAACATAATAATGGCAGTTCCGGTTCAGCCCGAACGTAATGAAATTTGCAAGATGAATCTCGCAAGGTTCAACCAACAAATATTTACCTCCGGTAGACGATACAGTTGATTACAATGGAGACAAAATGTGCAATACTTGCTTGCAGCCTCGGATCCCGGGCAACCACGCTGTAAGGGTCTTGCCAACCGTAGCAATACCCTGACACTACTGCAGTGGTTAGGGAGGAAGGACAGAGACAAGTGAGCCCTAATCTCACCCCAGCCACTGTCCCTTCCTATTGCCTCAGTTACCCTAAACGGCAAAAGGACAACTAGAAGACATGCCCTATACTGGGTAAGTGACACACAGAACAGGACAAGACAAAACAAACACAGAAGCAAAGTGAGCAAGCCAAGGGATCAGTAACAAACGAGCAATGCAGTACAGAATCGAAATCCAAGAGAATAGTCAAAGTCAAAGCCAGTGGTCAGAAAATCAGGTAACAAGGTAGCAAGGGATATACTAAAGAGAGCAGGCAAAGACAGAGCAATAACCGGCAACTTGCAGAGAAGTGACATCCTGTATATAGAAAGTCTGGGCCCAGCCCCACACCTGATAGGTACACAGGCTGTCAATCACACAAGCCAGGAAGAGATTAACTCTATACCGTCCAGAGAGAAATGCTCAGAACACGGGTGTGGCCAGAAATCCATTACACTGACTAGGATCATGTTCAGACTGAGCATCAAGAAACTTACACACAGAACCAAACTGAACACGCCTCCTTCGCCACAGCGTGCGAGCGGAGGGCGGCGCCGAGACCCGAACAGGCAGAGACGTTACACACGCATTTCACCCTTATTATAATCCACCCCTGGTTAGGGATAGATGAAACACAGGACCTTGCAAATGCTGGGTTCAGGGTTGAAATCTATGTACTTTGCTAAGCCTTGTATTCCAAGAGGAAGATTCTTCAGGTCTTCACCCCATCTGTAGCTCCTTCCGATGCATTGTCATATAGAATTCAGGGAGTAAGTGGACATTAATTGGAGGCGGTCGGGCTCTTGTAATTCAATTCATCAGAACATTGGCTTCAACTCTTCATTTGATCTGGGTAATGATTGGTTTATTAATATTCCATGTACTAAATAACGGTCTATGAAACATTTAGGATGCTAATGTAGATTTAATTAAAGCGACCAGCGGCTCCGCTCTGTACAGCAGAGAACTTGTTTCATCTTATCCTGCAGAGGAATCACCTCCTAGCCTGAACATATTAGCGGAATCTAACTGTAGAGTAGCGGTGCCAACCATCCAAATATTTACTGACCACCAAAAAACAGATGTCCCTTTGATTACTGTTGAAGCTGGAGGAGCCTCTCCTGGTTATTGTCATTGTAACTATCCAGTTACAGAATTGTATTGGTCCATTATATACCCAGAGAGAAGATCCTTAAAGGATCCTATGTGCTAGCTGAGGTCAACAGAAGAGTTTTCCTAATTACATTGCTTTAGAAATGCTGCTATATCACATTATTCCTCCCCTTTGTTTACAGATGGTTACCTAGGTCCCAGGCCTGGTATCAATCTATCTAGCAGGTGGGCTGTCCTCACTCCCTGCTCTCAGGAGGGGAGGGGGGCTGAGTTCTCTCGTAGCCTGTTATCTCCTGCTCTTTGGTCCCCTTGAATATCCAGGAGCTATGTCCGTTATCAGGTCAGTTAATTGCAGTTTACTGATAAGCTGATTAGGGCTGGGCTTGCTCAGGGCCTGTTATCTCTGTATGTAATTGCTAGTTTACTCTTAGTTCTGGTCGCTTGGGAGTTTTGTGTTTCCTTGTCTACCCATAAACCATTCTAAGCCACCAGCTTGCCGTAGAAAAGAGAAGGGAGCATGTGGATCAGTGAGACCGGTAAACCCCTTGAAAGGCTGCGCCTAAGTTTGCAATTATTAATTGCTTTAATACATCTAAAATGGAAAAAATAAAACAACATTGCAAAAAGTCTTCAATAAAAAAATGCTTTACCATCATATTCATGGTAACAGTCACAGTCCCTTCTATCTGTCCCTCACATCTTGCGAATCTACCAGATATATTTTAGGGGGAAGCAAGAAACAAATGCAATTAGAGGTGTTGTCCACTTTCACACCAATATTGAGACACAAAGGTTATTGTTTGTATAATAAAAAGTTGTACAATTTTCCAATATACTTTCTGTATCGTTTCTTCACAGTTTTCTAGATCTCTGCTTGCTGTCATTCATTCTGCTTACTGCCAGTGGATAAAATCAGTCCATGGTCATGTGATGGACACACAAGTGCACAGCTCGTTACAGTCACAGGACAGTAATCAGACATCTGCCTGGCAACGAGCTGTGCACCTGTGTGTCCATCACATGACCATGGACCATGACAGCAAGCAGAGATGTAGAAAACCGTGAGGAATTGATACAGAAAGTATATTGGAAAATTATATAACTTTATTATACAGACAATAACAATGGTCTCTCAATAGTGGTCTGAAAGTGGACAACCCCTTTAAGTATCACTACAGACTGCACACTACACACACATCTCCATAGGTACATTAGATAAAAAACTGTGATTATTTTTTTTTTTTTTTGAAGACTATTTGCAAAATTGCAAAAAGGTGGACAAAAACTCAGTCAGCAATACAATGTTGGCCTTGCATTTCATATGTTATTAGGTTTTTGTGAAAGGGCATTTGCCACCAAAATAAATTATGACTTAGGGTCTATCCCCACTGATCCTGAGAACAGGACCCCAACTTCCTGTTGTTCTCCCAACATCCAGTTTGCTGCTTTGTACACACAGTGGAGCTCGGACCCCGTTCTCAGGATTGGTGGTGGTTCCATCATTTGGACACCCACCGATCAGCACGTTATGACCATGAGCATTGTTGCAGATACGACCTGTACTCCATCTTCATTCAGGACGAGCGTGCTCAGTTTGTCTTTGTCTTCCCTATAGCTGTTTATTAGATCATAGCTACATAACCATTCATTTGCCATCCTAACAGATGGAGCATGTGCAGTGCATGAATGATTTTTGTTAGGAAGACCACAGAGCAAGGTGTATCTGGGAAATGTGGTTTTCACTAGTCACATGATGCACAGTAAGGCCTGCCCACTTTGGCCATTGCATGCTGAAAATGTAATGTTGCTATTGGGATGCAGAGCTTGAAAGCGAGGGCACATAAGAGGTGGGTGAAGTCACAGGTACAGTGCAGATGGTTTTTCTGTATGGTGGTTCAAGTTTTTGAAAAAAGTTGTATGCCAGGAAAATCCCTTTAAGGCTTAGGACTCATGTAGCAATCCGCAGCCAAAAAGCACTGTGGGAAAAACTGTGACAGAAACACATAGCGGTTTTTCCCGCAGCGCTTTTCACAAAGTCCGCAGAGTTTTCCACTGTGAAAAAGGCGGCGTTTCCGTAGATATAACTGATATGCAGCGATTTACAAAAACACAACAGTTTTTGAAATCGTAGCATGTCCGCTGCAGATATTTTTCTACAATATGTGGATGGAATGAGCCAGAATCCCATCCACTTGGTAGGTACTGTGAAATGCTGCGGCAAAATCATGGCGTTTACGCTACATGGGGCCCTGGCTTTAGGTTATGTTTATTTGTAGTAATTATTTCATAAGTTAAAGGGATAGTACAGGATTAAACATGGATGTTTTCCACCAAAAACAGTGCCACACCTGTCCACTGGCTGTTTGTGGCATTGCAGCTCCATCCTATTGACTTTAGATGAGTGTAGCAGCAATACAGGAAACAGACAACTGCTATGATTTTCTTTACTGAAATCTACCTCTTCTTATTACACAATTTCCCCGATCCTGACATTATTATTTTTGCATATTAAAATCTGAGCAGTAGAAATAAACAGGGATTGTAATTGATTGTATTTGACAAACAATATAGAGTGTGCTATTCATCTAGGTTTTGCATCCCAAAGCTTGAGCAGCTTGGGTAATAAATATCCTATTGTTCCAGAGCTCTTTGTATATAGCACCATTGTATGACTGGAACACTCTTCTGTTTGTCTTGTTGGTGAAATTTTTGCATAATCTAAAATTGTTTGTACACTTGCATAATGCCCTATTTCCAGACATAGTGTTCAGGTTGCGCGACTGTTGGCAGACTAACTATTTTGACCAAGTACCAGGCAGATGGGTCTCACAACGAGATAGCAGGCTTTGCTAACGCTCTAATGTTCTGAGGCTTTTCCCTGTAGAGCTTTTGTGTTGCAGATGTTCTCTTCTTCCTAATTCTCTAAGTTAGCGCAGCCTGCCATAATAAAGATACAATAAAGTTGCAGCCAAACCACAGCAGAGAGAGAGAGTACACAACTAGAAGCACTGTACTGTAGGATCTATATTAGAAGCAACAGGACAATCCGCTAGGTGAAGGAGTTATACACAATCTACATCAGTGGTTCTCATGCTGTGCTACCCTAGGGGGTACACGTCATGGCTAAGGTCCAATGCTCTGGAAGTCGCAGATTTAGTGAGTGCTCAGGTTTGGAGCCCCCTGGGTGGGGCTAGTGCTGCCCAAACCATCCACCATCTTCAAATACTGAGGCACAGAGGTTGCAAAGCAGAGGCAGGCATCAGAAGATATTGGGTCAGGGTTAACTGAGTGGGTCTCCTCTCCAGCAGCAGGTTGAGGAATAGACAGCTTCAGAGTGAAAAGCTGGTCAGAAGCTAAAAGACCCTCAGAACTTTTAATGTGTGTCTGCCATAGATGCCCCCATACGCCAAAAGATTTGATTGGCGCGCGATGTGGACTATTTTTTTTATCCCAACTTGAGATAGGAACCAGGATCTTTCACATGATGGACACTACAATGTCCGTTGGCAGTACTTGGTTGGAACTTTTTTCATGAGGGGGTACTTGGCTTGGAATGGTTGAGAAGCAAAATGATACATGATGGAGAATACACATCATATAATGGCAAGAGATAGTTACTCCTCAGGTACACACACTGTACTATTGGTTTATGCAGTTTGTATAAAGGTTAGGAGGCAACATGAAAATTTATTTTTCCCCTGAACTGCTCAGTGTGGGGATTTCTAGGGCCCCATCCCCTTTAAGAGTTTGTTTGGTTACATAGCACATTTCTGGCAAGTTGGAAGTTTGATACGACAAAGCTTAGCGGTGTGGAAACTATTCCTAGGTTGTGGATTTGGGCTTTCCCATTTACATCATGCAATGTATACAACAGACAGAAATAAAGACACGTTATACGCCATTATTACATAAAATATAAATATATTCTTGTTAATCTGTACATATCACTTCACAAAGGTGATGAAATAATACAGTCCACAGAATGCAGTCATGAAGTGCATGATGAATACCCTATATATGGGGGACAGCAATACATAATATACATTTGTCCACAGATGCCATTTTAGTATATATATTTTAAAGAGCAGTTAAAACATCAAGGTCTTTCTAAAGGAGGCCTCTACACCGCCGCAAGCAGCATACTAAGCCCTACATGTAAATGCTGACATACACCTTTACTTGGCAGCTGCTAGTTGTGACTGATCCAGAATACACAACACATTTCAGGTGATCACATTCTCCAGTCCATCGTAGAGTATACCTTTTACAAGGGGGTATCAGAGGATTACCTAGGTAAGGATATGTCATCAATATCAGATTAATGGGAGTATGGCACTGAACGTCCCCATTGATCAGCTATACCCAGAGAATGGAGCAGGAAGCAGACAGCGCTGTTCTCTGTATAGTGGTGGAACTGAGTTAATGCAGTACCCGATCTGGCCACTACACAGAGAACAGCGCTGTTTGCTTCCTGTTCTCCACATATCTAATATTAGTGATCTATGGGCACAGACATAACAATGGCTGTCTCCCTCCATGGTCATATCTATACCCCTTTAAATCACCAAATTGCTGCCTCCAGTATGTGGGGCTGACAGGTAAAGGCAGCCCATTACTATGATTTATACACATTCACATAGGCATGTCTTGTGCCATTTGGCTTCGGGCTGCAGGAACGAATCCAACCCAACACACAATTGCCGTGACCTTTTATGGATGAATACTGTCAGTCTGTACAAACATGAACATGGGACTGAAGCCTCACGTCTCTCTTATTTTTCATCTCGTAAGGTTTCGATTAAACCTATTTTTGAGGCTATCGATTAACTCTTTAACGTATTTAAAAATTCTGGCGGAAGCGTTCATAACCCTATAGAAGCATGTATAGAATACAACATAAATATAGTGACGCTTGACACCAACATACTCATAACATGAGGTCCTGGCTTCCATTCCTATGCTACCAGTGCTTATAAGGCCACATGACACTGCAGACCCCCACCATCCATTAAATTAGGATAAACCCAATCTGTAATGGGCTCCCTCTTTCCAGGGGTGCCATAGCTGCCTCTACGGTACATATGTTCTTGTATGTAAGATGTGTGTATATTCATGAATGTGATGTGTGCAAACTTATATACTGAGCATGTGTACAGTATGTAAATATATATATATAGGCATAAATCTTACATTTAAAGGGGTTATATGACTGGTATGCAGTTCATCAGTCTTAAAGGGATTATCAGGACCGTAATTTTGATTGCTGTTATTACTCACCAAGCACAGCGCCATGTTGTATAGTGGCTGTGCTTGGTATTGCAGGTCAGTCCACTTCATTTGAATAGGACTGAGCTGCTGCATAGTCATGTGACCAATGGACGTGATGTCACTGCCTGATATGTGGAAGAATATCATAGTGCTCATGTCAGATGCACCACAATTACCAGATTACTATGGGAGCTGAGCTGTAGTAATGGCACCTGGCCACTATACAGGGCACAGAGCCAGCTGCTTCCAGATCTGTATAGTACACAGACCAGACACAGCTGATCTGTGCAGGGGCTGGCTGTCAGCCCACCATCAATAAATAAATAAACTAAAATGGACAACCCCTTTAATAATCACAGTGCATCACTGTTAATGAACTGCTACATCTATAATAATATAATTTTTGTTAAAGATTTTTTAATACAGATTTTTGGACCATTTTCTTTCTGCAGTGGTCCACAAACACACTTAAATACAATTTTATTTTATTTTTTTAGCCCAAAATACATGCAATTTAAAAAAAAAATAAAATCTAAAGATGGCCATTAAGGGCTACATCAATTTTGGGTATTAAATGGCAATATATAGTAAAATGATCTTCAGTATCACCACACGTCCACGCCATGGGGTTAGTTATCATCTGGCGCCATTTTCTCTGTTAGGATTAGTACATGTAAGACTCTTCCAGCTGCCACATTTGATAAAGTTCGGGATTACATTACATGAGGACGATGTAATGCTGATGTTCCTGCCAGACACACTGAAGAAACCAGTGACAAGAAGAAACTTGATTTGTTTTCTCTGTGTACGATTGTGCAAGCGATCTGATGATCATAAACGGGAGATAAAATATAAAGGGCAGAAATGTTCAGCCAACAAAGTGCAAGTCAGACAGTCCTAATAGGGAACGTGCTTGTTTTTAGGTTCCCCTTTTGAGATTGTGCCCCCCCCCTATAGCAAGGTAGTGTTTTTGATGATAATAGGGGTGCTTTTTTGTGCCCCTCCAAACCTTCATCACTTCATCAGAAGTAGAACTAGAGCACTATAGTATTCTAGCACCATTAACCCCTTCCCGCTGCAGCCATTTTTGTTTTTTTCTCCCCACCTTCCGAAAGCCAGAATTTTTTTTTTTTTTTTTTTTTTTTTTTTTTTCAGTTGAAAAGGCTGTATGTGTAACGTGTGGCGTAATGTAATATTCTATACGAGAGACTAAAGCTAGCAAAAAAATTTATTAGGAGTGGAATTAGAAAACAAAACAGCATTTGCGCCATTTATTATGGATTTTGTTTTGACAGCGTTTATTTGTGCAGCCAAATTGCTACCTATATTCTGCAGATTATAAAATGATAACAATACAAAATTTCTATAGTTTGTTGTTTTAGCAAATATCAAAAAATTTGAAAAATAAATAAATTCTTTCAGTCGCCGTATTCTGGCACTCATAACTTTAAGATTTCTATGTAGTGAGCTGTGTAAGGTGCCTTTTTACAGGACAAGTACTTTATACCATTATGGGGATTGTCTGACGTTTTGATCTTTTTTCCTCAATTTTTTGAGGGAGGTAAAACAGAAAAAAAAAAAAAATCAGTAGAGCTTTTCTGATTTTTTTTTAACTTTATTTTTAGACCCCTCTAGGGGTATGACCACCAGTACAATATACTGCAATACAACTGTATTGACTTTTATGGCAATCTGTAAGGCTCGGTTCACATCTGCATTGGGGGCTCTGCTGTAGTGTCCGCCTGAAAATCAGTGGAGGAAAAAGTTCTGCATCGAGGACTTTTTTCTCTGCTGGTTTCAGTTTTAAAACAATGGACACTCCGTGTGTTTCCTCTGTTTTAGTGGTCCAGCGACAGACCTGAACAACGGAGAGGCGACACTAGTGTGAACCTAGCATAATATAAGTATACTGGAGACAGACTTGGGGAGCCTTGCATAGACTCCTGGCTGTCATGGCCACATATAGCCGTCCCCAAATTTCATTTCAGGGTATGGCAGTCATCTTCAACATGGCGGTGACCGTGCACCACCTGTACTTAGATGCTTTTATCACATTTGACAGAAGCATCTGAAGGGTTGATGCCAGGACATATGGCATAGTAAGGGCCGACTAGGATCTACTGGTCCTGCTGCATGCATCGTGGCGTTCCTGTAGTCAGAGCACAGAGACAGCTTTCTTCAGAACTGGAAAAACATTTCCTTTTGGAAACCCCACAAGCTCAAGTGTTTTTGTTTTTATAAATGTGTACAAGCCAAGTTAAGCTTTGTCCGCACACTAAAATAGGTGAGACTTATGTAATAATAGGACAATAGTGCATGTGAACTGGTCCACTTACTATAAATGTGTCAGTGCTCAGTCCATACTAGTGAATATACATGGCATTGGATTTATTTTGGGCCAGTTCTCTCATCAATATCCCTTTCCATATGGCCATTGTGCAACACTATATGACGGTGATAACCCGTGAGGTCACTAGGGCTGCAGACTCCCAGCTATCAGTAAATATACTAGTCCTCTTACAGAAGTGGTTCATTTCCTGCAAAGTTTCTAGAAAAATGTCTGTTTTCCAGCTTTATCTCTAATAATAATAATAATAATTCTGTGGGTTGTGAAACATCTGTGCAGAGTAAAAAGATCCTGAAGTTGTGATCTAAAGGTGGGACACAACGTGAGCGACTCACACTAAACACACAGTAATATATTGTAACACAGTGACTGTATCCAGTACAGATGGGATGTAACTATGCCAGGTATTTGTGGGGGTGTCAACTATCTATAACAGAACAAAATAAACTGAAACTTCATCCATCATCGCACCCAAGTACACTCATAGTCTGAAAGCTATCTAGCCTTTTCGCAGGGGCAAAAACTGAAAAGGTGCCTGAATCTCCACAATTTGGACCTAGCAAAGATCATGGGGGTAGACTTCTTCTATGGGAAAAAGCTGCCCCCTTCTGTTCCGGTTGAGGAAGTTCTCATCTCATACATGGTGCACCCCTACCCATGAATTTACATTCATGCCTCACTGGCAAGATTCAGGCAACTAAAGTCGCTTAAACCAAGCCTTACAAGGCTAGGCTTGTGACAATGGCACCTGCATAGCTGTACAGGGGCAGAGCTCTCTTTCTGTTGTATAGCCATAGAGATAAATGATGCAGTTCTGTCTGTAGCTGCCACTAGAGGGAGCTTACTGCATACTCACTTAATATTGAGCTCAGTGGGAGTATATAGTAGTATTACTACCCACTGCAAAATCTACATATGTTACATGCCATTTCTGATGCAAATATGCCACTGAATTGCTACAGATTTCACCATCTGAAATCTGCAGTGAATCCACGGCAAAGCAACATGTAACACATCCAGATTTTGCAACGGATTAGTTGCAGACAGATCTGTGGCATAAAATTGTGCGACGTGTGAATTCTCCTTTATGGTGGCTGAGGAAAGCAGGATTACAGAGGAATCGGGTTCAGCCATTCAGACCTTTATTCTCTTAGGGATGTAGTTGTTAAGGCTCAGTGTACATTGCCTTCTATTCACCAGTTGAAGGTATACATTGGGAAGATTTCCTCATGTATACCACCTTTAGGCTAAGGCCCCACTAAGGCCAAAGCCAGGTGTGGATTGAGCAGATGGTAGACGTATTAGAGTTTCCTATATATTTCTCATTCCTTCTGTAGCCATACTTGGCTTTGGCTCAAAAAACCACAACAAAAAAAAAAAATTAAAAAGCTGCGTTTCTGCAACGTGGAGCATCAGCCTTATGGTGACTATGGCCACTCCTCATCTTCATTAGTGAATTCTACTTTATGCCATTCATAAAAAGTATTAAAATGTGAAAAAAAATGTGCCCCAATCCCTCATAGCAACCACAGGGGGCATTTGGGTCATTTAAAGGGAACCTGTCATGTTGATCACTGGACTCCTAAGCATGGAAAGTGCAAGGGTTTCATTCAAGTAACTTACACATTATACTATAAAACTATATATATCTGCTCAGCTCATCTTCCTCTATAAGATTGAATAGCATTTTATGGTGACAGGTTCCCTTTAAGTCCCACCTCGGTCCACCTAGTTCTGTAAACCCTGCCCCTTTTAAGGCCATGACAGGATTGTTGCCAAGTATGGCCACCATTTCTTAAGATGGACTGTGGAGAATGTGATCTGATATTCAGTAATTTAACCCATAAAAGAAACATAATTCTGTAATTGTGGCCTGTGTGATAGAAGACAAAGATGGCTACCGAAACAGACCAACTATATCTTTACCAAACCGAACACAAAGCAGTGACAACATGGAGACCGCTCAGACCTCCCTTCAGAAGGAGCGACAGTGACAGGAACGATTGCTCGGGTGACGCAGCCTTTAAGAGACTCGGCATCCGTTGTTGTAGCTGTATCAACAGATTAGTTCATTGATAATCCTCCATTTTGTCGCACAAGAAGGTGCTATAGTCATAATAATCCTCACTCCAGCAATTGTAGGATTTCAATCAATGTGGGTGGAAAAACAAAAAAAAAAAAAATTGCAGATGTGTTGTGGTCCAGGTGCATTGTGGGAGTAAAATCTTGCTTGTGTGTACATTTAGTGTCTCGCTTTCGTCGACAGTGTGTGCAGTCACCTCCGAGGTATTAAGAGGCCAGCTGGCGCCATTAGCCGACCATCTTGAATAATTAGCTCGTAATGGCAGATGCAGTTGTGGCGTTGTGTGGATAGTTTTATAATCGCCTCCTCGGAAATAAAAAGCTCTGCTGGCACATGCTTCCTACTTTACCGTCATCTCCGCTCTTCAGTTACCTCCTCTTGTGGCTGAATACTGTATGCATGTCCTTCAGGGAGAAAAAACACAAGTCATCAGTGAAATGAATAGCGGTATAATAAACTAGTATGAGATATAGATCGCACCACATTATTGGGCTTTGTTTTCCCTGCTAAGATCTTCTGACCTTGATTGAGCTGAGGGGAAGGAAGGAAGGTGAGTGATGACTCTACATGAAGAGGACCTTTCACCAACTACACCAAATCCAGCTGTTTGATTCATGTAATAGGCTCTGCTGATTCTGGCACAGTTGGAATTTTTTCTCTAGCCCCCACCGTCCACAAGCAATAAGTGCAGTTAGTTTTGATGCCTGATATACTATTTAGGGTCGGTACGCCAAAGCCCCGACTCCGACTCCTCAATTTCCCCTGACTCCGACTCCGACTTGCTTACTCCAGATAATGGTGCTAAACCTTATAGGTTCACTCAGAACTCAGTCCCATCATTATATGAGGAATACAACAGACCTTTACAGGACATTTCATCATTTTCAACATTTCATCATTTTCCCAAATTCTTATGAAAATATATTCAGCACATACTGCATTGTACTACTAACTGTACCAATTTATTATATATTTTGGGAGTCGGAGTCGGTCCATTTTATACCGACTCCACCAAAATAGGCACCGACTCCGACTCCACAGCCCTGGTACTGTCAGGGGGCGGTGTCAGGCAGGAACAGGGAAGGGGTGTGATTCTGAGCTCTGACACTGGATGCCTCTGAATCACACCCCTTGTCTGTTCCTGTCTGACACTGGCCACCTGACAGTACAGAGCCTAAATAGCATATCAGGCACCAAAATTAACAGCATTGATTGCTCAGGATGGATGGAGGCTAGAGAAAAAAAATTCCAACTGTGCTGGAATCAGTGGAATAGCGCCTATTAAAAGATGCTAAGAGCTGGAGTTGGTGGAGGTGGTGAAAGGTCCTCTTTAAGATCTATCACCACCTCCATCACTTTCCATCCTTTCCAATTCTGGCACACCTCCATCAATCCTGAGCAACTGGTGCTTTTTAGTTTCTGCACCCATTATGCTAAATCGGGCTATGTCAGGTGGGCACTCCTGGGATTGTCAAGTGAGCAGTGTCAGACTGAGAGCCTAGTTAGCATATTGGGTGGCGAAACTAACAGCATTGATTGCCTAGGTATGCTGAGGGCTAGAGAAAAAAATTCAAATTGTGCCTGAATTACTGGAGTGGCATCTGTTGAAGGATGCAAAAAACTGGAGTTAGTGGAGGTGGTGAAAAGTCCTCTTTAGGCTGAGGCCCCACGTTGCAGATTTTACTGCAGTTTTTTGAGCCAAAGCAAAAAATGGCTACAAAAGGAATGGGAAAGTCCGTACACATATATATTTGCCAATGTGTACAGATGTAGCATTTGCCAAAGAGAGTGAGGGTCACTTCAAATGGCTTTATCTCTGGTTTTATCTAAACTTGAAAAATGGCTGAAATTCTCCGATTTCAGATGCTGCCAAGACTGCAGTACTAGCTACAATATAATTTGAGATATCACTAGTTAAAAACAGTGTCAGGAATTTGAGCTTTATATGCAACCGTTCATGCTGCAAATAAAATGATTCCCAAGTGTGTATTTAACTAGTGATATCTCTCTTATGACAGCTAGAGCATCTGCGAATCTCAGCTTTCATGTGATACCAGAACCATTTGTCTAGGTGGTAAAAAATCAGAGTTACAGCCATTTGAACTGGCCATCCCCTTTGGCTAATGCTACAGGAAGACTCTCCGTAACAATGCTTAGTTAGAGCACTGCTAGGGAGACTTTTACAGCCTGTTTTCTATTAAAAGGAAGTTAGATAGGTTAATAAGTATATTACAAAAATGTTCACATAACACAATAGCAAAAAAAATAAATAAAATGGTAGTTCCACTTTAAACAGACCACATTTTGGTGTACAGTATCTTACAGACCATAAATGCTTTAAAGAATTCTGGGGGAAAAATATGCAGATGTTTGTTCCACTTGATGGAAAAAGGAGGAGTTGCTAGAGAGACTTTTCCTTTATGTATCAAGGAGATCTTAATGGCATATTCTTACCGCTGTATCCTATAATGGAGAGCTCTAGTCAAGGTATTGCTGGAGGTTTCTACTTAGGAAATATCAGTGGTATTAAACAGAACTTGATGCAGACAGCTCTGCTGTATACGTATCATATAATGTGCAGTTTAGCATACATCAGGTGTGATCAGCTGTTGTCACTCACAGCATAATGGTGGAGGGTGATGTGTAAAACCTTCACTGTCTGCTGGTGCACACCTGGTGTCCTCTCTGCCCTGGATATAGAGCGCTTCCTGCAAATCTCTTAAGCCTGCTCTCATTCAGACAGGCAATTTTTGTTATCCCCCATTGTGCCTCCAGGGACCATGACTGTTTAAAAAAAAAAAAAAAAGCAGAATACTGCCAGGCATGAAGCCAAGGAAGTCCTGGACCATCTACTAAAATGTATTATCCTGATCTGGGAAAACAGACCAAAACAGGACAGGCTCTCGGCTAAAACAAGCTGATGTATGTATGGCCCCATTCAGCTCAATAGGTACGTGTTCAGTCCATCAGTCTTGGACTGCGCAATGAATGTCTGAATGATTTCTAAGTGTGGCATGTAACTACTAGAATATATCTAAATACCAATATGTAGATAACAATATATTCAGATACCAGCGCTGGAGGTAGGGCCATTATGTATTACGTGTGGCAGCTACTCATTGAGATTCTCCAAAAAGCAGCCATATACAATTCTCCAAATAGAAGTCTGACTACTCCAGGAATGAGTGACTTTCAGCTTTCCAGCTGTTATGAAACCACAACTCCCAGCATGCACACTTGTTCATGAAACTCCCATAGAAGTGAATGGGGCATGCTGAGAGTTATAGTTTCACGACAGCTGGAGGTTGCTGACCCCTACTACGCTGTTACAGATTTGGTCATTAGCCTGAGACCACTATTACTAAACCATTCATTCCACCATGGAATTTAGGATCTAACCAATATTATTATTATTATTATTTATTTATATAGTACCATTAATTCCATGGTGCTTTACATTTGCGGATTTACATACGGTACACCAGATATACAAAACAGATAATGCTAACAGTGACCAACTGGCACAGTGGGATAGAGGGCCCTGCCCGCAAGGGCTTACAGTCTATGAGGGAAGAGGGATAGAGACAGAAGGTGGGGTAGAGGCTGCTCAGGTGGTGGTGTGGTGACAGTAGTGTTATTGGAGGTTGTAGGCCTTCCTGAATAGGTGAGTCTTCAGGGCCTTCTTGCAGCTTGTGACTGTGGGGGACAGTCTTATGTGTCTTGGTAATGAGTTCCAGAGTATGGGGGATGCACGGGAGAAGTCTTGGAGACGATTGTGTGAAGAGCGGATAAGAGCAGAGCGGAGTAGGAGGTCTTTGGAGGATCGGAGGTTACGTGTGGGCAGGTAGTGGGAGATTAGGTAGGAGATATATGGAGGGGACAGGTTGTGGATGGCTTTGTATGTCAGCGTTAGTAATTTGAACTCTATTTGCTGGGCAATGGGGAGCCAGTGAAGGGGAGTGCTGGGGCGGTCCAGGATTAGGGGATATGTCGCCAGAAGTGAGGAGTAGCAGGGAGAGGGCTAGCAGGTGTGAGTAGGAGAGAGTGTGGGGTGGTTGTGTGTGTCTGGGGTGGAAAGCTTCCAGGTTTGTGATTTTCTGTGCAGAGAAGGTGAGCTAGACTAGATGGAGAGAGATCCAGATATTGTTAGTGGCATGGCTGGTTAGAGGTGGAAAAGTGGTTTTTCCAAGTGTGAGAAGAACAGCAGTGATCATAGTGTGAAGTATTTCTAGAGTAAAGTACTAAGTAAGTGTTTTTTGAGTAGAAACTTACCTCGTGGCCCATTCTGTCCCAATTCTGTTCCAAGTATGGACTAAGTCTGGACTTCACACTTAGAAACTGCACTGACCAGATGCTCTAAATTTATAGTTACTGGGAAGACATTTGTTTCCTGTCTATCAGGTGTGAATAGGGGGTGTGGATACAGCAAATAGAATCAGATTTCAGGAAGGCGGAGGTGAGAAGTAGCAGGGAGGAGACGACAGTGGTTTCAAAGTTAATACATTAACAAAGTGTAGAACACATACCAGCAGATAGCTAGATAGATAGATAGATAGATAGATAGATAGAAGAAGATATATTTAACACAGCAGTAGATGGAGATTTGTATGGAGGGGTAGGATCAGTATATAGTTCCGGGTGGAAGACACATACCTGTGGGTTACAGATGGTATACAGGGTCAGACGACAATTAGATGCAGGACGATAGTCAATATACACTGCTTTACAAACACTAAACCCTAAAAGTCAAGTGTTAGGCCTCTACCCTATCCATAATAGGGATTATTGTAGATACGTGATCACTTATTATTAAGAAATCGAGATATTTGTCCTTCTCTTCATATACATAGTATCAAAATCTTGCACATGTGACACCCATAGGGAAGTCAGTCTGGGGTCTGGAAGCTTTTGGCAGATGTAGTAGAAATAATTCTCTTCTCTCCTAAAGCTCAAACAAACCCCAAGAACTGGAAGAAAACATTTAGCACAAATGGCGTTCACAATGCAACGTAACGTTCCTGTTTTGTTAAGCTTTGGGCACAATTCTAGGGAACAGTAATTTGTTTTCATGGCTGAACCGGCCAGAAACAGATAAATGACATTGAAATGCAAAAGACTGTGCTGAGCGGCGAACAATGCGAGCGGGAAAAAAGACTAAGGTATTTGATGCAGACTAAGCGTGTCGGCTATCATGGCTGATCCAACAAGAGATAAATAGATACCTGAAAAGGGTTAAATTTCACAGTTCAGATTTTTTTTTTTAGTGCTGGCTGAGCAGCTGAGTCTAATGTGGAATAAATATCCACATTTTTTTTTAGCATTTTTCAGTCTACGGAAATTTCTTCTAAAATCTTATTATAAGCTTTAGCTGCGAGAGACTTCATATAGTATAGTGAGGAGGGCCGGTGGGATCTACGCCCTAGTCACCTGCATTGGGTGGTCACTGGTACAAGCAACAATTATTGAAGGGGCATATAGTGGTCATATAAGGGGGTACCTTTGCTCAAAGCCTTCATCTATTACTGCATATTCAGACAAACAAGCTGTGCACTCTTTTTTTTTTATTGCTGCGTTTATGCCCAAGGGTAACCAGTTTTCTCAGATCCTTCGTAGACTTGAGTCTATTAAAGGATCTGTGAAAAAACAACCTGGGAAATGTTATGTTCTATCGTTTATGCTGTAGCTCCATGTTTCTCTAGTGGTCACATGTGTCATTGCAACTACATTTGGCAGATACTAAGAAAGTTCACTAAAGGACTACATGTCTGCAGATGGGACAGCCCCTGGTAATGGTGGGTTGTTCATCATTTGCAGCATTGTCAATTCAGTTTTCTAACAAATAACTAGGAAAAAGTTTTATGGGTAGTAGTTTGGACCTAAAACTGGGGGTCATGTAAAGACCTCTGCGGAGTCACAGCCCTTCAAAGAGGTATTTGCACTGCGCTCCTGATTTTACTGCTGATCACATGACCCCCAGACCCTCCATCAGTGACAACATCTGGAGTGGAGCGCCACAGAGACTTGCAAGGAGTAATGTCTATTAGGAGAGGCTTACATTATCTTTGTGGAGGGGGGGGGGGGATCCTTCCTAATCTGTGTTTTCCTCTTGAGAATCGCTGCCTCCATTACTGAGATATTACCTTTTCTGTCTATATGCAAATTAACTCTATGGAGCAAAAAGAAAAAAAAAAAAAGGTAATATCTTAGCAATCGCGGAAGGGATTTACAAGCAGAAAACACTATTTGATTCAGGTGACTCTACCCTATGTATCTCCAGGGCTGGGTGGACATGCTGGATTCTGGTGACACGCCCTTTAAGTCAATGCTATAACAGAACAGGGATTTGATGCTGCTGCAAAACCAAAATATCTAGCACGCCTTGGCAGCCAAGGCCTGGAAAGGGATCCTGGCTGTTGAAGTTCTGTGGAGGCTGAATAGCTACAGGTTAGAGATCACTGGATATATAGTATATATTGACACATATGCATGAGGCAGAATACAGGTTTGAATACAATTATTGCTGTCTTGGGTGTTACAGGGACTTATTTTTATACAGGACTGGGGAGTCCCAAACAAGTTTCTCAGCCTTAAGTGGGTCCGGCCTTTACAACATTTGGAAAACACTGGTTTGGACTATGTATAAAGCCACCATAGCTCTTATGTATGATGCCGATATATATTGCTCACAAGAATCTTCCTTGTATTTCCACTGCACCATAAATGAATTCACTTGCCCCTCTGTAATGAGCCAGCATATTGATTTTTTGGCCTAAAGAGATGGAATAAGTAATCACTTGGAAACCTGATCAGAAATGAAGCACCTAGTTCACAATGCAATCTATCTGAGAGCTTACTGGAGCCGGAAGATGTCCAAAAGGCAATGAGCGTAATTTTAATGACACAGCAGTTTTTTTGGGGAGGGGGATTTTGGCAGGAAATGAACTTACTGTAAAACATTAATATCTGATGAATGAAGGACACCTCAAGGACACAGGAATGTAGTGTGGACCAGCCACTATAAATAGACTTTTCCGTTAAGTCTTGAGTACTTTAGAGCAAGGCTATATGAATTACGTTCTAAGGGGGCAGCAATCCACCGAATTAAAACCCCATTCGTGTCTGGACTAAGGACTGTCATCAAACAACCCCTGTCCATGTGCCTTACTAGTAGGCCAGATGGGTATCTTAGGGGGTGAGGATGGTGCTGTAAGAAAACCTTCTATTAGCCAGAGAAGAGAGGAACTATGAGAGTGTATCTCCCACTTTGGTGAATTTGGCCTGGTTCTGTATTACGTGGTTGCCCATTTAATAGTGCAGTGGAAACGTGTGACCAAGTCAATATGGCTGTGAAATCCAGGAGCTGGAACTGGAGTATCTGTGTACATGCATTGAATTACTTATCTTGTACTGAACCCGACTTACTTCCTGTATTAATTCCTATTGAAACCTGTAAGCTTGTCAGCAGACACTCCATCAAAGGCTCAATAAGCTTCTAGTTTACCGGGATGTAAAGATGGAACTTCCCAGACTCAATATCAGAGCCAACTATGTGCAGGTATTAAAGGGAACCTCTCACGTTTATGGACCAGAATTTTAGTGTCCCAGCTAGCCCTCTCCTAACACTGTCCATGACAGCAATGAAAAATAAAAACCTTTATACTAGCCTATGGATGATTCTGGTGCTCCTTATGCCTGAGCGGCTCTTCCGTATAGCTGGGAGTACGTCAGCTCCAGAGCACATATGTCCGAAGTCCGGCACATGTACAGTGAAGCTGCGTTGTAGTACTCAAGCTTCAGAAGAGAACTGCACAGCCAATGGGAGTAGCAGGATCCAGCTATTTCCAAGTCTTAAGTCGCCAGCCCATAAGGACCACTGTGTAGTTTAGTGATCCAAAAGCCAGAGACAGGATTCAGCTCATGAAGCTCTGGACTAGAATAAAGGCTCAGAATCAGGACAGAAATAATAAAAAATCATTTAGAGCGTTGAGCAAATTTTGTGTGTACATGAACTCTAAGACTACTCAGAAATCCTGACAAAGGCATATATAAAATATATCACAAAATGTGGCAGAGGGGCTTCTTAACATGGCATTTGGTCGAAAGGCGGTAATAAACATTTGTCTTTTGACTTGTAGAAGTGTAACCAGTAGTCACATAAGAGGCATGGTAAAAGATAGCCAAATAGATGGGGTTGCTAAAACCTCACTCACATGCCAGAAAATAATTAGAAATTCAGGGCTTGCTGCAGTCCTTTAGCAATACACAGGGTGAAAATACACAGATACTTTGCAGAACACATTGGGGCTGGATAGTCATTGCCTGGTAACCCAGTTTTCTGATGTTTTTTTTTAAAGAGGGTTGAGGCTTCAGGCCTGAAAAATTTCACTTTATTTGTGCCAGAAAGACAGCACAAATAATGGCTGAAATCTACGCTGGTGCATGGGCCATTTGAGATGCACCTAAATTATGAGGTAGTTTACTATAAGCCACTCTTACTAAATCACACCCATTTACTTTCCAGTGGTGGCTACTAGCTGGGGTAGATCTGCGTTTGTGGCCAGTGATGCGCCCAGTTTCTTTAGAGGCATGTGTCTCTCTCCACCACACGGGATCATGACTGGTGTACAAACCTTCCATCTTAATAAGTGTCCCATAACACACCTTTATAGAGCAGAATAAGACTGCACCTTGCATCTTGAGAATGGAGGTCCCCTGACTTCCATCATATCTGGGGTAATTTCCTACAGAAATGAATTGATACAGCCTCACAAAAGTACAGCCATCTCTCCCTGACACTGTTGGATAGATTTGGGGGGCCTCTGTTCTGGAGGTGGGTGCAGGTCTTAGAGGTAGGACCTGCACCCATCGGGGTAAGATATAAATGTCTAACATTAAATATTTTTGTACAGACAGAGAATAACAGATCCTTATGCCCACATTCCACATTTCCCTTTATTCCAGCACCTATTACTTTTCACTTCTAGAAGAATGAAGATGGGATTTGCCAAAGGCCGTTACCTCAAAACCCTCTTTATTTGATACTGAATGTACATTATATTCTGCCTGCATATACCAGATAAGACGACACAGCAGTCATTGTTACTGAAATGTCAAGTAGGACTGTGATGTAGGATGTTCCCTGAGCTGCACAAATATTTTTAGGATCAGCCTGACAGTTCTGCAGACAAAACGGTTTCTAAGTATGTGAATGAAGATCATAAGACGGGATGTGAATGGTCTGAGCTGGAGGGGAAGTATTGGCAATGTATGACATCTAGAACTGCAAATATATTATAGTTACATTACAAATAATATCCTTGATAGAAAGCACTGAATGCTTAAAGGACTGTACCAGATATGGGGACATTAGCAAGCCTATGAGGCCGCTGGAGACCTACTCTATTAGTGACACAGGTGACCATGTAACAGCTGGGTCCCCTGTGTTCTCCAGGGAAATGGCTGACATGTAAGGCTGTGTTCCCATTTGCGTCGATAAATTCTATATAGTGCTGTATGCAAACCAACAGAGCTCACTGTAAGTCAGTGGGATCAGATAGGTAATAGATCCAGCACTGATCGTGGTTTCTGTTTATAATGGAAACCATCATGCAGATGTGAACAGAACCCAACAATGCACTTCCCATCGGTGTGCTGCAGCTTCCCTTTGTATATACCGGTAATCGCTGTGATCCCTGCAATCGGCTCCTTGTTAGGATTTTTCCCCAAGAAAGTGACTTGGCTTAGTTAGACTAACACTGTAATTTTTTCATGAATTTGTTTTGCTGTTTGGCAGACATTTAGTCTTACAAATCAGATTACAATGGTAGATAAAACCTCTCAGTGGTGTTAGCAAAGGTCCCAAATGCCTCAGCTTTCTTGCTATATATACTTAGCGCTATAATCAGATGGTAAAGGGTACACTAAGATATAATGTAGATTGGGAAATGATGTCATCGTACAGCATGATGTCATTTTAACAGGATCAGTTAATACATCCTAATTTCACAGGAGTTTTCCTGGCCATCATGTGATTGATGCAGGTTGTCAGACCCCAACCCCACCAATCAGGTGATCTGGCTGCCTCCAGGCACCGGACACTATAGAAACATAAGTACCTCTGCCTATACTGTACCTATAGGTGCAGTACCCCAGCACCACTGCTATACAATGGATGGAGCCTGCAGCTCTGGTCCTATTACTAGAATAGGGGTAGAATTGCTTCCAATGGCTGGGGGCAGCCGGACCAGCTGATTGGTGTTGAGGTCCAGGTGTTGGATCCCCACCATTCAGATACTGATCGGTAAAAAAAAAAGCTGGCGGGGTGAATGGAAAACAACTTTAATTTGCAGCCCTTGTCCTGCTATAGGTTGACATAAAACATTAAAAAAGAAAACACAAACAACCGTATCGGCTACTATGTTCACATCTGTGTCGAGGCATTGATTCAGAATAGAAGCTGTGCCTGATCCATCATATGACAGACAGTGCCCGACAGAACATTTTGTATTGTAAAGGGGTCCCATCGAGATATCAAGGCTCTGAATGTGGCCCTTGATGCAGATGTGAACAGGAACCAATAGCCAACTTTACAAAAAATTCCCACAATAAGCAAAAGGTGCTCTTTTACCAGTGCAAAGACCTACCTTTTATTGTGTATTTTTTCTTTTTTGCTTTGGTGACACTTGTTCCAAAATAGACTGGAGCGAGAGTTTCCCCCCTAACCCCCAAGGAGGACAAGTCTCCTTGTACACGTCCATCTTAGGGCTTACACTTCAGAGGAGAGCCTGGGTACTCCACAGATAAAGTTTTGTAGTGTAAAAGTCAAGGACTTTCACAGTGTTGGTTTATATAAATAAAAATAGAGATAAGCATGAGTAAATGAAAATAGAATAAAAAGTTAATCTTTAAAAAAACCATTGTTCATTGAGGTAGTATTGTGTGACGTCACTGTCTCTCGGCAGTCTTTACTAAACAGAACTCTCATCCAACTTTTCCACCAGTTGCGTGTGTTTCCTCTTCTCCAGGATCTTGCTGAGCTCCTCTGTGAAGGAGTTATACAGCGGCGAGCTTGCCTCATCATTTTGTCTTAAGAGCATATAACTGTTCCCGTTCATTTTCCTTAGCATGTTGGGAAGGGTGCTGATCCCATTGGTGAACTCCGAGGGCAGAGGTGGTGGTGGCGGTGGAGGAGGAGGGTTCATTTTGCTCTGAGGACTAGTTGGCGCTTCACCGGGAATAATCTGAAGACAACCGTCCGAATAATTGTTCATCTCTTCTGACTTGTCTTTGAAGTTGGATGAGACGGTCTGCAGCTCTACGGCATTCATTCTAGAGTTGGTGGTGCTGTATTTACCTTTTCTTTTCTGCTGGCAAGATACAGAAACTAGGACAATAGACAGAACGAGGCATAGTCCACCAAGGATAGTAATTACGGAAATGTACACAAACTCCAACTTGGAATCGGCTTGCGGCGCCGCTGTTGGCAACTGGACAATGGGAGTAGGTTCAGAGTAGAACTTCCCTTTTGGGCTCCAATAAAACACTGACATTATATGAAGTCACTATGGCTTGCAAGCCGCTTTCTTCAGAGTAACAACTATATTCGCCGCTGTGTTCTAGTAGAGCGTTGGTGATGAGAAGTCCATCGATACCTACTCTAAGATGAGCATCATCGCTATCCAGTGGGTCGGAGCCATTTACAAACCACTGTGGCTTAGCCAGATTAGAGCGCAGGTCACACTGCAGAAGAACGTCGTCCCCTTTCAAAACCGTCCGCATTTTCTTCATAGGAGGAGCTGAAAAACAAAGGTTATGTATAATTACAGCCGAGGCCGCGGTATAAAAGACACAAAATGTCATGATGTATTAATAGGCTTGGGATGGAAAAGAATCAATAAAAGGTCTAGCGAGCCTATATATATTTACTGCTCAATGAAGCACAGAGAATGTGTTTTGATTCTCCCTTCTGCTCTTAAACTCCCTTCTCCTCGGACTAATATTGATTTGTCAGATTTGATTCAGAAAATCAGAGTTGATAAATTCTGGGCGCCAGCTTTGTGCCATGAATACCAATACAGAACACTCATATTGAAAGCATAATAAGCGAAGATGAATGCTCAATACAGGGGGATCTCTGTGCCAAAGTAATCTACAAGTCCCTGTTCTCAGAGGGATTTTAAGGTGCTTAAGACATCTTAGCCATTGCTTCTGACTATCCTGTACACATGCACGCTCAGTTTGACCTAGAATATATAAGTGTATACACACGGTGTATATACGAGCTACTGCCGGGCAGCTATCTCCCTGGTGAACAATAGATCAGCTTATGATTCAAGAGCCCGATCTTTCCCCGACACAATCTCTTGAGTATTAAGAAGCCCCCTATACATATTACATATTAGGCCAGTCCAGCCAAAATAGGGAAGCTTGTACCACTTTTTTCTTATGTACATGGGGTCATATATACCATGGTCAGAAGGTATGGTATGTGTTTATATATCAAGTAGTTTCATAAAGCTCCAGAAATCTGTATCCTTAGTGATCCACCCATATATTCGTGTCTTCCTATGACCTTGGGTTATCTGCATCCATTTTGCACCAACCCTTGTCACTTTTTGAAGAGGGTGGAGATCTTAAAAGGGGTTCTCCAGAATCTGGAGGTAATTAATACTGATGACTTGTCCACAGGATAGGTCACCAGTATCAGATGGGTCCAGGGCCGATACCCGGACCCTGTCCCGATCATCTGTTTCGCCCGCGGAAGCCATATACTAGGTATAGTGCTGGAAGTAGCTCTGCACCTATTCAAGTGAATGGGGGCAGAGCTGCAGTTACACAGAGCTCTGTACACTGTATACAGCTTTCAGTCCATACAGTGTAGTGGTGGTGTCTGGAACTGCAGCCCCACCTCCCATTCAGTAAGAGTGGGACTGCTTCTGGCTGTATACCTAGTATATGGCTTCTGGCAGCCAATACAGACGATCGGGATGGGTTCCAAGTATTTGATACTGATAAGTATCAATTACCATCAGATCCTGGACGACCCCTTTAAAATTTCCTGTAAATCCCTATCTTTAGAAATGCTCTTTAAATTTTGAGAAACATGCATTTCCTTTTTGCTTTTTAAGACTGAAGATTATTCTCAAGTAGCAAGAGGTAAAGTTACTGAATAAAACATCACTTTGATGGATCACTTTAACTAAAAATATATTCTACAGACTGGAATTATATTGTAACCTCAACAGAGTAAAATAATTTACCAATATTATATACTAGAGACAAGTACTGTAAAAATAATAGACAATGAAGTTATCTTTTAAAGGGAACCTGTCACATAGAAAATGAAGTCCTACTGTATATAGTTTTGTTGGAAAAGATTTAGTAGGACTTGTAAACTTATACCCTACTTTTTCTAAGCAGGAATCCAATGGGTGACCCTACACAGTAAGTTATAGCCTTCCTTCTATGAATGTGCATACAAAGATAGCTGTAAGTCACTGACAGAACCACCCGCTGGACTCCTAGGCCCGGAGTGAGCTCAAGTGGATGAATCACAAATTATATAGTTTTATGGAAAAAGATTCAGGAAAGCAGTCCATTCAGCTCCTGCTCTATACCACGCTGCCCACAGATAGGACTGCATGGACAACATGAAAAGATCCCTTTAAAATTAACGCTAAGAACAAAATTCCACGTCCAAGGCAAAATGTTTTCTAATTTATATTGCACCAGATTTGTGTTGATGATATGTTGTATGCCAACTGGATAAATTGGGTGTAATTTAAAGGTAACTTGTCACAATGAAAATGCTGATCTATCGGCAGGCAGCATGTTATAGAGCAGGAGGAGCTGAGCAGATTCAAGCATAGGCTTGTGGTAAAAGATTCAGTATAACCTGTCATTTTGTCCATTGAGATCTCGGCTCTTTTTATGCTACGACGTCAAGGAGGCGGAGCTATCAGTGACTGACAGCTATCTCTATGTACAGTCATAGCTGTCAATCACTGATAAGAAGTCCAGGAGGCGGACCTAATATAGAAAGAGCAGAGATTAATAAATAAATGATAAATCCTGAAGAATCTTTACCCACAAACCTATACATCAATCTGCCCATCTCCCCCTGCTCTATAACATGATCAGCATTTTCCATGTGGCAGGTTTCCTTTAAATTGCATCCAATATATCCAGTTGGCATAAACATTTCAACATAATAACTATATCAATATCAATCTGCTCAGCTCCCCCTGCTCTATACCATGTCTTCAGATTGGACTGCATTTTCCATGTGACAGATTCCCTTTAAATGCATCCTATGACACCTTTCACAATAAGGTTATGACTACATAGCAGTTTTGGACACAACTTAAGGGCATAGGTTCACATCAGCATTGCGTACGAGACTCCGCCACAGATGCCGCTTAAAATCAGAGGAGAGAAAAATCCATTAAAGAGGTCTTTTCATCACCTCCATCCTTCAATAGGTGTCCTGATTCTAGCACAGTTGGAATTTTTTCCCTAGTCCCACTGTTAGTTCCTGTTTGGGACTGTCAACCTGACAATAGAGATCCTATTGCATACTGGGTGCTGAAACGAACAGAAATCATTGCTCAGAAACAGTGGGGGCTAGAGAAAAAAAAAAATCTAACTCTTGCAAAAATTGGAGTTGGTGAAAGATCCTCTAAGTCTTCCTGAGACACAGCGTGTGTTACTTTGTCTTATGCTTGATATTCTAATGGATGGGTTACTTTAATAGCGAATGCAAACATATAACAATGCTAAAAATAGCCTAGATTTACGGCCCATTTTATACAATAAGCTTTAACTCCTACAGCCCGGTCTCCGCGGCTTAGCGGCGGGCTCATTACGTCTCATTTTCTTGCTAGCATGCAATCCTGATGTTGTAAAATAAACAGAGCGTTTACCCTCGTCTGTGTCGTTTATACATCCTCTGTTACCATTCTGCATATCCTGCGTCATCTGTACCCTGCAAGCAGCCAAGAACAACAAGTCATACAGTGAAGTGTGATGACAATCGCAGGCCTCAAGTCAACTAGAGGCACAAAACGTAATAAAATGAAGAGGAAAAAGCCAGAGAGGACAGAATACTTGATGACATCAGGAGAAAGGAGAAGAATCGCTGCCACATTAATTGAGGAGGGTTTTCTGCTTTACATGCCTCATTTCATTAGTTGCCCTTTTTGCCTATTTTCTACCTCCGGTGGAAAACACAACTTCATTATCCCTTTTAAAGCTCAGTCGCTTGTGCTGCAGACTTGTCGGGGTATTCCCATTTGGGCATTTCTGGTGCTGGTTCCCACCTCTTGAGGACGGGGTCCTTTGACCCCCACCATCTAACAAATACAGTGAGGGAAGAGATGGCCTCACATGTATGGGGCTCTCCATTTGCTGGTATGGGAGTTCCAAAAATAACAGAAGCCGATTGTTTTTCTAAAAATCCTTAAAAGGGATTCTATCGGCACCCCCCAAGTATATCAATTGTCACCACCGTGTTACAGAGCACATTACAGTGATAAATAATAAATCCCAGCCACCTTAGACGGCCACAGACATGAAAGGGAATGCCCCCTTTAAAGTTCAGTAGGGAACCTTATAGGGTTTAAGACACATCATTGGTTTGTCCCTCTGTTTAGTCATTTTCCAGCAAAAAGATTTATCTTTATGCAAATTGCTTCTTTGTGGCTCTTCCTGCTGGTGCCCCCATTTTCATTCTCACCACAGCCCTTGCACTTCACACTGCCATGTCTAGAGCAAGTGCTGTGACCAAAAAACAAGAGCACCAGCAGGCACGGCCAAGATAGTTTGCATGCTGGTTTTACTTTGGGCTTTACTACAACTTTCTAATATACTTTACAGGGAATTTATTAAAGTTACAATTCCAATTTTTCTGTCCATTTGCATAAAAAATGTGTCACTTTTCCCGTATTCCGACCAGCTCGCCACTTTTGAGAAATCAAGAGCAGGAGACAGGATTGTAATGTGTACAACGCTTTATATGAAAACTCAAAATTTGCAAACTAAAGAGGATTCACTGGGCTGAAGATCTAGTTGTAGGGAAATGACGTTTGGCAATGAATGCTATATTATCTGGCTAATCACATCTGGAACCACCAATGTAAGACATTAGGATAAAGCCAAATTAAGACACTAACTCTTGGCAAAATCTAACAACCTTACCGGTCTTGAGATGTAAGAGGTTGGCGACACGTGCTGCCATCCCAACCACAATATGGATTCCTGGCCAAGATGCAGTCATAGCATGAAGTGTATCGATTACATCCAGACAGTGGGATCTGAAGGACTCCGCTCTGAGCGCCAATGTACAAACTATCCTGAAAAAAAGATAATACCAGGTCTAAGTGATATATTGTTTGGATCAACTTCTTATGAGATATAGATTAGAAGATAATTTGCCCACACTCATCTTGAATGTGTACTGAATTGCAGAGATATACGGTTGACGTCTTAAGAATTGCTGTTCTAGTTTGAGACGAGTTCAGTAAGTTCAGACTACAATTCAATTACAATGATGCAGAGATAGAGAACAAACTGTGTTCTGCCCAAAAACAGCTTGTTAAAGTAAATTCTATGTGCAGTAAACAAGCCCAAAGAGATTCTGAGAAATGATGGCTTGATCCTAACCCAAAATAATTACATGACCGGTAACCCAGTTCTATGAATACATTAAGAGACACATAATTAAAAGGAAAACCGTAAGCAATAATGATACCTTCAAGCGCACCTCCAGTATAAACCGGTGTCTCAAATGAATAGTGTAAGTGAATGTATGAAAGCACTGTAATATATCTTATTAAAGAAAAATGCTTCTTTCTCCAATTATCAGACCAATTTCTGCCCCCTCTTCATTCAGTCTTCTATCACTTATCCAACCCATATCCCAAGAGTACATAAATATAGAAGACTGTGGAAATGCAAAGTCTGTTTCTTTATAGGGGACCTTTCGCCACCTCTGCTAACTCTGTGCATCTTTCACTAGGTGCTGCTCCACTGATTCAGACGCATGTGGAATTTTTTTCTTTAGCCCCCACTGATCCCGAGCAATCAGTGCTGTTAGTTTCAGCACAAGCTTTTCTACTGTCAGGTGGGCGGCGCTAGGCTAGAGCAGAAAGACAGGAACCGCCCACCTGACAGTTTCAGCACAATTATGCTCTACTAACAGAAAAGAATGCTCAGAAATGGTGGCAGCTAGAGAAAAAGATATAACTGTGCCGGAATCAGCGGAGAGGAGCCTACTGAAGGGTGCAATGAGTTGGAGTTGGTGGAGAGGGTCAGTGTGAACCAAATGATACAGCCTTCACATTACAGTAAAATCCTGTTTTTGTACTGTGGATTTCCTCCCTTCACTAGAAAGGGGTGAAAACCACCACACAGTCAGCAGTAAAATCTTGATATAATGGTGCAGATTCCCACATCTCATAGCTTTTCCTTGCACTACAAAGCTCCACCGTCTTGGATGAAGCTCTGTTGCCGTTCCCAGCACATTGAGGTAATGGGTGCTTTTTTTCTTTGTTATCCTAATGACCCCTTTAACAACTAGAAGTACTAATACTTAGTAATAATATATTACTAGTAATGTATATGCATTTGTATCTAAATTGGAGGGGCACAATTATTTTTTTTATCTTATTCCTTGGAAGCTCAAAATTACTTGTCGAAGCGCAGCCAAGTGATAAGTAATGACGTCTGACAACTGCCAAAGCTCTGCATTTGCAAATGAGGAGTAGAGGCAAGGAACCATCAATATATACAGCCCAAGAGCCAAGTTCTTGATATAAACACATTTCTCATTTCAGGCACTTTTCATAAGAGTTCTACAATTGTGGTATCCTAAGATGCACTTCATTTTTTTTTTTTAATAGGATAGCGTCCACTTTCAATGAAGAAATTGCACAGAATTTTGGCATTGTATAAGAAATATACCATTAGTTCTGTGAACAAAATCTATGGTGGAAGAAAAGTAAATCAGACTGTTGCAGCGGGACAGATGCTGTAAAGCAAGACTTGTAAACTTCACACGAATCTCTCCTACTGCTGAGTCTGTTGCCTGTACATTGACTTACTGCAAGACCTTGAGCATGGAGATAGAAGGACACAGACTTATTTCTCTCTTTTACAACCTGTGCTTCATTCAGTACTTACAGTTACATTGCTTGCATTTTTCTTCAAGGACTTGTCTGAAGTTGCCCATACACATTAGGTATATTATTGTTCATCCTGCATTTTTTGTCAACATGTTTGTGTGGGAAGCCCGACTGTCCCCAACAATAGATGTCAAGGGAAATAAGGATCAGCCAGGTTGGATTTGAACGTGACCAACATTTTGTACTGTGAGAAATGTTGCATAGTCTTGTCTCTGGCTACTCTATGTTGGGCCAAGTTTATGGGAGATTGGGGAAGATGGGGGGATTTCTTAAGAATGGCATTTCCTACACCATTCTTAATAAAGTCTCCAACTGGTGCAGGCGCTCCACTCCGGCCTCTTAAGAAATCAGATGCACTCCCATGCACCAGAATTGAAATCTACACCAGTCAGGAACTGACTGTCTGACGTGAGGTATAATAAATTTGTCAGGGAGAGGAGGGGATGTTCTCCGTTTAATTTAGCAAAAAGTGGTGGCCGAGGTGCAGAAGAAAAATGTGGCTCATCTATAGCACAAGAAAGGGTCATGCGCCAAAGATGTGCCAGTCCAATAACATGCAAACCAGATGGTCATTCGTTTACATCTGTTAAATGCATGTAAAAAAAATGTGATCTGTATAGAGCCTGTATTGGTCATATCTGTCATTTTCAGCTGGTTCAGCCTCCCCCGCTGCCACTATGGCTACCCATGACATCACTGATTCCGCTCTACTCTTGTTGCTTTTACATAGAGTTGAGTGGGATCAGTCATGTCACCTAGAGTCGCACATCAGCAGAGGAACAAGACTTCTGCCTTCTGTACCACCACTGCGCTCTGCAATCTAGCAATATGGTAAGGATGTTTACCCGGTGCATTGTCTTGTGAGACGTTCTCTCCCCACTTAACCTCTTTAAATATTATAGAATAAACAGAAATAAAACAAGGGGTACTATAGAAAATGATAATATCCTACCTGTTGTTTGGATAGAACGACATTTTCAACCGCTTCCTGCGTCTTGAGAACCTGCATTTCTTCTATTATGTGAACTTTGCTGTTGATAACTACGGCCTTGTGAATCCAGCCATTGTCTACAGAAGTAAAACCAAGAGGGAGATTAAAAGTCTGATTAAGATGGTATTTTTGACCGCATCTGGAGAAGATATGGAAACCATGGCAATATGGAGTAAGCACTGGGGAGGAGAATGAACAAGCCAGAAATAGCTGTACGCAGGTTGGAATAAATTGTCCTGTAATTTTACGATGTATCTGTGCCAGGCTACAGCAGCTCTGGGGACAGCCACAGGGAATAATTTGCATGGATTTTCCCAACTATTATAGAATGAAAAATACACCCATTGTATTGGGGACTTGTTATTCTATGGAAATATCTTCTGTTTGTAAAGTCGATGCAGGTACCGATAGAAAAAAAGAAATGTAAAGTAAATGTGTGTAGATCTCTAAGCTCACTAATATGCCATAAAGATCAACTCCTATAAAACGACATTAGATCTATGGGCGCCTCTCATGGTAAATGTGGCCCCTAAATGTGGGATTCACGTTAATATGAAATTTACTCCATATTCAGTGTCTGTCTGACATGGGAAAACCAATTTAAAGTGTACCTAAACCTTGAGGACTTTTGTAACATTAATAAATGTTGTAATATACTTTATTAACAGATTTTAGTTCCTTTCCTGTGCTGAAATCCACTTTCTTCTTTCTCCTGTTTCTATACTGCCATTAGAAACCCTCTCACTGTGATTATAGGTCGGTGAGCTCCAAGATAATAGAGCGAAGCTGAGGCTGGGGGGAAGGTCACTTGAAACAGTTATATCTGACATTATTAAAACCTAGACCAATGGTTCTGGTGTCATATAAAAGATGAGATTGTCATAGTTCTAGCTGCATTATTTCCGGAGATATCAGCAGTTACACACATTCAGGATATAGAAGCTGTAAATATACCCTCCACTCCAGCCGCAGCTTCTTTGTATTATATAGGAGCCTGCCCATCTGTAGTCATCAGTAGGACGATTTCTGCTGGCAATAGGGGGCACAGCAGGTCCAGCTTCTAGAAGTCTGGTTTGCTCATATATTTTTCCTTTCCATGAATGGACAGCTATTTAATACATATACCAGGAGCTGCTGTTACTTCCCTGGCCCACTGCTCTGGCTCATAATGGGAATTCTCTGCAGGACCCCTTCTTTGATGGCCATATTCCCTACTAAAATATATGGACTGGGGTTCTCTTCCTGAGAAAACCCCCTTTACTTTTTCGTTTGGGGCTTGGGATAAGCTCCAAAAAAAGGTACACCAGGATATGCGCTCCTCGCCGGGATTGTTGATTCCAGATAAAACCACCAGTAGGATATACTAAGTAACACAATTTATTTTGTCTTCGATAACGCGTTATCCGATATCCCAGCTAGCCTTTTGCCAGTGAACACTGCCCTCTAGTGTTTGGAGGTATATGCCCTATAAGTAGTTGTGGCTTATCACAGCACAAAAAGGTGAGCACCCATTTTGTAAGACCCTAAGGGAGCGGGGGCTCACATAAGCATTCTTTTATTGGTTCCGCACAGGGAGCGCCGCTGTTTTTTCTCTTTTAGTACTTCCCTTTAAATACTTCATGTACAGTAATATTATTATTTTAACTACACACATAAGGGTCCTAACCATATTTTGTAAGTGTTGAAGGAAATTGAACCAATCAGAATAAAACCCATGGATGTTGCCCCGGTCAGAAAATATGATTCGAAACATAGCAACGTTCATTGTATAAGGTTCTATATGTACATCTCAATGGGTACATAACTGATCAATATACTCAACATCTCATAAATAATGTATTATCTATCAATCATTTAGTTGTACAGACCTGTCCCTAGAAACAGCACATCATATTGTTCTCTATCCAGGGCTGTGACTCTGTCTACAGCGATATGGGTATACACAATATTCTTCTTGGACAGAAGCTGTTGGTCTCCAATTGGCTTAACCACATCAGATACCAGAGGATGGAGTTTCACAAAGTCAAGGACATTATTTGGGAGATCCTGTGAAGAGTTGTAGCCACCGCTCCGTAAGTCATTTGTAATACACTGTCAGAAGAAGAAAATCCAGTTAGGTAAAATATCAAAATGCTCATAATAAGATTCTTCAAAGACATACTAATGTGAACACCTAAAATAACACTGACCAAATAAAACAGAGGAAGAATCAGGTCACAAAAAATTTTCACCTCCCCATTTAGTTCAATGGGAGGCAGGAGATTCATTTTCCTCTAGCTCCAGCTGGCGAAAAAAAAGGAAGCATCCTACCCGATCTTCAGGCAGATTCCACCCAAACCTCTCATTGAAGTGAATGGGAGTAGGAAATGTTTCTGCCAATGGCAGGAAGTTTTCTGCGGGGGATTTTGCATGGGGGGGTCCTAATGTATGGAATAAAGGAATCCTGGTGGTAGCCTAGAAAACAGTGGACATGTTTTGGTCCCACAAAACCTGTATGTTTTTAGCCAGGGGGGAAAAAAATTAATCACTGGTGATCAACTTATTTGAGGCAGGCTCAGCAGAGTGGCTAACACAGGGCACCAGGATCTCTAGTCTAGAGCCACAGATATCCTAGTGCCAGTGATCATTTAAAGCGTCAGGTTATGCTATTTTAAATAATTTTTAAAACATATTTTACTTTATTATGAAAGTTGGCTTCCTGTTATTAGTCTCTAACAGTGAGCATTACCGAGGAGAGTGTGTTCTGTACACACAGTGTATAGTGTTTACTATACACACTCGCCCAGATTTATCACAGTGGCAGATGGTGGATGATAAATCTGGTGGATCTTTAGACTGTCTAGTCTACGTTTATACCATCTATTAGATGGTTTACTGTTAGCCAGAATTTTGGCACAGGGGCGCACACTTTTGTATCCTAAGCCACTTCCCCTTGTCTAGCTAGTCAGAAAAACGGTCTAAAAATAGGTGTGCCCGAGATGCACCTAAAATGCACCTATTTTAAGCCAGGGCTGTAAAGACTGAGTTAGGACCAATTTTGGGTGTAGTCGGACTTGAAATAAAAGTTACCTGCTCTACCTTCAAAATAAAAAAAAAATTCATTATTTTTATTGATATTATATAATTATTAGTATGATATAATTGGATACACAGCTTGTTACATATTTACTTTAATAGGAATTCAGTCACTGGCTTTTTATTGAATTAGAGGATCTTTACTGCTTCTGTCTGACCATGGCTGTCAGCAATTCATGAAGGAGTCGGAATGGTTCTGGTGAAAAATATAGTCATTTGGCCTACCGACTCCACAGCTCAGGCAGCCACTATAGTAACTTCCCCTGTTGTATATGGCCAGTATACAGGCAGGCTCCTTGGACTGCCTCTAGTGTTCCTGCTATAAATATGGGGCGATTTCAGTGATTCTACCCATCTCTCCTACACTTAATGGATTGGTAGGAGAATCTCCCAAAAAATGAGGTGTGGGGACCGCGCTTCACCAAAGATGCTTTATTATACTCAAATAACACAACGCGTTTCGGGGGAAATCAGATCCCCTTTATCAAGTGTACAAGAGACAGCCTGAGGAGGTAGGCTGTGACATCTGAAGTGAATGAGATCTCACAGCCTACCTCCTCATGCTGTCTCTTGTACACTTGATAAAGGGGATCTGATTTCCCCGAAACGCGTTGTGTTATTTGAGTATAATAAAGCATCTTTGGTGAAGCGCGGTCCCCACACCTCATTTTTTGGGAGATTCTCCTACCAATCCATTACCTGTATACCGTCTGGATCCAGGAGATTCTGACGCCTAGAGGTTCCGCAGCTCACATATACCAAAACATACTCTGGATCCATCCACTGTATTAGTTGTGGGCCAGCACAACTTGAAAAGGTGAGAACCCACCTATACAAACATCCATAATATCTAACTATCCTGGTTGTGAGATCACCAATTGAAGGGGTACTGTTTACCATCAGACCCAGCCAGTTGAACACTCACTATAATACAGACCAGTGCTTTTGTGTTACTTAGTGGCTTTCTACCATACTTTCAGTGGATGATCCTTGTTGTTTCTCCAATCATTTGACTACCTCCTGTTCTCAACACAATTATCTATGTACAACCTATTTTTCAAGCAATATTACGCTATGTGCTGCTCGGCGTTGTTGTTTTTATTTTTGTTTTGAAGTATATCTCTCCTACACTGACACACTGCTGCCAGCGCGGAGCAATTTTAAGCAAGAACAGTGCCGCTCACTATCTAGCTGGAAGATTTGGTGGTGGGAAGAGAGAACCATGCAGGAGCGGTTCAGAGCGCTATACCGCTCAGCCCTTGCGGCAGTGGTTCAGTGTAGGAGAGGCTACATGTGCCTTAAACATGGCAATAAACACTGGTTACAATATGACAAAAATTGAATATGTATCTGAACCAGTTTGGATGGTATAATATAATACTACTTATATAAATACAGTACAAAATCTACAAATGTTAGTGATTTCATAATTTCTCAAAGTTTATTTATTGAATGGGGCTCTTGATCAACAGTCAAAGTTGACTGTAGATCACAGTGAACAGAAGAATGGGACCTACGCTGTAGAGGGTATCAGCTGAAGGAAGATAGTGAGTAACCTGCACAGGGTGGCTCATTCTGAAACGCCAGGCTTTGCCATAAAGGGAACTAATCCTACCAGTGAAATAGATTCTGCCACTCTTCAACTAGTTTATAACCATTATCAAACCCTCTGTACCCAACAAATGTCTTTCCAAGAGTCTACTGTAGATATGATCTCTTACCGAGCCAGGCCTTGGTTTTGGAACCTCTCCATTATATTTGGTCCATTTTCTTGATGAATCTTGATATTCCATATATGATCCTTCAAATACTCTCTGAATATCAGGAAGACTATATCGACAGACGGCAGAGATCTTCATGTTTCCCCTAGGCACAAGAATGGGGACCAGATAACTAAACAGTCCACTAGTGGGCAACACAAAGCTCTGAAATCGCTGAACAATACTTGATGACAGCAGGAAGCAAACAGACCGAGAAGAATTCACAGGCGTAAACAGAGCAGAAAACAGTCATTGTGGGTTACAAAATAAAAGATCTGGTATGGATACACTGAAGGAGTTCTCTGCATTACATGGACGAGCTGTAATGTAACGGCAGGGTTAAAACCAAAATGTATCAGAAGCATGAGCGAGCAATAATTCTTTATTTAGTTGCCAGAATTGGGCTAAAATGAAGTAATATACGTGAATTTGTCCTGATTAACCGAGAATGAAGCAAACAAGCAGATTATTTGGAGTGATTTCTGTGCGCTCCATCTCTAATTCTCATTTTATACAATTTCTGCAATGTGCGAGCGAGCAAGTGCCTGTATTGGGAGAGGAATGACAGAAAGAATTACAAAGGAAGGCTTGAAATTCTGAATCATTGTGTGACACTGCATGGACCAATAGCTCCTTGACAGACTAGAAAATTATTCTTATTATTTCGGACAGCTAGACATTATTAACCCTCGCTCTATCCCAAAGCTGGCAGTCAGCCTTAATTTGGAAAAGGAATTGCAAAAATCAGTGTACCATGTGTGCTGGGTACCAATGTACATGGTTGGACATGAGGTGTAATATTAGGAGATTACCATGGGTAGCGGTCTCCCAGAACATCGGTCTGGGGGAGTTCTTGCCAGACTGACAAATCTATTACAAAGGTGTCATATAAGCACAGTTAAATTGTATGCCATCACTTTATGTTTGGTAAGGGTCCAACCTCTGGGACTTGCACCAATACAGAGGTGCCACAGTGCACGGGGGAAAAATGTAGCGTTCATCCTAAAGCAATAGTGTATATCCTAACAATAGGCCATTACTCTACAAGAGGGGCAGATCTCTTTCATGTGACTGCTAGGACCAATAACTACAGCAGCAATAACCTAAACGTTTTTGGTCAGCCCCCAGTTCTCATCCATTAAATTACTAAAATATATCGACTATGTTAGATTCTTTTTCTCTGCAGACAGTTCTTATAAGAAACCAACATTAAATAGGTAGCTGGCATCTAAGCTCCCAGGCAGGAGATGCAAATTCCTATAGATACCAATTGCGCCGAGTCCTTCCTCTCAATACATCTGTCTCTGTAATTCATATACCTAGTGGTCCATAAATATTTTATTTTGTTTCCACCAATCCACAAGAGCTTACCTACTATAGAAGCAGGCCATAAGGCTGCTATAAGGCACCTGGAGAAAGAAAGCCAAGTCTACTTTGGCCACATAACTTATTTTAATGGGTAGCAAGAACCTGTGCTAAAGTCTGGCAAACAATACAGTGGAAAATTAAAGGAGCATTAGGTCAACTTATATTTACTAATAAATTTCTGACCACTGGGGAGAACACTGAGAACCTACAGATCAATAGAATGGGGGTCCCTATCACCCCATTCCTCCTCATTGCGGTCATGTTTGAGTAGAGTGGGGATGCATTGCTCCATTCAAAGTCTGTGGGACTGGCAGAAATAGTCAAGAGCTCTTCTCTGATATCTGTTAGTCCATACCAACTCTCCTGAAATATCCAGGAAGCTCCTGAGAAGAGTGAGGACCTCCCAAACTTCTGTAAAGAGTGGCCAAATCTGCCGAGCTCAGTGGAAAGCTCCTGCATCTAACAGGCTTTGTCATTGTACAGGTGACATGGGGGGCACTTTATGCGCCAATCACATCCCAGCACATTGTTTGCCAATGTCAGAAAAAGGGGCGTATTGTGCCACAAAAGCAATCTGGGGCAGGGTGCTGGTTTCAATCATGTGACCCGAGGTCCAAAGTAGCACAAAACTCCTGGTTCAGCTTAAAAAAAAAAAAAAACCTGGCGGAAGTAAAAATAAACTCCCTGGACAAACCCTTTAACATGGAAGCAAATAAGCACCAAGTCCTGCCCCAGATGATTATAGGTATGATCGTGGTCACCACCACCAGAAGGGGGCAACATAGTACGGATATATACCGTACTATTTTTTTTTTTTTTTTTTTACAGCTTGTGAATGGTGGCAGATGGATGATGCCAATCAAAATGCAAAAACACATTTATACCAAGCTGGGCGTGGGTGGTAAAGAAATCTAGTCCATCAATATTTAGTTGATAATTCGCAGGATATTAGCAAACAAACCCCCGTCTGTTTGGGTGTTATTCTCTAGAATCCTGGCTATATTTCACATCACTTTCTTGTGGTGTAATTATGGGCATCTGTTACCAGAAAAAGCTTCTACTCAATCAATAGCCCCCTCTCTCCTCACTGTCACCACATGAAGGGCTGTCGTATGTAGTCAGTGCCAAGCGGCTCCAAACAGAACAGGTGCTACGCTGGCATCAATCCAGGTGATGGGACCATTAGGATAAAAATAACTTGTCATTTGCTAATGATGGCTGATTATTCTACTCGTGTCATCACTCATGAGAGCTCATTGGTTCAATGGATGAAATATGCTTGACTTTGTGGCTAAAAACATGTCAAACAAATTTGTATCATAAGACAATGTGCGGCATCCAATGCTGTAAATATGTTTAAAGGGGTTGTCCCAGAATAATAACCTATCCTATAACTTTTTAAGCAACAAGTGTCTCATCATGAGCTACTACTGATCATGAAAATGGCTCTCCTGTTTGGATAGAGCAATGGCTGGGCATGTGCCACTTCATTTATTCTCTATGGGACTGACTGGCGTAGCCAAGTATAAAGCACAGGTATCTTTCATCAGTCCTACAGACAGTGAATGGAGCAGTATTGCTCATGCATAACCATCATCTCATGTAATGGTCATGCTCGCGATCATGGAGGAGGGTCCCAGCAGTGCGAGCCCCATGTTTACCACTTATTACTCATCATTTGGATTGGTGATAACTTGTGATTGTGTGATAACCTCTTTACAGTCTAAAGTCCCTACAGGGACACAGGAACGCTCATTGACCAAATCACTGGTCAGTGTAAACACGTCCCCAAGCAGCCAACAAATGAGCAAATGCTTCTTTGTTGGGCAAGCCAATCACTTATCGAATCGGCAGCATATCTAGAACTGTATGATCCAGACTGAAATTCTCAAGTTCTCCTAAATGCTAAGCTAACATGATCTAGGACTAGAACGTCAAAGGGTCTGATGGATAAGCAAGAGCTTGGCCGTCACCTATCGGAAGTGTATGACAAGGCTTTTGTGAACCTTTACTAATACGGTCTGGGATTTCTTTTCTCTCCAGCATAAGCTTATAAAAATTACCATAATCCTCTTGTTATTTTTTTACACCATTAATTTTGTTGACAAACAATTTACGATTCAATAGATTATTTTCTAGAGCGAACTTGTGGATAGTACAAAATGTAAAAATAAATTTAAAAAAAATCCTTTTGCTTGGTTTCAACCCTGAAAAGTAGATTTAAGAGGCAACATGAAAGAAGCCTTCCGCAAGACCTACAAGAGAGCTAGGGGCAATATATTTTGTAGACCTCTTCTGCACTAGTCAGGAAAGCGATGCTATAAGTCTCCATGGAGATTGCCTAGTGTGAAGATGAGCATTTCGAGCCTCTGTCCCAGAAAGTATTCTCCGTATGACAGGTCGCACATCTGGAATACTTAAAACTGGAAGCCTAGCATCGAGATTCACACTGAGAGAAGAACAGCATGCAAAAAACAATGTCTTCATAGTCAGGAACTGGTCACGTCCCACTGCTTAGAGGAATATTTAGGACCCGCAGGCATTTAACTATTTCAGCAATTTGTTGACTAAATACTACTGCATGTCATAAATTCCTGCAGACACTTGGCGCACTACACAGCATCATAATGAGGGGCGGCTCAGTCCTTATCAGTAACAATGTGCAGTCTACTAAACTCCAGCGATTGTGCTCCAGCTTTTGGGACAGTGTGCAGACCACAGAATACAGTCCAGACCAACAATTGTTCCTATCCCTAAGAAATGTGCCCTATGATGAATGGGGTCATATAACTACTATAGAGAACCCACAGATAGGAGGGCAACTATTTATAGCCTGTCTTAAAAGCACTGGGAAAGCCATTTAATGGATGGCAAAGTACCCTTCGGTTTAGTATTTTGATTAAATCTATCATAAAAAGAGCCTGTTGCAAGGGCAGCTGCATCTTGATATTCTCAAAGGACGTTGAGACAGGACCAATATCTACAAAGCCTTCTTTAAAAACAAGGTATTCTACTCTCTAAGAGGTGTACAATGTTACACATTGTGCCCCAAAAGCTGGATACAGTGCACCCCCAATTTCTCAAAACAGTAGATCCAACTTGCAAATCATCCCAAATTTGCTGGGATGGTCCTGAATTATTAGAAACAATCTTGCTTGTCACTGTGTAAATCCTGCCCAAACGGTGTATGGTTCATGCAAAACCCACCCAGAATTAGAAACTGCCATTGGTTTGGGGGTGGTTTCCGAGGCCGAATTGAAATGACCCGATGTTAATGTAAAATAAGTTGGTAAGAAAAACAAGTTAGAAAAGAAGAGATTGGAGACATGAGTATGCCTTCAAGTCTTTGCTCATCTCTGCATTGATACGGACTTCAGACCATGCTATACCATTACTTAGGTTATATTCACCAAAAATGGCACAAGACCTTTGTGGCACCAATGGACCCTATTACAAGCCAATGTCAATAATGAGGGAGTCAAGGGAATTGTTGAAAATGCCACAAGTAGCATGTGCCCCAAATCTCTTGGCTCCACAACCGGTTACATCTGTCCCTTCCTCCTCTGCCAGTGCGCCAATAAAGCCCAATGTATCTTGAGAGTCTAACACCACCCCTGGTTACAATACCCAAAATAGAATTGGCTGCAAGTTCCAAACAGCACCTCTCGTGTGGCTCAGGATTTGGGGTTTCCACATTGGACCATATAGTAGTACATGTGTACGAAATATACAATAGGGAGTAATTCATGAATCTGAAACGGATGAAAGTAAAGGAAGAATAAAACGTACCATTGAAATAAAAAAGCTGCATAGAAGATTGTTGCGTCCCAGTCCCCCACATCCAAGGTGTAAGCGCTCTTTAAGGTTTCGTAGTATGGACTGGAGCAGAATAATCTTGCTTTCAGGAACGTCGTCCATTTCCGCTGTAAAATCTTCTTGCCTCCTATATCACTCTGAAATTGTAAGGAAACTGCATCAATATTGTCCAACACATAGAATACAAATAGGAGGCGAACCATATTAACACTTTTTGGTAATTTTACTATAAGAAAAATGATAAATGATTCGGGTACCAAACAGAGGTTATCAGAAAAAGGGGACAATTTGTTGCTGGTGGTGTGGTGCCCCAAATTCTCCTGACAATGTGTGTCTATAGGCTGTACATGCAGTATTATTTTGATCTTTAATACTGTTCATTTATATATTTATACCATATGGCTTATACTGTATATGCCATTAATTTATCATCCGTGGGGATCCAGCCTCTGGGACCCATTTCTCATTGCAAAGTCATATTTAAAGTGATTTTTCCACCCCCTTAAAGGTATAGTGTATTGCTAGGATATGTCATCACTTTGATCGGTAGGGGTCCAGCCTTTGGGGCTCCCATCCATCCTGAGAATGAAGGAAATACATTGCTTAGTGCTGTATCCCAACACTACACAGAGGCCTCAGACCAGCCGCCGGTATAGGGAACTGTGTTTGGTCAGGGATGTATTAGAATGGGATATAGCGTCACACCAGGGCTGCATTTCCTCCATTCTTAGGATCTGAAGGGGGGTCCCAAAGACAGGAATGAAGTTTACAAATGCCAGGGACAAATATTCTAATTTTTCAGAAGGATGCATCAAAATGACAATATGGCATTCAAGTGGTGCATGGGAAATCCACCGAAAGAGAGAGAAAGCCAAGAGCTGTAATGGAAGTGTTTGGGCTCTAGCTAACAGGTGGAGGCCCCCTCTATGTTGGTTCTTTATGCCCTCAACGTGGATATGGACAGAAATGATCTATACACGCCATCACTTTAAGGCTCCACAGAGTTTTCCTCTGCGGACTTTCTACTTCCATTAAACCTATGCAGAAACAGACAGCGTTTCCGTAGGTATAATGGACATACTGCGATTTCCAAAAACTTGATGGTTTTGGAATTTGCTGCATTTCCGCTGCGGTATTTTTCTGTAATGTGTGGATGGGATTTGCAGAGACTGTAAAACACTGTGGCCAAACCGCGACGTTTATGCCACGTGGGGACCCGGGCCTAAAGGGCTATTCTGGTAAAAATCTATTTATTTCCTATCCACGGCATATTTCTATGAGACTACTTGTACTCTGATATTTCCAGCATCCCAAACAGAGTGACTGAAGCCACAGCGCTTCCTTCAAATGGGGGTACAAGGGATCCCCCTCCCATTGTCATGATCAGTGGGGGGTCCAATGAATAGGGGATAACCTTAAAGAGATAATCATGTAAAATTAAGTTAGGGTGGGTGCACACTTGCGCTGGCACTCCGTCCACCGCGAATCTAACCTAAATGTCAGAAAACTGGATAGTTAAAGGTTTGTGACGCTTTGCTTAAAAACCCATTCACTGGCGTGCACTTACACCCTCTGCGCCGCGAAGCCAGCCTGCATGTCTGACTTTGTTTCCGACTAAAAAAAAAATGGCTTCGCGGAGCAGAGGGTGTAAGTGCACACCAATGTATTGCTTTAAAAACCTATAGAAGTGAATGGGCTTTTAAGCAAAGCCGTCGCAAACCTTTCCATATCCAGCCCCTATCCTGTTTTCCGACATTTAGGTCTGATTCGCGGCGGACAGAGTGCCGGCGCAAGTGTGAACCCACCCTTAAAAGAATTGTAATGCATTTCATGGGCTATACCAGGGTTGTGTTCAAACATGCTTATCGGGAAAATCCTATGCCCTTATCCATAGCTGCAGTCAGATAGGAGAGGCCATGCCAGTGACTCACTGACTAGAACACCTACATTCCTGCAGAGGTAAACAAGCTGTTATCTAGGAACAGAATGACAAACAAGGAATAAAAATGTGAAATACCTCCTAAGTAGTGACTAGTATCTATCTGCCTTGTCTAAGCCCAGCCATCTCCCCATACTGAAATATTTGCGCAAGTCAATTGTGAGATTAATAAGTAATACATAGGGGACAATGTTTAATCAGACCAGGCTGCACTGTACATTCTTTACGTGAAAACTCATCGCTATGTGCTCATGACCTGCCGTACATTGCTGCACAACCACAATAGCGCGAACTGGACTTTATTCATTGTTACTTTACAATTATATACGCTTTCTGAAGGTTCATGTGATCACTAGAAAGCTATTTAAAGCCATGTATATCTTCCCAGCCATGTTTTTCTTTATTGCATCTAAAATCAAAAATTAAACCTTCCATCGTTTTGTGTCCACAGCTCTTATGTAGACTTATGCATCTCCATAGTAACAGACACCAAACTGTAGTCAGATTATGTAGTCATACTCCCATTCTTAGCCGCCTATTGGTATGACCACCTGGACAGTACATGCAGTGGTTACTCTCTTGCATCATACAATAGGTTTTCCCATCCACAGTATTTTTAGGGCTAGAAGCTTAGGACAAACATGGATAAACGCCGGGTCCACTGGGGTACAGGGGCCAATGATAATAAGGGGAAACATGCTCCATGCCTGTCCAGCCAAGGATGTGGTACACAGGCCCAATGTAACTGTGTCACCAATGGGCCTATAAACAACTGGAGATAGACTTATATTATAAACCTCTACTGTGTAACTCACGGGGTCAAAGCAAATCGCGTCTGAAACTGGGTCTAAATCGCGTCTAAACCTAATATTGTGCAAATTCTATATACTATACATAGATGAACACTTTAAAAGGCCTTTTCTAAAGTGAGGAGCACAGCTAAGCAAAACCAGCACATAAAACAGTACTCAGAACACAGCTCACAACCAATGCAATGGAAAGCTATAATTTTCTCCATTAAACTAATCTAATACCAAGATACCAATGTGTAATCTGTTTGTTTGTACTGACGGAATAATAAGACCATTCACAGCTCTCAATGAGACAATAGCTATTATTTGGGCTTCCTATCTTATCACAGGATTCCTTCCCCCAATAGTATTTGCACAGGTTTAAAGTGTCCTTAGACTTTGGACTTCATGTGATGGATTCTGACACTACGGCCATATTGGATTTTTTTTCCTTTTAGCTTCCAGTTATATATATAATTTAGTAAAATACAGACTGCATTAATAATACAAAGGACATAAATGACATTGACAATTGACTAGGACCTCCTCTAAGCCCAAATAGTTCCAAACACACTCAACATCTACCAGTTTATAGTGTGTATATATTAATGTATATAAAACCAAAGAATTTCCCTGCTACCACTTAAAGGGGTTGTCCAGGATCTGAAGACATATCCACGGGGCACCACCACTACAATGTACAGAGCTCCGTACACTATGTAAAGCTTCCTGTACATACAGTGTATTGGTGGCGATTGGAACTGCACTCCACATATAGCTAGTATGCGGCTTCCAGTGGCCAAAACAGCTGATCAGCATGGGATCCGGACCCTAACAGATCTGATACTGATCCTATCCTGTGTATAGACTATCAATATCAATTCTCTTCAGGCCCTGGACAACCCTTTTCATATTGTGTTGTACATTATATAGACTGTAATGAGTCACTGCAGCTTAGGTCCCATTCAAGTAAATGGGAACTGACTTGCAGTACTGGGTCTGGCCACTGCACAGAAAGGAGCTGTCGGCTTCCTCCTTTATTCTTGGTGTATTAGCTCCTGAGAACAGCTGACTAGTGGGGGTGCCAGGTGTTGGACTCCTACCCATTTGATATTGATGCCCTATCTAGGATAGGTCACCAATCCCTTTAGCCTTGAAAAGCCCTTTAATACAAATATACTCAAAACCAATTATTATAAGCTACATATAATCGTAACATTTTCTCCTTTTATTTTTTGCAAAAGGTTTGTAGAAGATAAAAAAAAAGTATATGTCTGTTTTCGTCTAGAGACAGCACCACGCTTCTCCAAAGGCCATCTTTGGTACTGCAGGTTAGCACCAGACAAGTAACTGGGACTGAGCTGCACTACTAAACACAGCCCCTGGACAAGAGTGGTGCCATGTTTTCTCATCTCATACTCCCCTTTAAGCTTTGATGTAGAGTCACCGCTGGTTCTTCATCCTGCACAAACAAGACTATAACCCGGTACCGGCTCAGTCATTTGACAGTCACAGCAAAAGTTCAACGTACAGATACAAGTCCTAAATGCCTGTGCATTGTGAAATCTGTTCCCAGCAAGAGGAAATGTTTTACAAATTGATAAGAAATAAAGCTATTTACCATCTGTCTGCGTTTTATCTGATGGCGTGTAACAAAACAGAACTGAAATCACTGGGAAAACATGCTCCATACCGACTTTTTTCCAGAAAACGCTTTATACATTTATGGCTTGTTTTTAAATTGGACAAACGTGAGCGATTTTGTGATGTTTTGGAACAGCCGGGACAAATACGTGTTTATTGCCGTCTGTTAACACGAGAAACATGTTAGATAAAGTGATCTGCTGAGACCATTTGACTTCATAGGCGAGACTGTGCCAGGAAAGCAAATTGAAACAAATCACTGGTTTTCACTGGTGGGGCTGGAAGGATTACAGGACAAGGTTTCATGGCGTACAATGCATGTTCTTTCCAAAGCAAAAGTGTATGGGTCACCCGCGATGGTGGGCAGCAAAGGCTGAGATGTATTAGCGCTCACTGACTTGTGGGGAATCTGCATTGTATGATTTGAAGTCCACGTCGTAGAAAAGAAAAAAACGTAACGTGTCAATTCTTGACACAGATTGCGTAAGGAAACCAAGGCTGATGGCCATACACAGACTGGTCCACGATGGATGGGGCTAAATCTTCATGTCCGTCCAAGGCATGTCAAAAAAGAGCCAAACGTTGCCTCGATTTATGTGGCCAATATCTGCCACCTATACATACCCTTGGCAACTAGACTGACAGAAGAAGCTTGGTAGTCACTAATGCCATACTACAGTCAGTCTCAGAAAAAGTTGCGTTTGAGGAGAATCTATTATGGGTTATTCTAGGTAAAGCTCTGAGTTTTGTCAGAACCCATGGTGCACTTCCATCCTGTAACGCCTTGGTACCATCTGACAGCTCATATCAAGAACAATACAAATCTATAAAGGTATGTCACATAACACGCTGCCCTGCGGTTTACCGGCTCATTTTTGCCCATGAATACAATTACAAGGTAATGCACCATGTTCTCTAGTTAAGGTAAAACTAGCTATACATGTTTGCCATCCCCACCAATTTTGCCTCCCAATTCTCCCTGAATGGCAAATATTGGGGATAAATAAAATGGGCAACTGGATTTTACCACGCCCGACCCTTTTGTTCAAGCCCTGCAGACTCTGGTGGTCGCTTACACTTCTCTCCACATTCAAAACATATGCACACTCGGCTGAGAGTACTTGTGTTGGGTGGGGGGGGGGGTAGGGGAATCGAAGTACATGAACAGTTTTGGAAACATATCTGAAAACCTGATATGGGTAACACCAGAAATCCTAAACACTCACAAAACAGGTAGTGTGTACAGAGACCTGGCAGCTAGAACACCATCGGATCAAGCAAGGCTGAAATAATGAAGCAAACAGCAATTTTTGATCAACAATTTCTGCAAAAAAACTTTATGCAGATGCGATAAGAAAGTAGGAATCATTGCCTAGTACACAGGTGTGGGGCCATAAAACTTCCTACACAAAGTCAGAAAATGTGTAAAGCCTACACATATCCTCACGGATATGGAGCTGCTCCCACTCTTCATATACTGTATTGCACAAGGGCCAATAAACATCTAAAAATAATAAATAGAATAAATATTTCACAACAAATAGTCCAACAAGGACACCGCTGATAAAAATACAAGCACAATGTAACGTCACGGAGATGGCGCTGCACCAGTTTGTCTTACCTTGCACACACGAGCCACTCTTGCTACTTTAGTCTTGTCTAGAAACTCAGAGGTTTCTTCCATGATGTTCTCATTGAAGAAGTAGTAGATTTTATCATCATCTCCTACGGCAGTAGTAAGACTTTCTCGAATTAATGTAGAAGTCACAAACTCAGCATCTAAAACAAGACACAAAAATATTTTTCAGCTTTGTATTAATGACGTAACAGATTCATTGTCGTTGTCTCTACTGGTTAACAATGTCGTTCTTATCTAAGTAGGTCTGAATCATGGCTGGGATTGTTTCAATACATCTTTGGAGCTTGGTTTCGGAATTCTAAATCTTCGGCATAAGAAGCAATAAATGATACTGGGTCCTAGCTTTATGCCATCAATATCTGATAGGTGGGGTTCTAGGTTAGGTAAACCATAGTTGGCTCTGTTCTGATTTTGCTAGCGGCCAGATGGTCATATTAGTCAATGGCAGACCATGTAACCTCCAGAAAAAAAAACCCAAAAAAGCAAGAGAAACCGTCAGAAGGCAGGGTACGCTTCTTAGCACTGTTGTACTTTGCTCTGGTCATTGGCAGGGCTCACAGCAGTCAGACACTGATGGCATATCCTAGTGATCTCTCTATAAATATATTGGCGACTTAACTAGATAAAAGAAAAAGATGGCGGTCAACCAGAAGGTGGAAGGATACAATTACAGAAATCATGAAAGCCTTAGAAATAAGGATGTCACCTCTGGTTGAAATGATGTCACAGCAAATAAAGAAACAACAGAGCTAGGCTTGGAATCCAGACACCATAGCACAAGTCAATTACAGGCTGCTCGCCATCTTGTAAAATATCACAGTGTCCCCGAATCCCCATGTTTACCAAATGTCATAACACAGAATGTCAGAGAATAAGCAGAAGCTTTCTCATATGTTCGACCATAAATTATTTACAGTTCTTACCCAAAATGTCACTCGAGCACAAATTCAGAAAACAGAAGAAAAAAACATTTACAAAAACAACCGATGCAAGTTTAGATATACGCGTGTGTCAGGTTTCTGCTGCCTAAGACAAGACTAATAACAGAATCGTCCAAACACGCAAGATGAGACCAATGTTATTCAAGGTCAAAGGTGGCTGAATACACTTGGTTGATATAATACAAAGCATTTGCAGCTTCAGTCTGGTATATAGAGCTATATAAACTGTACCATAATGAGGGACTTTATATATACATTGGACACAACCATCTACTTGATGGGCCATTATGTTACCATAACAAAAAGCAAGCTGGGATTACTAGGCCCACCAGAGAACCCACACCACATGTATAACTTCTGGAACGTTTACTATGAACTTTGTACATGCAAACCAGATCAAAGTTTAATGGGTTATTTAGAGCTTAAGCCATCAGAAATAAAAGCTGGTGGCTAGTGATAGTCCCCAAACTGAGCTCCACATAAGATTGCCTTCTGCCAGGGTTTCATGACTGCTTCAAAGCCTGAGCCTACTACAGGACCAATGTCGGACTGGCATACCAGAGTACGGGGATCCTACAGTAGGCCCAGGCTCTAACACAATAATGGTCCAGTAGAAGACACCCAAGTTTGAAGGGTACTGTAGTCTATTTCCCAGGAAATGCTGGAAAGTAGACCCTCAGAAACGCAGTCCAACACCGTAGAGAACCCTCTAGTCTAATATACCTTCGATAGCTGGTGGCCAAACACTTGTTTAGGTGATGGCTATTCTTGTACCCCTTCCCCCATATATGTGTTCAGAATAGGAAGAAGGGAGTAAGCCTCTGCTAGAAACCTCTTATGGCAGCTTATCTAATCTCTTTTCAACAAGCCTGATCCTTCTTTCCCCCAACATCATCAATCGAGGAGGGTCCCATACACGAAAGGTAGTCATCCAGTCCCATAAAAACCAGTGGGTTTGGCCAACTTTATTATTATTTATTTATTATGCTTACTTATATAGCGCCATCATATTCCGCAGCACTTTACAGATATTGACAGTCACTGTCCCATACAGGGCTCACAATCTACATTCCCTATCAGTATGTATTTGGAGTATGGGAGGAAACCGGAGTACCCGGAGGAAACCCACACAAACACGGGGAGAACATACAAACTCCTTGTAGATGTTGTCCTTGGCAGGATTTGAACCCAGGACTCCAGCGCTGCAAGGCTGCAGTACTAACCACTGAGCCACCGTGCCTTTAGATAAAAAAAAAAAGATGTTATAATAAGCAAAACAACAAAAATCTGGTTAGCACTGGTGTCCTGCGTTCTGATCCAGCCAAGGACATCATCTGCATGGAGATGGTATGTTCTCTGTGTGTTTCCTCTGGTTTCCTCACACATGCCAGACATACTATACTGATAGGGAATTTAGAGTTTGAGATTGTCACTTGGGGACAGTGAGTGATGACAGCACCTTTATCCAGAATATGTTGGTGCTATGTAAGCAAGAAAAATAAATAAAATCTCTACTGCGATCATCAACCTAAAGATAACTGCAAGAACATACTCAGGTGCCATATTCACTCCACAGAGCTATAGACTGAATGCAGTCACCTGCAAGTTACAGAAAAATCCTTACAATACCCTAAAGGGAAAAAAAATTCAACTTTGCAAATTCATCTATTTTTGCAAGGTCACTTAGACATTATAATTTACATAAATCACAGACGATTCCAGGGAGCCATAGCATGACATGACCCCATGAGGAGGATTCTTGGTCAGATACCGCCATACACAAGAAGCCAAACATCCAAAAAAGCCTCTGGTGGTGCAGACATATTTTTATACACATGTAGCATTCAATACTGCAAATACTTATGTGCTTTTTTTGTATCTTACCCATTAGCCAGTGTAGGGGGGACGCCTCAGTTTTTAGAGCATGTGGAACAATATTTCTTCTTATGTCCGGCACACTGTGGAAGCCATATCGAGAAGCGGTGTAGAGGCCTCCGTCTGCAATCGACAAGAAATTCACAAAGTCTTAATATGCAAATTATGGAGATAAGCAAAATGGGAAGAAGCTGCGGCACTGAATGTGTCATCTACTTGAGAGAGCAGAGCTGGGTAATCCATACTATATCAGCTCTGCTACATTATATCAGGAATCTAGCTGCATCTATAGACTTCCCCATCTCATTACATGCTGCACTATATGCATTATATAGGGAAAGGGGGGGGGATAAGAGGTTTATTCTACAGAGGAGTGAAATCTAAGTTCACACCAACACCGATAACAACGCAGTACTGTTCACACCACCTGTAAGTAACTGGACCCATTATAATCTATGGAGTAATTCTTACAGCCCTCAAAACGGATCGTTCCCCTCCCTTGTTCACTGCTTAATTTAAATGCATATTGCTTAGGGGGAGGAGGCAGATAGCCTCTATTTACCTCAATGCTTCCTGTTTGTTTGATTATTATTGTTTTTTTGTTTTTTCTTTATTCCTTGTTAATGAAAAATTTTTCAATAAAATTACAGTTATATAAAAAAAAACGGATCGTTCGTGTGATAGCTGCCTAAAACAGAATCTTACCTATTATAAGACCCGTGAAACCTATGACGGGATCATAAGGACACTTCTCTTTTCCGTCTTCAAAGACAGCAGGTAAAACAAAATTCTTCACATCCTAAACAAACAAGCAAATAAATAAGATTAAAGACACAGCTGGACGGCTGATCCTAGCAGATAAAAGCTTGCCGCTGAACTCAAGAGCCGTAACCGGCTGGGCTAATGGATCGCAAGAGTGCGCTTCCATCAATGAGCTCCAGCCGAACAGACAAGACTTCCCCTATTCTGGGCATTAAAAAGAACATTTTACAATACTACAAATTCCAATCTGGAAAGAAGGTTTAGGGGAAAGTCTTTGTTTCCTGTCAATACCAAAACATAAAACTTCCTGTCTTCATGAAAAATGCTCTTTACAATAAGACTTCTGGGTAAAGGTCTATTCACACCCTATAAGTTTAGGTATTCTGTTATGAGATATAAGCACTGCTGTACACATTACACCAGTCAGAAGCTAGAACATACATGTCTAGATAGTGAACAGGCATGTTGTAGGTCGGTATGTTATAGAGCAGGAGGAGCTGAGCAGATCGATACATAGCTTGGTGGGAAAAGATTCCGTGTAACCTTATTCATTTAAACTCCTGCTCATTCTGAGCTTAGGAGTCAAGTGGGCGGTACTACTCATTCATTGATAGACTTCCTTGTATAAGGGGAGACAACCAGTCAGTGACTAGGACCGCCCACTGGACACCTAATCCCAGGACAACAGAATTTAAATTAAAACAATACAAGCTATGCAGAATCTTTTCCCACCAAAACTTTACAGTATATCAATCTGCTCAGCTGCTCCCCTATAAAATGCAAAGAAATGTATGACCCAAGAGGTTAGACAAAGTGACAGGTTCATAGGGTAGTAGTCATGTAATAAGGACATGATACTGCTGCAGGGAAAGATTAGGTAAATAAATAGGTGACAGGCTTCGTATGTTAATCTTGAAGTAAGTCAGTCATTTATACACATTATATGTTGTGAATATTCCCCCCCCCCCCAACTCAACACCATAGCAATGACATATCAGGTTAATAACTCCTGATGTATTCTCACTTTATTTAAGTATAACTCTGGTTTCAAGTGGCTTTCCAGAATAAAGCTATAGCAGTATTTTTGGCAATTATATGATTATTGTATCAGAGTTTGCCAAGGCTAGCTTCTATGGTTTCTCCTATACAGGGTAGAGGAGAGTCTGTTCCTCTCTCACATACAACAGAAGCAGCATGCAGGACATTATACAGTAGTATTGAGCAGAATCAAATACTGCAGTGAAACAGAACCCTTAAAAGATGCTGCAGCTGTGTCTGTATTACGCTCTGTATTTGCTCTCCCTCCCTTCTCTAGTCTACTATGATCCCTCAGTGAGTTGACAATCTGTCTTCATCTCTTTCTTTATATAGACAGATTTTAGTAGTAAATTGAGAAGGAGTGACCAGTGCAGGAGGCAGAGGAAGGGAGACATCTGATAAAATATATTACAAAGTTTCTTATCACTGCTTATGCTACGGATTTATAGGAAAAAACTGAATTGATAGTCACTAGTCTGGGTTCACATTTGCAGAGTCTCCGTTGGAGACTGCGAAAAATCGGCAAAGAAAAAACGTCCTGCATGGAGGACTATTTTCTCTCCCGCTTTCAGTTTTGAAACAGTGGACAATTGGCGGATCTCATTATAGTGGTTCACTCGGAGAACCACAACGATGGAGAGCATAGGCGCTAGTGTGAACCCAGTTGTTATTAATGTCCACTGCAACAGACATTAACAGTAGTATAGTAACAGACACAGACCGAGTCCCTCCATCTGCGCCCATCCCCAGTGATTAATCTAATCATCATGATGGACACTTTCTTCCATCTTGTTTGTTTACTTTTTGTAAAGAAAGAAATATCTTTAGCTTATGGCCCTGTTCACACAGTGGAATTTATAAAGGAATTTGAGTCTTCAGCCTCAGATTCCTCTCCAAATTCTGTACTTGTGTATCCCACAGTACAAAGCCGATTTCCGCCAAGGATTTACTTGCTGATTAGCCTCAGAAACAATGGGACCCATCAGCAGCACCATGGAATCTTTTTCAGGATTCTGAAAAAAAAACTGTCCACCTGTGAAATGAAAACAGTGCCTCAAAATCAGCTCCAAATTCCTGTGTGTGAACAGCCCCTAAGTATACCATGCTGTGTAACATCACAGGATCGGTAGTTAGTCGCAAGGTATAGTGTATATATACCAGGTTCATGGAAACTGGAGCTATCCCTCTGTTCCATCTACGGAATAAAACAACTTTCATTCTAATAGTGATTGGGTCACCCTTAGTAAGCGTTTCTTATTATAATACATTACACCAAATCACCAGCTGTGATCAGTAGGAAATTGAATTGTGAAGACACTTCCAGAAGTGTTAAAGACGTGTCGCTAATTACATCGCAGCTCGTAAGGTAAGAAGAATAAATCACACAAAGATGAATTCCTCGCAAGAAAATTAATAAATCAGAACATATTCTTGGATTACACTAATTGTGGGTTTCTATACAAATGATTTCCCAATCCCCATAGGCCGACTCTTACAAGCAGCTTTAGAATTCCAGGAATTTTTTTTTTATTTTATTTTTAGAGCTGATGAAATATTTTGCTCTTTGACCAATTGACACATTAAGCAATGCTGGCAGGAATAATTCAGTTTACTGAGGATCTAAACAGCCTTGATGCTGACACAGAGCAGAGCAAGGGAGATGTTCTGTAGGAGCGTTACACAGGGACACAAAGAATTTTAGAAACCAAAGAATGAATGTAGAATCTCAACATCCCAAGGCTATGGAACTGGCAAAGATCTAAATATCCATGCCAAACATGCTTTTCCTCAAAGTGACATCCTCCTTTAGGTTTCAGACACTTTAGTTTTGTCAAAGTGAATTACATTAACCTTAGATGTGTCTAGTCATTGACTTGGCTGGCTGTATAGTGTGGGGTTAGTCACATGTTATAAAGGCATACAGTAACTAGGGACATGTTCAGTGGGGTAAATGTGTAGTTACCAGCATTGTAGCTATCGAGATATTCAAGTCCCACACCTAGACACAACCCAACTTGCCCAGGCATAACAACTTTTTTGGGTCAGGTCAAGCCGTATTGTTTTTTCAAATTCAGGACAATCCTGGCAAAGGTGGTACAGGTGGTAAGTATGGCGCCACTGGGACCCAAATGGTCACTGGAATGGAGTGACAGACACACCACGGCTCCATTCATTTCTATGAGTCTGCCAGAGATAGCCAAGCAGTATCTCCAGCAGAATCTATGCAGATGTTACCCTTAGTCATTTTTATACCCAGGACCCCAGCATTGCCATATGCTCCATATGGTCCTCATGTGCGTGCAGACACATATTTTGCATACATTTAGTTTATGGTTGGGTCTGGGTATTGCTTAATCGGTTACGCTGTCATATAGAAACTAATGTCTGTATTTACTTCTGCAATTCATGGCATGAATGAGATCATTGGGTCACAATACTCGCACAAGAATATTCACTGAGAATATAAAAACCTAGTAAGTAACTCAGACAAGAAAAAAAAACACATGACATTGATAAATCCAATACATTTTTCCCTGTTTGTAGCCATTTTAGGTTGTTGAGATGCCAATGACAGTTTTTTTTCTTCAATGGGATTATAAACCTATGTACTGTACATGGAGTCTGTATGGCGGCACACAGACCTTAGGGCCCTTTACAGCCTCCTTAATATGGTCACTAAAAAAAATTGTCTCTTTAAAGGCCAAGGCCCAACATAGCGAATCGTAGCTAACAAAAACACAGCAAAAACAGATTTTTTTTTTTTCTGTAGCATTTTTCATCGATTTTTGCTGCGTTTGTCGTCTTTTTTTTTTTCTTTCCCTATGCAATATATAAAATGCTCGCGATTCTGCAGCTAAAATAACTTGCTGCAATTTTCATAAACATAGGCAGCTTTTCCGCACTGTGAGGACGAGATTAATGAAATCTCATTCACTTTACTGGTACTGTAAAACGCAGGGTTTCTTCCCGCTGCATTTCCACTATATGGACCTTAGCCTAAAGATGGCATCCTGCAGAACTCCTAAAAAACATTAGACAGATGTATCCACTAAACAGCAGGCCAGAAAAATGATTCTCAGATATATCCATCAATCACTATAGGGTCAATGATCAATAATCTTCTGGTGATCTCCTGCAACCTACATGAAAGGTAGTGTCATTCTGGCCGTACACAACTATGGCACCACCATCTATGGATTAAAGGGCTTTTGGTGTACTACAATTTTTGCATCATTCGGCAGTGTAATGCAGGTTGGGTGCCAGGTGTAAGACGGCCTGGATCTAAGCATAATGGGGGTCCAGTCAGGATAGGTTATCGATGGTATAACCCAGGTAACCACCTTTATCAAGGCTATGATACAATGCTTTCTTCTGCTTCCCATTCGGTGCCTCTGCCGGTGAGATCTTAGCTTTTTTTTTCCTGGAGCATTGAGGGCGTCACCATTGCTCTCATCCCACCAAAGAGCTACCGCCATGCTAGGATAGACAGGGTCAGGCAGTGTACATGTCAGTCACAGCAGGGATGGAGGGACTGGGAAAGCATAACATTGGGATGCTTCCAACAGCTGATCCATGGGGGTCCTGGGTGTCAGACCACTATCAATCTTACGAGCTTGAAAAGCCCCTCTAAATGACATGCGGGAACCCCCAAGGCAATGACAATTACCTTTAATAGTACAGCAGAAGTATGCACTTGAGAATGGAAACGTACACCTGGAGCACATGGTCAGTAGGTTCTAGACCCTTCATAGAATACGTTAAGGAATTCGGCTGAGAAATTCATCATAGTGTCTACCTGCAGGACATGACAGCACAAAATACAATGTGCACTCCCACGTGAAAATGAATGCAAGCACATGTGGGAGATTTTACTCATCATCTAGAAAGCAGATAGTATTTCAGGAGAAAAGCCTGTTCAGAAGCAGAAACTTAAGCTTGTTTTATAGTCGGGGCTCATAAACAGTGTCAGCCTTTCTACCTTTGAAGTGCTGAGCAAGCGGCAGATCAAATGCAGAAACCCGCTGAAATTATGGATCTAAACTATTTTCCTCACTCGCAGGGTCCTGGCCGGGGCGTTTCATCACATGCACAGATCTGCTCTATTCGTGTTTACCTACATAAGAGGGACACGTCTCCCGTCATCCCAATCTGTTTCCTGCTTTATACATGACAAATCACAGAAACCCAAAACATGAAACAAAAAAGGGAAGCAACAGACGCTACATCATCAATAAACCGAGGGGTTAATGCGCCTTCTTATAAATACAAGATCTGCAATAAACCCCAAGAACACGGGCTTTTCATTAAAGACGTAGAATTCTCTGCAAGGAGGGCATAGTGTGCACTTGTTTGGGCGCTATAGGACATCTGGTTGGAGTTTACTATGTGAAGTAAACTTGTCCGAAATGGAAACTTGTACATATACATAGTAAAATATCATCCTAAACATTTACTCTACTGACTGTGGTCTTGGCTTTACCTTTGACGCCTTTAGGCTATAGTTGTGAGGCACCGCTGACCCACCCAGGAAGCCATAAAACCTCCCAGAAACACCAATAAATCAATACTACATGGACATTCCTCTATACCATTAAGTTGTTAAATCTATTCAGTTATTTGGAAGTCAAAAAATGTTTCAAGAAAAGCTAAGTGGCAACCAATATGGCTGCCTTTGTATTTGCCACAGGGTTGGAATGATTTACAGCTGACCCTACAGCTTCTATAGCAGTTCCCCCTAAATCCCTTCCTGACTATCCCATATAGACGCACACTAGGATAAGGGCACATGCATGGAGGATAACCCGCTGACAGACGCCTCTGGTGGCAGCTTATCTCCTGTCAGAACATAGGATTGGGTATGGTGATATGCAGCATGCCCAATCCTTTCTTTCCCAGATATTATACTCCAGGTATTCCGATCCTGAGACCTCTAGTAGTAAATTGTAATCTGTGGGAAAAATCTATATATAAAATAGTATATACATATATACACATACACGGCTTTCGGAGAACACAACCCTGACTGCCCGATTCTTAACTAGTTATGCCGCATTCTTGACCTTTGCTACTATTCAATAGCCTGCTATTAGTTACAATAGGTTTGACTGCAATGAAAGGGTTAACATGGTTAACTACCCTAAACAAATATAAGACGTACAAGACTCATTACATCATAGATATACGTGTAGAGCCTTCTCACTGACCCTTAGGCTCTTCCATTAAGCAGACACAACAAATAATTGGCAGAGACTTCAAGGTGCGGCGAGGCCTCCAGAGAGATTTTTAACACTTGTTAAGAAAACACATTAAGATTCATCCCTTTCAACGTTAGTGGCAGCAAAAGTTTTTTTTTTTGTTTTTTTTTAATACCGGCTTGAAAATATCCCAGGTTTCCTTTAACTGGCTACAGAACACTATATACCAAAATTTGGTGATATGGCGGGTCTGGGCCTCTTCACTGTTTCAGTGCCACTTAAAGGGGTTATCCAGGACAGAATAAAGCTTACTAGCGCATTTCCTGCACTGCATGGGCTTTATTTCTACAATATAACCAGGTCTCCTGCAGCCCTGTTTATTACCTTTGTAGAGCTCAGCAGGGGAGGCCAGAAGTCCTGTTCCCCTACCACCTGACTCCCATGACGTGACCCTCTCCGCACTACTCTATGGACCTGGAGCTGGAGTAGAGCAAAGCCATCACATGCAACCGGTGTGGCAGCAGGGGAGATAGCAGACACAAACTTGGGGCACCCTGCTGAGCTCTGCAAGGCAATGATCAGGCTATATATTACAAATAAAGCTCACCAGTGCATTTCCTGTACTGGATATGAGTTATTTCTTTATATACAACCCTTTCAAGGTGGCCATACACATTAGATGACTGTCAGCCTAACCCACGTATTTCAGCATACCATCTAACGTGTATGACGCTGTCCCGACATTCCCTTACAGCAGATAAAGGGTCAGGCTTGATGGATTTCAACATGCCCAATCCTATGCTCTCAAGAGTAACATGCCACCACCCGACATGTCTGGCAGTGGCTTACTCTCCTCTCCCCATAGAGAACGCATACACCATCAGTGCAAGTGTATGAGATGGTGGGAGAAATAGATTATGGCTAAATGAGCACTTGATGCTTTAGTCAGCCAGCGTCCATATATTGTACACCAGTCTTTCAATATAATATCGCCACAGTGCTACCACATTAGCCCCTTACCACAATTATATCTGACTACATTGTCTCCAACTCTACCAGACTACCTATATAATAAAGTTGTTCAGGGGGTTGTTCACACTGTCACACTTTATACTGATGAAATGTAAGGACCAGCACCAGAAGATATGAAGCAGACAGAGCCTAAAGGAGAACAGAATAGAAGTAGAGTTGCAGTACTCCATTGCCGCCATTACACAACCGGTGGTGTCTTTTCCTTCCAGCTATACCTGCTGTATAACTTCCAGCACCGGAGGCAGATCAGTACAGCAGATCAATGTGTGGACTCTTACTGATCTATCCTATGACAGAACCTGGACAGTCACTTAGAGTTCCCATTTAACAAAAAGTTATTGGCCAAAATGGAGCAGCCTCTCTAACGGTAAGCTGATCATAGGGTACAGACCACTGTGACCCCCAGCGATCAGCTGTAGTGGGAGAACTGAACAAGTGCTATAAATACCTGCAGCCCCACCGCAGGGGATACAAACTATTATACGGTTCTCATTGACATTCTTAAGCAGTGTCATGTACAGACATTACATCGACAAGCCTGGTCTAGGTTTTCTTACTAAACAGCCACAAACTGCAACTGTAAAAAATAAATAGTGAAATATGGAAAAATGATATGGCAAAAGTGACATTTTCTGCAAATCAGTGGGGAAAGACATTATACTGCTCGTGCAAAGGAAAAGCAATTCTGTCACAGAAATTATTTCCAACCTGCTGCAGAAATCTGACTGGCTGATACTGCAATGCCAAGATCTTTCTATTATTCCGTGCACCAGTCTGTATATACATATATACATTCCCCGTATGAGATGGTTTATTATAGGAGGCATTATGTAGAGACATCGAGCAGCTTTATATCATCTATACCCGCACAAATGCTACTGGGAATGTGATCAGACCAGTGATAAATGCCAGTCTCTGGGATTCCTCACTGGTGCAGTATGGCAATATGTGGCTATGTTGTCTGGGACTGAAGTATCTGGCGCTCCCATAACAATTACTTACATAGTCCATTTATTTTCACATATAAACATCGCTTATAAGCTTTTATCTTAATAGAAGTTTACATGGCCGCGAAATTGGTTATTTTCAGCACAGCTGTGATAAAGCCTGAAAACCAGCGCACGGCCGTAGCCTATTTCTCAAGTTACAGAAATAAAAATAGTAAACTGAACTGTCGTGATATACCCTGTGAACTAAAAGATTATCCTTAGGCTACGTTCACATGACATGTAAACTGGCCATGTGAAAGGAGTAAACTTTGTGCTCCTCTCCCACCCCTAATTGTCATAAATATACTCTATTCTACACCCAGTTTCCTACTAGCTACAGTTTAGCAAGGGTATATGGTTCTTTCCTCTGCCCATAGTGATCACAGCAGTCCTCCCCTCTCCCCAATGATCATTGTAGTATGTGCTCCTGTCCTTAGGGGGGCATAGCATAGCAGGTACAGAATCCCCTAGAGATCAGCTGCTATTTCTCTAGAGGCTCTAGTTAAAGGGAACCTGTCAGGGCAATTTAGGACATTAAACCACCCATAGGTCCTTATAGAGCTGGGGTTTAGTGTCCCAAATGGCCATGTTGTCAAGCAGTTCACGACCCCAGCGCAGTTCTTCAGTGAAGCCGCAGATGTACACCGCGGCTTCACTGTGCATGTGCCAGCGGTTATGCGCATGAGCACTGAAGCTGAGGTGTACTCCTCTGGGGAGTACAGTGGCAGGGGGAGTATAAAGCTTGTTTGCTTTTTTTTTTTTTTTTTTTTAATGCAGCTGTGGATTGCGTTATAACAGGGTGATTTGGGACACTAAACTCCTGACCCATAAGGACCTGTGGGTGATTTAGTGTCCCAAATCGTCCTGACAGATTCCCTTTAATAGAACGGGGCCCCAATAAAGCAAATGGAAAGGTTTATCCCGGTGAGACATCCCCTTCAAATGTTACACAACCAATAGTCATTATATCAATTTAAAAGAAACAGGACGGTAGATAAAACAAACAGTCCGAGTACTTACAATGTAGCAGCACAGGGGGGAGAAGGCGTGCGTCCCGCAGACATACAGGTGGGTTTCATTAAATCTCTGTAAGAGCCTTATATGGTTGAAACACTCGGTCTGCAAGCAAAGGAAAAAAGGAAATTATTGTGTTCTAGCACCTGAGCACTAAATTCTGCTGGTGAGGAGACAGTAATCTTACATTAAACAGGAACCGCTTCATACACCGACTCCGGCAGAACGGGAGCACATAGAATATATACTACGAATACCCAGGAAGAACTAGAGCAGACAAGGCTTGTCATATGGAGATTTATCCGTAACCTGTATACAACTCTATTATTCGAGAACAAACTTGGTGCACATTTCAATAACATATTACAAAAATTGCAATAAAAAAAACTCTGTAATAAAATACTATACAGCTAAAGTGCGATATATAGTCGGATATTTTCCCTGCACCAACCCGAATTATTATTATTATTATAGTATGCTCCATTCCCAGACTACCATACACACTGGGTCTTTGTGTACACTACCATATATCCCAAAAGTACCACCAAGAGGAGGAGTTTGCGCAGTCTTGTGGTGTTTACAGGTGTAAAACAGGCAGGTCTTAAAATATCCTTCGATTTGGGATTCGGATATTGGAGAATACAATAGGTCTAACATTACGCTCTTAGTAATATAACATAGAATGTATGCAAGACCCAAGTCCTGCCATGAGATGTTGAGTCACTATGGATGTTACGTGACTTAGTAGATGCAGTGCCTAAGTGACGACATGTTCAAAGGTTAAATGAGGACTGAGGTGCAGGGCTGCAAAAGGGAACCTACTATCATTATAGAAGGAAGATTATGAGAAGGAGGAGGTAATAGACTGAGATATCATTTTCTGGGAAAACCATTCATGGATTGATGGATTCCCCTGCACTTTCAGGGCTTACGTCTCACTCAACGACTGGTAGCCTTTCCTGTATGATCATGCCTACAGGGCAGGTTACCAGTCGCCAACACGGAAGCCGGATTATGACCAATATCCAGTCCCCTTACTTTCACGTTGTCTTTTTACCTGATTGTTTCGGCCTTTGTCCTGGCACGCCTTGGTGTCATCGGCTTTAACTTCCCAGTGGATCTAGAATAAATATAGATAATACAAAATGTTATTATGGCTAGCGGTAAATATTGGCACACGCCCCATCTTATATACTAGTTCCAAATATAATAGGCATGGCATTCACTGGGGGGGGGGGGGGTTATTAAGTTTTAATTCACTCCCTAATAGGGACAAGATGTGACAGAGTTACTATGAGGCTTCAGCGTCTTAGGTGCACCTGAACTGAAATCTATGGCAGGCAAGAACTGGCCTAGATTTTTGGTATAACTCACACCAGTTTTAGTAAATCTGATGGACACTATCGATTGTGTCTGCGCTGACTAGTTTCTAAAAAAGTGGCGAGCCTCCATAATATACTGGCACCTACACTACAGCCATTGCTTCATGAAGTGGTCTTCCGATCTGGCCGTGGGGCGCTGCCCGCAGTGTGACAGTGTACAGTAGTTGTAGTCCCCAACAACCTAACCATTTTTATTAATAAAAACATACTTTGGATATTATCCAGCTCTGTTTTTAGACCCCATTTACAGTCTTGGTATGTGAAACCATTTTTGGTCCTATGATCGGTTAGTAGCCGCTATTGCGCTATAAAGCTTTATGTGTTGACATGGGCATCCGCTGCCATCTGATACATCTATACGCACCATTTTCACAATTCCGAAAAAGCAGTTTTGGCAGAAGGAACATTGAAGGTCTGTTAACAACCTCCATTCGACGGTATCGGAGCTAATGGGGAGCAGATGAGTAAAGGGGTCGTACAGATTAGAATGAGATCATTCCCCAAGGGCTATAATTGGCATTTTTCCTGTATGTTTAACCACTTAATGGCCAGACACTTTAGCATTTTTGCATACTGGTTGGTTTAAACAGTCCTAACTTTATTTGTTTCGTAACACAAAGAGCTGTGCATTAACACCCTTTAAGGCGGAGACCCCATGTAGAGGAAACGTGGCTTTTTTTGTTGCAGATTTTGCTGCGGTTTTTTTTCAGCCAAAGCCAAGAATGGCTACAAAAGGAATGGGAAATATATAGGAAGCTCTTGTACTTCTACCTTCTGCTCAATCCGCTCCTGGCTTTGGCAGCCTTTGTTGCCCATAGCAACCATTCAGAACCATTCATTTTTCCAAAGCAGTTTAAGAGATGAAAGCTGAGCTCTGATTGGTTGCTATGGGCACGAAGACAGTCCTGTTAGAGCTCAATGGGCCTTATTTATCAAAACATCTAACCAGGGTGAAAATGAGAAGACAGAAGTGGGAATATCCACCTCTGTCTTCATCTCATCGTCTCGGAGGCTCGACCTGATCTTACTAGACGGGAGGAGCAGAAGATATGCTGTACCGCCACCAAAAGACATCGCTGCATATTCAGCACCTGCACCATCTGCTGTCAAAAGACAGTGGCCGGTCACTAAGCGTTTTAAAGCTCTTGTGCAGGGGAGTATTTCCTAAAGCATGGCAGGCATGGTACCAGACACTCCAGAAAGGCATGGTTTTTCCAATAAGCCATTGCCAGACACCTCTAGCAGTAGCTTTTCCCCCTTGAGTCCAAAGGATTGGGCATATTGAAATTCAACATGTCCAACCTTTCATTCCCCAAGACATGTGCCGAATGAAAGTCATCCAAACATATATATTAGTGATTGGAGTTACCCAACCTTTTTTAGACTCTGGGCACCACTGGGAAAAAAAAAACAAAAAAAAAAACACAAAAGGCAAAAAATGTTGCAATGACGCAGAAAACGTTGCATGAAGACATGCGCTCATCTTTCCAACTAGAGCATAGCTCCCCTCTGGCAGATTTCCAAGGCACCCATGTTGGGAATTGCTGCATTAGATCAAAAATCAGCAGGATTGTTTGACGTGTTTTAAGTCTCCTATGGTCACCTTAAGAAGGGTATCAAAGTGTCTGTCTGGTCATAAATAACCGCTTTCATAAGACAGCCGGCTCACGATATCCCCAGCAAATAGCTGATTTTGCCAAGGGAGTCCATAGCCAGTCAAGATGGTGTAGAATAAAAATGAAGTACTACATGACGGACTTCGAATGAATGGCTGGTCGTATAATATATGGATGACCTAAGTGGTCTAACAGGACGAGAGTTGCTGCTTGCTAATAAAAATGACAATCTTCCCTCTGTGACAATACATACCCAAAAAAATCTCCTTTAGGCTAAGGCCCCACGTAGTGGGCCGCAGCGAAAAAGCTCTGTAGGAAAAAACGCGTCAGAAAAGCATTGCGTTTTTTTCCCACATCGCTTTTTACAGAAAGTCTGCAGATTTTCCGTAGGTGTAATTGACATGCTGCGATTTAAAAAAATGCAATACCTTGGAAAATCGCAGCGTTTCCGCTGCGCGTAGTTTTATGCAATGTGTGGATGGGACTGTAAAACACTGCAGTTTTTGCCACTGTGTTTACACCAAGTGAGGCCCCGGCCTTAAAGGGTTTGCAATTCATCCCCATTCAAGTGAATAGAGCTAAACTGCAATACCTCATGGATTAGAGTAGCACTGTTTTTAGGATTGTTCCTAATCCCAAACAACCACTTTAAATGCTCCTTACCCTAATGCAATCCATCTAAATTGAAGTCATTATGTTCTTGTGTTCATATCTACAAGGCAATGACCCAGCGGCAATTTCATAAGAGAACAAATGTCTCCCCTTTTGCCATTGCTTGTAGTAAGTGACTATATTACATACCGCTCTATCCTGAGTCACACTGTACACGATTTGTAATGTTTATTTTCCCATCGTGGTTAGTAATGTGAAAATCTGTGCAGTCTATTAAGCGGTGAGCGGGCTTTATTAATACATGGAGATAGAATAAATGGCTGAAATGCTACATATACAGTAGATGAGTCTGACTAATACAGTGAGTCATCCAACTTGTGTAACTTGGCACAAGAAAATCAAAACGGTTTTACATCTGCCCTTGGGATACAAGGAGTGCCCTACTATCATCTGCTTAGTCACAAAGTTGTCGGCGGTCAGGGATCACATATGTCACTTGCGCTGTCACAGTTTGCTGACAACAGCATTGATACCTGTTTACGTGTAGTCCTGACTCACGGACTTGCTCGAAGCTTCTACTCACACAGTACCCTCCTATCCCTTGTCTCTCAGCACTCACCCCACAATCTAATTCTCTTTGTAGATGTACAAGCACCGCCCTTAAATATAGGTGAAAGGCATTTAAAGGGGATTTCCCATGAACAGAACCATATTGAAAATTTATAGATATTAAAAAATTAAACATTTTTGCAAATATAAATTATTTAAAATTTTTCAGAATTTTAGACATTTCCTCTAACCATCTTACTGGTGATATCGGTTTTCTTGATCAGTTACCAATGGATACAACCATGAATGTAGGAACTTTCTATAGTCTGAGACTTGTTGTGGTTGGGTTATTTTATTGTGCCTGTTTTGATCTGGTGAATAAGGAAATGAGCTGTGTCCTGTTTGTGACCATTGGGGAGACCCTAGAAACAGGTTTATATGTTTAGATAGTGCTACTTTTGTCGATCGGCAAATGAGACAGTCGCTCCTTACCTCTTTGGAGCAATGACAATGCCCGTTGCTCCAAATAGCTGACAAAACCGCTGATATCTAAGCAACGGAGGCAGAGATTCACTAGGGGAAAACCCGGTTTGATTCAGGTGATCCTAACCTATCTATCTGCGAGGCTGGATTGATATGCTGGTTCTGGTGACAGATATCCTTTAAAGCTAACCCTATAAAGCAGTAATGCTTGATCATATAGAAGTCATCCATAGGCAAGAAAGCAGTTTGCCACCTTCCTAAAAGAGACTAAGATGGCAGCAATATATTGGTGTCTGCCCATTGCTTTGGCCAGGATGAATATATGTATGAAGGGAAAAGTTCCTCTGCAGTGCCGCCATACTGAAATAAATGGGATCTGTAGTCAAGGGGAAAAAAAAAATATATATAAAACACTTACTGTTCTTCGGGACCTCTGAGAAATGTCACTGGAGTTGAGAGAGAAGATGGCACCTCTTGCCCCAACGTACAGAATTCCATTTTCATCCTCCAGGAGTAAAGTGCTGTAATTCTTCACATTATTGCTAAACCATTTTGCATCAGCAAGTTCTGTAGAATAAAAGCGGTACATATCAGGAATAGTACAAAAAGAATGTATAATACCGTATAATGTGGTAGAAATATTTCTATTGAGAAATAGAAAAGTTTCCTATGCCCTATGCCAAACCAGAAAACACTTTAGGGGGTGTTCACACCTAAGGATTTGACACGGAATTTGTCTGAAAATTTCTGCATCTAGAATTTGAAGCCGATTTTTTTTTCTTCTTGACACAAACCAAAGCAAACTTTGATGCAGAATTTGAAGAAGAATTTGGAGTCGCACTGTATTTTGCCTTTATTGGGCAAGGCCAAATTCCAATTTTAACACATTCCATGCCAAGGTAAAAGGTGTATTTTACACCTCCCATTCATTTCAATGGGAATTCTCAAGTGGAATCCACCCGAAGAACAAGCTGGACGCTTATTTTTTCCACTAGCGGAAAAAATCAGCAAGCAGAATAAAAAATAAATAAATAAATAAATAAATAAAAAAACAGCTACTGCTTTCCACTGAAATGAAAGGAAGGCTGACTTTAGGTAGATTTGACCTCAAATGTGTGAAGAATACCCCCTAATACCAGCTACCACTCTTGCAGACCTGGTGTGTCCATGCATTAAGATGGTTGACAATCTAACAAGTAAGAGTATTCACATAAAGTTTTTTATCATCTGTTTAGCTGATCCACTTTTTTTCATACTGATGGACTGTTCATAGGATAGCTCAACAGTATGTGATCTATCGGGGTCCAACATCCAGACCTCGCACAGATCAGCCATTGAAGCAGCCTCCAGGTGCCGGCCGTTGCTAATGGACAGGTATATGAAGCGATGCTCCTTGTATAGGAGGGGTGCTGCACTTGCACCTAGTCCACAAGCAGCTTCCAATAACCGAAGGCTACTGCAACAGCTGATCTGTGTGGTGTCCAGATGTCAAACCCCCACAGATCACATACTGATGATCTATCCTATTATTTGGGGCCAGAAAACTCCTTTAATGGATCTGCTAAGATGGATACAAATAAATGCCAATATAGAGTTCAATGTTTAAAAAGAACTGAACAGAATATGAACATCATTCCATCATATGTAGATCACCGATAAGGCAGGTTCACTGTTACTATAATATACAGAAGAAAATTATTGTACTACCAAAATGCAAAAAGCAAACTTAAAGGCATAAGAAAGTAATATATCATGTCAACATTTGAGCAAAGGAAACTCCAACTTGTGATTTCAAGCCTCTGGTCACTCCGCATATACGTAACCACTGGTATTTCGAAGCTGGATGAACTTGTATTACCAGTTCTTGGCCCTTTAAAATGTGTCACGTTCCAAATACTAACCCTTAAAAATAGAGACTGTGAGATAGCTAAGCTCCTTTCTCAAGGTGTCTTGTAATTGAAATTTTAGAAGCCTTTGTCCTGCCTTAAACCTGCAATTCGGGTCTGTAAACAGGCTTTTCTAATTTACGCTCTGTTCACACGGCTGAGCCAATTCTTGGCTGTGTGGGGGGCATGTGTTTTTTTTTTTTTTATTGACCCATTCAATTTAATTCAATTCAATAGGTGAATAAAGTCAGTGAAAACAGTCTAGATTGGAAGTGACATTAAATTCAATAAATGTGCCATATGTAAATATACCCTTAAAGGGATTGTCCAAGTCAAATTTGGAATGTTGATAGGTGCTGACTTGGACAACCCCTTTAAGCCTACATTCAGATGACCTTGGGTGAAAATGGCCATACAAATACTTCCATTTCTCATGGCCTTTTTACACCTGAGGGGCGCCCGTTTACACAGATCCCTCGTACACTGCAGTGTATGGAGGAATCCGTGTAAAATAGATCATTACCTATACTTTGACAGTCTGTCAAAATATCGGTCATGTCAATATCCCCCATTTACATACAGTGACTGCTACGGTATAAAGCAGTCCACACCACGACTAACACTGAAGAATAAAGGTAGATGTATTACGGTATTAAAGAAAAGGCTCTCGCCTCATAGCTACATCCTAAAGCTTGGCACAATAATGGTTGCTAAGCAACACCCTTTATTGACAAGTAGCCAGAGGGAAATCAGCGCTGCGCTTTATATTGCCTGCCAGTCGCCATGGTGTGGCCTCGGGATACGAGGCGGTTCACGCACTCTGCTCATCTGCTGACTCAGTATTGCAATCCTCAGGAGGGAATACAATAATAGCTGGAGGCTGCTTCCCTCCACAGTGCAAGCGGCTGCCCCAAGAGACACGTCCTCCAGGTTATATCAAGAAAATACATCAGCACCACAATGTGAAGAAGTATCAAGTCAGAGTCATAGGATAGACTGGGAAATTCCTTTAATCTGGCATCTATTGGTTTGGAAATTGAGAAAGGTGATGTCATATTAAGTAGGTGATGTCACTTGAGTCTTTGAAATGATATCACTTGCACTCAATCGACCCCTTAGATTTATTGTGGGTCCGTTGGGTTTGGCGTGCTGTCTGTAGTTTAGACAGAGAAAAAAAAAAAAAAAAAGAGCTGCATGCAATGACAATATCTGCAACAGAACCTCAGACATAGATGTGAACAGAGCTTTATAAAGGGGATGTCATGTTCATCATTCGCTGGCCTCATTGGTCATGTGCCATACAAGGCATGCCGGCTGTAGTGGTGACAAGAGCAATGAATGTGATGTCATCACTGCGTGGCCAGGAGGGACTGAAGCAGCAGAACATTTAAGAAGAGCGTATACTGTAGGCCATTTCTTTATTTTACACAGCTTCCTATTCTTGGACTCTGTTCACATGACCAAGCCAATTCTCAACGTTTTTAATGGATCCTTTGTTTTCACTATGGGTGAATCAGGTCTGAGAAAACGGATCCAAGAGGCCAATTTGTGAAAAAATAGAGCATGTCGTATTTTCTCAAGGATCATGTGTAAATTTCTCCCAACCCCTTTAAATGATCAATTATGGCAATCCGATAATCCAAACAATGTCATAATCTGGCATCTATAAAGATCCTACTAAGAAATATGAATTTTACTATACATGTAAACCCCATCCAGACAGAAACAGCGCCACTTCTGTTGATGAACTTGTCTGGTATTGCAGCTCAGTTCCATTACAGTAAAAGGGGCTGAGCTGTAGTACCACACACAACCTGTGGAAATGTGTGGCGCTGTTTTTGAAAGCAAGCAGCCATGAAAACATTGAAATCAATTCCACTGAAGGTACCAGGGAAGCAATATCCGAGAGTCTGTAGAGAACTCTGCAGATCACACCAAGATTTATGGCTGTAGGACGAAACAATTATGATAATGTAAACACTTCCGAAGAGGGTGAATTATAGATTCATGAGGACTTTATTTCTCATTACCTCTGTAATCCACTAGAGTGTACTTGGATAAGAGGGAAATAAGCAGAGACTTCTGGAGCAACCATTCCAATTTATAACCGAGGATTCTTATTAGAGGAAACACAGCAGCGGGTTATTGACAAATGCCCCCGGAATCGCTTAACTCATTGGCACAATGTGCCAGCGGATTATTGTCCAATATTATAGAAGAGGTATCGGGTATATATAAATCCAGTGTCACCATGTAACAGAACAAGCAGAGGAAGACTTATAAAGTATCAGACAACCACAGTAAGAACCATACTCGGCGTCAAAACCTAGGCTGCCCATACGCAGTGCAAAGCTATCAGCTAAACACACATTTGACAGCTATTTCTCCAGAATCTTCCAGACACATGCATGCTCAGTGAGCATATTATCAGTGGGGAGAGGGGGAAATGTTCATGCCAGATACCTCCCTATGGCAGCAGCTTATCTCCCCTCAGAACAAAGGATAGGGCATGTTGAAATCCTACTGCCCGATCTTTATTTCCCCCTGACATCTGATGTTTTTGGCTACCTTTAATTAATTGATGACCCATCCTTAAGGATCAGCAGGGGTCCAACAGCATGAGACTGCAGTGTTTGCAAGAGCACGGCAGCCTCCTCAGTAATTACCAAGCACAGCGCCGTACATTTGTGCACTGGTTGTGCTTGGTATTGCAGCTCAGCCTATTCACTTGAATGAAACCAAGCTTTCGATCAGGCCATGTGACATCACATGGCTTGTGATGCGGAGGCAGCACTCGGGAGCATCGCTGCTACTTCAAACAGCTGATCTACGGGAAGTCGTGGGTATCAGATCCCTGCCAATCTCTAAGTGATGACCTAAAGAATATGTATAGGTCATCAATAATTCCAGTTAAACCCCTTAAATAGATGGCCTTTAATAACCCTCACAGGCTATAGAAAGGGGTTGTCCACGAATAGCAAAAGCATGGCTGCCATCTTCCAAAACGAGCACCACACCAGTCCATGAGTTGTGTGTGGTATTTCAGCTTAGTCCTACTTACTTAAGTGGAGATGAGCTACAATACCACATGCAACCCAAGGACAAGAATAGAATAGTATGTTGGAAGAAAGCAGCAATATTCTTGTAAGGCTATGTTCACATCCACATCTGAGCCTCCATTAAAAGCTTCTGTCATGGAGTCAGTCTATAATCGAGAACAAAAATGCAAAATGATGGACAGCAAAACAGATACCTGATGGACCCCATTATAGTCCCAGAATCGGTTGGTGTCATCAGATGGATCCGTTCCTATGATGGACCAGAAGAATGAAAAGAAACAAATATGTGATCTTACCCTAATCCTATACAACTCCTTTAAGACTGGCCTGCATATCACAGAATTTAGCTGGCCATAAGGTGGTAATATTGGAGTTGTGGCTGGAGGCTATCTCCCCTAACTCCCATATTAAAATGTCCATTCAGCTCTACTTATGGAGGAAGGGAGATAAGTGACTGCCAGATACATTACATGCCACTTATCTCAGAGGAAACAGAGCATTGCACGGGCACAAAACCAACCAGTCTGATTATTGTTTGCCCAGACATGAGATATTGGGGGACAATTGTGCTGGAATTTGGGCAACAATATATGGTAGTGTTCCTGTCCCATCTGATGTTTGCTTCCTCTGAGTATTATAAGAATGTACTGCTAGGTAGTAGGCCAATTCTATGAAGCTGGCATGTGACTATACACTGGAGCTCACAATCTGATCTCTCTGCAGTACAGTCATGACGAGTGGTTCGGCAACGCAACGGGAACTAAGTAATGGGCAGAGATGTCATAGATGAGATAACCTTCTAACAACTTCAGTGTCTCGATGTGAGGATTTCACGCCCTGATGCCAGGGACTGGGCAGACAGAATAACTCACTGGGCAACATTAAACTTTCATTTGTGTCATCGCTCACCTTAATCTGCAATTCATGGATCAAAGGCCCCGGAGTAACAAGCACATAACTTCTTTCATGCATGTGACCTATTCCCTGACATTTTCTCTCTAAGACAATAAGCACATTAGTAACAGATCTTCATCCACAGCATGGGCCGGACTCACTACCTCAAGAGCCGAAAATTACTAAAGACCGTAATGCTGAGGCTTCAAATCAAGGATCTGTTGCACCCAATTTTCTTTTAGCACCCATGTATGACATATGTATCATCTTTATAGAAACAACATGTATGCTATACAGAGAGTGGACTCGAATTGTCCCACCCAGATATGAAGAGAGTTTCAGTCAGGTAATCTAGTGTGACATCACAAGTGGGTGTCTTTCAGATAACTTAATGTATCACAGTAGTGCTTTCATCACATAAGCTGCTGTGACATCACAACAGCTAAAATTCATCAAGTTGTTGTGACATCACAAGTGGGTTTTCATAAATAAGTTGCTGTGACATCACAGCTATGTTTCCATCCTGAAACCATCACAGTGTGTTTCATTCAAGTAAGCTACTATGACATCACAAGTATTTTTTTTTTTTCAGGTAACTTGCTGTAACATCACAGTAGTTATCCCATCACACATGCTACTGTGACATCACAAGTGGGTTTCCAACTCTAATCAGGCAAGCTGTTGTGACATCACGAGTGGGTTCCATGCAGTTAAGCTATACTATGACATCACCAGGAGGTTTCTTACAGGTAACTTGCTGTAACATCACAACAGTGTTTCCATTGCAAATGTGACATAACAAGGAGGTTTCAGCCAAGTTACCTGCTGGGACATCACAAGTGTGTTTTTGTCAGATAAGCCACAGTGACATCATAGTGAGTTTCAAACAACTAAACCACAATGACATCATAAGTAGATATTAGTAAGCAAATTTCTGTAATACCATAAACTGTTTCAGTTATGTAAACTCAAGGGAAGGCAAACTATACATACCATCAAATTATAACCTGGAAATTAAAGTGGTTGTCCAGGTTTTACACACTGATGACCTCAGGATAGGTCAGGATAGGATATCAGATTGGTGAAGGTCCAGCATGGTCTACATGCAGGTTATGTGTTGTGGAGAAGAAAAACAGTGGGAATATACAAACCTGTAATACAGCAATGGTGGAACCCCTTCACATCCTTTCCTTCCGTTTTAAGAACAATACATTAATAGCCATGACTACTTATGCCCAGAAACCCACAAGAGAACAATGAAGATTAAGATCTGGAGTCCAGTGTAGGGTCAGAGCTTGTCCCTACTAAACACTAGGGAGTAACCTTCTGTGAAAAGACTCCCCTACACGGAGGAGCTGGACGCGCGCCTGCCAGATATTCCCTCAGTGCATATCAAAAAATTAGGTCAACTACTAGGTCAGAACAATGAAGCGCTCTTAGAAACCGTTTAAATTAATAAGATCATTTTAGCATAATGGCTTTTTTTTTTTTTTTTTTTTTTTTTTTTTAGAGATTAAGAAAAGTGCGGTCCTATTTTCTGTCCTCATTCATATTAGAGTTAACACTTTATCGGACTGTACAAACAGCCCCATAAAACACATAAGAAATACTAATCTGCATGTGACTTGTGCTTGTGTAACACTGCATCTTGCAAAAGGGATGTCTTGAAGGGGGTTATAAAGAAACATCTATATTATGTAGTATAATAACTTATTGCTCTGAATACACAGCTCTAACGTTCATAGGATTGTCCTAATAGTATCATGTGTTGTTCTAAGATAAATACGTGTCTGACTACTGAGGGTCCCAACATTGGGACCTCCACCAATCATGAGAATAGGGGTCACATGTCCCTTGTTTGAAGGACCGGTGTTTAGGCGGTCTCACTTGCAGTCCATTCAAAGCCTATGAGACAGATGGAGATAGCCGACCACTGTACTCCACTATCTTCATCACTCCCATAGACTCTGAATGGTGCTGAATGGGACACCTATTCTCAGTCAGGGCCCCAATGGGCTGTGGATAGGTCAACGCTTAGGACAACCCCTTTAGGTAATAAAAGATTAGCTTCCTACAGCACTACAACATAAATACCCAGGTTATTTAGGTGTGTAAGTCTTACCAAGTATCAAGGTGGAGTCTTTTTTGGGGAGTTGCCCTTATCAGAACAACCCTTGTCCATATGTCCTACCATGGCCGTTATAAGAGGGGGGAACCTGTTCAAGACCCCCAGAAAGGAAGACTGCTAACATGCAAGAACTCTCATTGCAACAATGGGGATAAATGAATATCTTGTAACTTAAGAACTTAGTACTAAGTTTCATTACTCCTTAGCCTCTACAAGTGTCCAGTAAGCGCAATAGGGAATATGCGTTCGTTTTTGCTGAGGTGTTCTCCAGCACTGATCTCCTAGCGGCAGCCGAGATATGAGCAGAATAACCTTCACTATTTATTACCATTAGGCAGAAGCCTCCTATCTTTATTCTTCCTCTAGGAAACGTTTGACCTTGTCTGAAATTACATCTATTCTTCTATTAAAACACGTGCATATAAGACAAGATAGATGACAAGTGTAGGGCACCGGAGTCTGTCGCTTTACAGTTAGCTTTATATATACGATTCAATGAAAATTAGAGAAACACTGAACAGATTTACTGATCCTGTCCGATACACAGTGTAAATTTAGAAAAAAAAAAAGGTCTAAAAATTTATCACAGTGGCTGGTGCTGTATGATAAATCTGGTGCATTTGTAGACAGTCTAAATTTACATGGATTATTTGTTGGCTTAGTAAGCCACGTCCCATATGTAATAAGCCGTACCCCCTGTGGTGTGGTGCAAAGCATGTGCTCTGGTCATTTGGAGAAAACTGCAGCAGAATTCTGGAACATTCTCAGTAGTAAATTTGTTCTATCAAACAATAAACACAAAAACTTAACAAATAGGATACTAAGAAAGCCAAGCCCAAACAGGATAGCCTGACCTATTCATCCGCTGCTTAGCTGCTCTCTTTCATATCCAAAGTCTTAAAATGTTAATACATAATTTACAGTGATTCTAGTATCAAAAATACATTTTTTATATAATCTTTTTCAGTGTGTTCTCTTTGGTGATGTGCTACAGAGTGCAGTCTATGGACAGAATCAGTCTTCTATTCCCTCTGCAGCTAAGGCTAAGTTTACGTTTCGGCTGCACGGAGTACTTTTTTCTGCCATCTTCAGTATAAAAACGGCGGACACGTGACAGACCCCGATATAGTCTATGGGGTCCGCCAGTAACCACTGTTTAGCGGTCCGGCTCTCCGTCTTTCAGGTCTCCCGGCAGAGAGACTAGCGCAGATGTGAACCTAGACTGACAATAGAAATCCTTATTACTTCCCCTGCAAAAGGAGTCTTCTCAGCTATATTGCCTTTTAAGGTTACTAGCTGTAAGGTAACTAGCTGCAGCAGGATCTTCCCCCTCTGTCTTGTCCACAAATGGACACCAAGATGCAGAATATCCTCCAGACTGACCAAGAATGTACTGACAGTGTAGCATTCCTGTATGATCCTTTGTTTGTGGGCAAAATACGAGCAAAAATCTGTCATCCAGCACTAACCAAATTCATCGGGACCTGATTTGCAGTCTGATGGAGTGATCACACTCAAGGGCTTACATTAATATAGTCCACTCTCATTCTCCATGTAATTTACACTGAACCCGTTTAATCCCACCAAACATATATAGATGCATTTGTGCCAGACAAAAGGGGCTACCTTGAGCTTTCCCAGAGCCTACACCCAACGTAGCTCATGTTATTTATCATCACTTTGAAGGAAACCAGTGCAGACACATTAGATAGGTATGTGCAAAGCACCCCTGTGATGAATTATGTATACGTTTTATTGTGTAGAGCTATGAACTCTGTTCATTGGAGTGTCTAGTTATGATTTCCATTCATTGTAACAGTTATGTCATGTTGCTCATTGTGTAGGTGTCTGATGTAAGTCTAATGTCTAATGTGCATAGTCATTACAATTCCTTTACACAGGTAGGGCATTAATTAATGCAGGATGTTAATTTAGTGTACACAGCATACTAATTAACAAGTCCTTATGTGTGGCTTGTAGACCAGACGTCACAACCGCTCAAGCCAAGATTGTGATATTGAGCAAAGGGAGAAATATGACAAAGGCATGGATGTCATAATCCATGTTTCATAACCATCTGGATACAGAAATATGGTTGGGGAAACCAGGTGAATCTCTTGTGTAGAATGTGGAGTGGTAATGTTAAATAACAACCCCAAATTCTGTATCTGTGGAATGGATGATTTAAATTTTCATATTATATGCCGAGCATATCATACCCATATGTGGTAACCACCCAGATTTATAGCATATTCCCAAAATATGTCATCTGTCTCTGGACTTTATCTAATAAGCCATCTATCATGCCTTTGTATGTCACTGTCTTATACAGATATCCTCACTTATAAAACAACACTTTTAGGAAAGAATAGCTCTGTAATAAGGCCTCAGACTTTCATAGGTGTTATTTTTAGCACTGTACAATTCTGGGCTTCAATTTATTACAAGTACATTTGTAAAGTCTGACAGAAATGTCACAAAGGAATTACACAAAATAAAGCTGCGGTTATATTGGGAGTGATTTTTCTGCAAGACTCCTTTGTCCCAACTGAAGGACACTTTTGCCTCCTTTTTGCCAATAATGTATAACAATAGGCGGCATCAGCAAGATTGCAAATGATATGCTAAGCCAAGACAACAGAAAACAAACACTGCGGTATATAGCCAATGGTACAGTTTAGCAGTGTTTTCATCATTACAATATGGCTACTATCGGAGACTGCGATCAAGTTAATACCCAAGGACATGTTTCCAGGGAGGAACCATAATTATTTCAGGATGGTGACGAGACAAAATATCATTGAGTGCATCATATAGGAGTCCTGAATTTATTCCATACAAGGTTTTTGGAGTGTGGAAAGTACAATAGTCGAAATTCTACATAGAGTTCATCTATCCCCACTACTATGGGCAACACAATGCATGATCAGGAAATGCCTGCTACGTTGGGGTGACCAAAGACATAATGGTTAGAAATGATAGGGGTTGTCCAGACAAAAACTTTTAACTTTTAAATCAGCCAGGGGCAGTGAAAAAAATAAAAAAAATCATACTCCCCTGTCCCTGATGCTCTGGTGTCCTCCTGCATGTCCCGATTCTTCTGCTCAACAGGTCTCTTCCGGAGTTCTGCTGAGGCCAATCAGCGAAGAGCATACAATGTCACTACCTGTGACATCACAGGTCTCTTCCTGAGGCCTGTTGAGGCCGCTGATTGGCCTCAGAGATCAATCTGCGGCTTCAGCGGAACTCCGGAAGAGACCCGTTGAGCAGAAAAACCGGAACGTTCCGGAAGGACACCGGGGACAGGTAAATATGATTTTTTTTTTTTTTCACTGCCCCCAGGAGATTTAAAAGTTAAAAGGGGTTGTCCATTTTTACCTGGACAACCCCTTTAAGCACTATGTCATAATAATACAATGGACCTAATCAAAAAGTCCGTATATGACCTAAATTTACCTTGCAAGACAGACATTAGGTTGCAAATTATGCTCCTAAAAAACCAGCGGATAATAACGAAGAGCATTTTCCCACATTCCATAGAAAAATTGTGTATAAGTCCTTGACTTCTCTTCTTACAAGTTTCTAAAATTATATTTCAGACTAATTACCAAAAATAAAAAGAAGAAATTGCTATGGTTTACGAGAGGAGAACGGTAATAAAATATAAGAGAAGACGTCTGCTTATAAAAGGTATAAAGATACTGGAAGTAGACCTGACTGATATATAAGGGCCGAAAAATTTATTAATGCTGCTAAGACATAGAAAGGAAGAAGAAAGGACACATCTATAGAAGGTGTTGTCTAAAACCCCAAATTATTGACCTATCCTTAGTAAAGGTGATCAATTGATATATCAGTGTGGGTCCAAACACCCGGCCCCTACACTAACCTGCCGTTATTTGCACAATGTCCAGAGCCGGAATCAAACCGTTCTGTACAATAGGCAGTAGCCCGGCAGCACTACTATAACAGCACATACATAACAGCGATGGGGCAGTCTGATTCCGGCTTATAATGTGCAAACAACGGCTGTTCGCTGTAGGGGCCGGGTGTCAGATCCCAGACATCGCAAATTTTGGATCTTGAAGCAGGACTGGATGTGAAGTCTGGGTTGTGGAGTCAAGTGAAAGAAAAAGTTACCGACTCTGAATTCAAGAATGCAATGATTAATAATTTTTAATTATATTAGACAATTATCAATATTGAATAATTAGACACATAGATTATTACATATTTACTTTTGTAAGGATTCATTCTCTAGATTTTTGGTGAATTACATGATCTTTACTGCTTCTGTCTGACAATGGCTATCAAGGAGTCGGAGTCGGACTGTGGAAAATATAAGAGACGGAGTCAGTCGCCTATATGGAGGGGGATAAAATCTTCTTCAGGTATATTAGGGATAGACAAAAAAAAAGGATTAAAAGATTACATATTGTACAATAAGGGATAAGGCTGACACTGGCCATCTCATCAGATACCTTTGTTCACCATTGTCACAAGGAAGCTTTCCGAATCAGAACTTGTATGGCCTTAAAGTCAAACAAGACAATGGTCCAGAAGGAATCTACCCCAGAGTACTTAAAGACCTCCGATCTGTGGTTGCTGTTCCTATTACTGATTTGCTTAAAAGTCTCCATCCTAACAGGGGATTTTCTTGAAGACTCGAGAATGGCCAATGTTGTGTCCATCCACAAGTGCAGCTGAGAAGAACCTGGAAACTACAGACCAATGAGCCGGACTTCTGTAGCAATAAATAATGGAAACCTTCCTGAAAAGGTTTCTTGACCACCTAAAAACTTGTTGGACCCAAATAGACATGACGTTACCGAGAGTAGATCATGTCAAACTAATCTTTGACTGTCACAAAAGTGTTGTGTGAAGGTGGTGCCAAAATCATCACCTGTATTTCAACCAAACCTTCAACACAGTGCCACATAAAGAGTTAATAGATTGAAGATTGGACTTATTCTCGAGATCATTGAGTGGATTTCAGAATAGATACCAGAGTCTTTTTGATAATGGTGTGCATTGTAGTAAGAGAGGAGTCAAGGGGTGACATCAAGGGTCTGTCCTGGGTCCTAATATTTTTAATATTTTTATAGGAGACATAAGAGAAGGCTTGGTGGGTAAGGGTTGTGGGTTTGTGATGACACAAAAGTGTGTAATAGGGTTAATATTCCTGGAGGGGTTTTTAACATAGAAAAAAAAAAAAAAAAAAAGATTTAGCCTCAATAAATAAATGGTCCAAACAACGAAAATGGCATTTCTATATTTCCATATGTAAAATAATGCACTTGGGGAAAAGAATCTGAGTACTGTATTGGCAGTTCTTCTAACCTCCAACAAAGTAGCCTGATTCAGGTTTCCAATAGGAAATATGAACTCTGGATTAACAGAATAGATGAGCAGAGTGAGCGAGAAGGAGCAGAGCGAGCGAGAAGGGGCAGAGCGAGCGAGCGAGAGAAGGGGCAGAGCGAGCGAGCGAGAAGGGGCAGAGCGAGCGAGCGAGAAGGGGCAGAGCGAGCGAGCGAGAGAAGGGGCAGAGCGAGCGAGCGAGAAGGGGCAGAGCGAGCGAGCGAGAAGGGGCAGAGCGAGCGAGCGAGAAGGGGCAGAGCGAGCGAGGGAAGGGGCAGAGCGAGCGAGCGAGAAGGGGCAGAGCGAGCGAGCGAGAAGGGGCAGAGCGAGCGAGCGAGAAGGGGCAGAGCGAGCGGCGAGAAGGGGCAGAGCGAGCGAGAAGGGGCAGAGCGAGCGAGAAGGGGCAGAGCGAGCGAGAAGGGGCAGAGCGAGCGAGAAGGGGCAGAGCGAGCGAGAAGGGGCAGAGCGAGCGAGAAGGGGCAGAGCGAGCGAGAAAGGGCAGAGCGAGCGAGAAGGGGCAGAGCGAGCGAGCGAGAAGGGGCAGAGCGAGCGAGCGAGAAGGGGCAGAGCGAGCGAGCGAGAAGGGGCAGAGCGAGCGAGCGAGAAGGGGCAGAGCGAGCGAGAAGGGGCAGAGCGAGCGAGAAGGGGCAGAGCGAGCAAGAAGGGGCAGAGCGAGCGAGAAGGGGCAGAGCGAGCGAGTAAGGGGACAAACAGATGCAGCAGTTAAATTCCTTCTTAAGCAAAACTCGATCTAGTTACATTATACCTCCTCTTCTTAATATACCACTGCCAAGGACACGTCCTACATTTATACAGATCCCAACAATATGGTGTATACGACAGGGACTGCTCTATCGTCTATTGCATAATACCGGATAAGCTGTTCCTGCATTCTCCTATATTAAATTGCCATTGGTAAGAATAAAGCTGATAAAATGCAAGATATAAATAATGCATATCCCTCTGGGCCACACTAAATACTACACCTACAAGGACTGCCATACAGATGGCAGAGTGATATTAGATGCCAAATGACATGTACTTTCAGTCACTTAATGCCATTTAAAAATGTATCATGTCTATTATCCCATCAGAGCGTTACTACAAGGAGCCGCTCAGGGACACGTTCTAGATGTTGTAGTAAGAGGCACATGAAGGTCAGGCATGAATAACCTGCAGTACAATACAGGCAGCAGCGCATGAGAAAGCAGCTCTCCAACATCCGAGGAAAAGTGGCATCTCCTATCACCAGCTAGATCTTTCTTATTCACAGAAAAATCACCGTCCATATCAGGTTGGGGATCATTGAATCCATCAGAGGAAACAATTCTAAGGACCCGACTTCTATTTCATTGTAACTTTTGTTATCACTGCACCAGCCAGACATACTGTATCAGCAAGGTCTAAGGATGGCCCCACAAGCATTGCTTAAATGTTGACTGAACTCACCAATGTCGGCAGTACTCTACCTCGAAGACTGAGGTCAAGTAAATGAAGGCTCGATGAGTTGGACTTCAACATGCCCAATTCTTTTGTTCTTGTGGCACCTTATCTTCCCTAAGTGTTGTCGAATTGCTCAGACCCCAAATGATCAGGAGAAAAGGGAACTTTTATCCCCCATTCTGAATGGAGCGGTGATGAGGCAGCGCCCGCACTGCTCCATACATTCCAATGGGAGCGCTGGAGACGGGCCATTCTCCTGATCAGCAAGTTATTCCCGATCCTATGGATAGGGGCTAACTTGCTTTTGTGGGAAAACTAAATACTAGTATATTGTAGGTTTATAACACATTCACCTAGTGTGTCCTTACTTATTCACATGACTACTTTACTAGGGAGACACTGGATAATCTTGCTTGTACGTTCTTTGTGTCTTTTTATAGTGTTTTGCTGTTTCACCCAAGGTTTTATGCCCATGCTTGTAACTAGTGATGTTGACAGAAGTTTATTATCCAGGTTGCAGGCTGAAGTGTTGATCTCCATAGAACACCACACCTTCTAGATACTCTCACAATGTTGACTTTTCCCACATCCCTAGCATGACATCTGTATAACTATCCTACATTGATGACACAGTTTATACACCTCTTATTGAAGCCATGGAACCAGCAGCAACCACAGAGATTTCTTTATATTCCTGCCATTGGTACTTAAGGAGTAACATTTCCAGGAATTCTAGTCCAGCCAATAACACATCGGCCTCCATCACATGCAAACTGGAAGAGATTTTAAAGCATAAGTAAACTTTCCAAACTTGTGATTTTTTGGCAGGTTTTATGACATTAATAAATCCATTTTGTTTCCCATTTCTCTATTGCTAGACAAGGCTGGATTCACACTAGCGTTGGAGTCTCCACCGTAGAATCTGCAAGCAGAAAACTCCTGCAAGGAGGACTCTTTATCTCCTCTGGTTTCAATATAAAACCCGAGGAAACCTGGTGACAAAAATAGTGATAGCTCAGCAATGGGGACAGCAATTCACATGGGGGAAGTACTACTGGATTCAGGTGACCCTAACCTATCTGGACACGGGTGCTATGCCGAGTTCTGGTGACAGACTCCCTTTAAAATACCTTTGGCTAGGCACAGCTGTGTCTTCCGTTCACTATAATGGAGGATGACCAACTTTAGTGCCCACTGCCAGGCTGCAAACCGCCTAAAGACTAAGGTTCTCAGTATTAGTGGGGGTCCTAGCAGAAAGACCCCTACAAATAATAATAAAAAATGTGATAGATTTATAGAATATCGATAGGTTCTATATAGGGGGAATTTTTACTCATTGCAACCTTCTAGTATTTGTCTAGAAGATCACCGCTTGCTGCCAGTGTAGAATGGGCAGGGCAGGCGCGTGCCCCACCTTAGGTCCCAGATTTTCTACAACATGTTCAGCAGATAAACAATGCTGACAGCCATCAACCCTGATTCACTACTAACTAGCACATGTGGTTCTGCTGAGTATGCATGTTGTGTCTGCAGGCTTTATGATTCATTCATACAGCTGACTTACAACTTTTTTTTTTTAATCCATAAATTCCACCCTCTTCTTAACGGCGCTCTAGTCAATTGCCCACTCTACGTACCCCTTGAACCTGCTCTGATGTAGCAAACAGATCTCCTGCTTTGACCACAAAGCTTCATTTTTGGTTTAATGTTTTTTTTTAACCCTACCGATCACATGGTCGCTACACTGCAGCGTGAAATATCATGTGAAAAAGCCCAGAGCATAAGTGTAAGGCAAACATAAAACTTTTCTATTATCACTGTGAACGTCTAATCTGAAGCCAGAAGGCAACCTAAATGGCAGCTAAAGCGCCTCCACCCATGGTAGAGCCGTCTAATGAGGCAGAATAAGCTGCATTATTAAAATGAATTTACAGCTCCCCTTATAAGCTGCAAGGGGTGATGGAGCAGTAAAGCCTCGCAGCTGCTGATATTCTTCCATAACTAGGGAGGACTGAAGAATCGCTCTCATTCCCCCTTCCCTACCAGCCTGAACTTGTCATTATTACATCTCGATTAGGTTCTCGAAAATTGTTGGAAACGTTGAAGTTCTGTTATACCAAAGCCAATCTCTAAGCAGAGGACAAGGTCTTCGTAGCCTCCTCCTGCCTTGGCTGGTGGCCAGCAGTACATTATTCCACATTGTGTTGGAAGGTTGGTCTTCCAGGAGATGCTGACCATTCTCGATTTTAACTAAAATAATAAGTCATCTCCCTCTAGCCCCCTCCTATAATGTAATGAGAAGAAGAAAAGAAGATCACTTATCACAGCAAGGAATAGATTTGTGTCTTTAATTACTGGAGAAGATGAATAGGACGGCGGCCACCTTTATGCCAGATACACAATATTCTTTTATTCCTTTTGTTCTTTAACTGCTGCTATTAAAATATTCTTTACAACTTAATTCATTTCTGTATTATCAGAGCAATTACTCATCTGGCATTAAAATCTTATAAAGTGGACTATTATAGAGTTTTCTTCCCGGGAACAGAAGAATTTGCAGCAGCATATTCATCCCTAGACCTTCACATGGACTAATTCACACATTGTTCATGGATGTGGAGATGTCTCCAGCGACAACTGAGGTTCAGGAATCATAAACCTTACTTGATATGACATCCAGCGGGGTTCCCAAGTCTTGTGTGTGAATGGAGCAGTAGTGCACATGCATTACCAGTGACCACTGCTCCATTCACTTCACCGAGACTGATGGAGACAGACAAGTAGAGTGCTCTGCGAGTCCACAGAGTAATGGCCATGCATTTCACTGCTGCTACCTACACACAGGGGACACAGAGACCTCTGTTCTTGTGACCACTTGGGGTTGAAGTTGATGGAGCTCAAGTGATTTCACACTATTCTGTTGATACAGGACAAGTGTTGTTAGTACACACCGTGTAGGTCCGAATAATTCGGGCTCTGACCTCTTAATTCTGATGTACAGCAAGAGGTCCCATGTGCCAGACTTGAAAACTATACCAGGCAGAGATTGGGGTAGATTTCAAGCACAGCTCACACCAGTTTATACCAAACCAGTTGGGCCAGAGCGTCCCTGCCCAGATCCGCTTTTATCCCTGCCCACTTTTTGGAAAAAAAGGCGAGTAGGTTGGAAAGTAGATAAAGTGAGCATTTTGGCGCACATGGCCATTTTGTGCCAATAAACTGGCATGGTAACTTTAATAAATTTCACTGTGTTATGCATCGTGGAGGGCTTGAGGGGTTGGTGTATATATTAAAGTTCAAAGAACATCTATGCCATACTTTAGATCATTTGATCACCATGAACATGCACTCTCGGCTGAGCCACCTCATTTATTTCATCTGGATGAGAGGAATACCCTATTACCATACTCCTTGAACATGCATATATCCACCAAGCATGATCCTTCAAGAAAGACTTGGGACATAGCCATGCACAGATAGTTGGTCAGTCCCAGTAAAACCAGGTTCGGACTTTCACCTAATGTGTAGCACCTTAACACAATGCAGCAGATTTTACTGAGTGACTCAGGGGATGTTCTCAGCTCCAGAACACAGATGGACTACAATGATCCAGATACATTGACTACATCGGTTAGAAAGACTCCTTTACATAGCATTTTCTTGATGATTCAAGCTTTCATGGATAATTAGAACAAAATCTTCTTGCTCGCTGGACAAAACAGAATAATTATCAAATATAGCCGGGAAACTCATTAGGCAAGGATAAGACGACAAAAGTCATTAAAGGCATCAAACAAAAAAAAAAATCTATTTCACTTTAGAATTAAAATGTTACATTCATTAGTTACTGAATTAATTTTGCTAATGATATGGAAATAAAGAATTAAACTTACACATATATATGTTACACACACAGCCAGCCAGACAGGCGTACACACACACACACATATATACACACACACACGTTTTAGGGGATGAGTACATAACATATTTTATTTATGTAGTTGGGTGTGTTGAGAGACACCATGTAACTAAAAGAAGTGTTCATCAAACCACCAAGCAAACCTCAAAGAAAAACACTGAAAAGAGAAATATATTATGTACCAAAATCACATCTAAGACCTCAAATGATAAGTTGAACCAAACTGCAAAGTGGCTACAAGATGATAGGAATGGAGTAAAGTTTCTTCTCCTACAGTACATTGCTGGTGTAGACAAATACAGTAATGGGCCAGCGGGGCCGAGGTATAAACACTATTACCTTATTTACACCCCGTGTGCTGTATAAGCGGTGAGTAACGCTGCGGCAGTAGCAGGACAGTGACTATGCAGTTTTATTACTGCCGGTTACCTTGCCTACATCACTGTGGGGTCTGGATGCTGGATATGCTTTGGTTTAGGGCCGTGATGGGTAAGCAATGCAGACTCAGAGATCACTTTGAGCTTCAATGTACCAATGAATACTAAAATAACAAATCAAACATTTTATAATAATTTTTTTTTTTTTTTTACAAATAATTTATAAAAAACCTTATTTAAATCTTGTACAATTTTTTTTTAATGTATAAACCTATAACCTTTGAAAACTCTTGTCCTATCTTAATAGACATAAGCAGTCCTACATCCTGCAAGATCTTCTGTATTGTTTCCTTCCTACAGGCAAGTGGAAAATTCCAGTCCGCCTCCATAATAATTAAAATGACACGGTGTAGATGAGGGAACAGGGCAAAAATGTCTCCTAATTACATAGAATTCTTCCCTAACCAAGGACAGCTCCTTCACAGTCACGGAGATGGAGAGAGGCTGTGGGAAACGCTATATACACAAGGTCATGAAAGACTAAACCTAAACACTCCTAACTGTGCATTTATAAAAACAGCCGAGATGTCACAAATACAGTGGATGTGTATAGATGTATCCGGAGGTTCTCTCAGATGTGGGCAATAAAATCGTGGTCACAGGTTTTTATCTTGACTCCCTTAAGAAGTGATATAGATGACCTCTTCCCAGCCTAAAATGGCTGCCTACAGGAAACAACAGTACTCCACTGCAGAGCATGTACAGATACTGCAGCTGAGCCCCATTCACATGGGGACTCTTTTAAAGGGAATATATCAACCAGAGGTGAACACAGGACTTTCCAGGGGTCGGGGATTGGTGGAGCTACCCACTTAGTATAATACTCAGTGCCCCAACAGTATATTGTCCCTACACATTATAATGACCCTCTTAGCTCAGCTCCCACACCGTATAATACTCCAAGCTCAGCTCCCACACAGTATAATACCCCAAGCTCAGCTCCCACACCGTATAATACCCCAAGCTCAGCTCCCACACCGTATAATACCCCAAGCTCAGCTCCCACACCGTATAATACCCCAAGCCCAGCTCCCATACACAGTAAAGGGTCTACGGAGAGGGCGGCGAGTATGCTTCTCAGGACTCCTCACTCTTAGGACCCCCAGTTCTTATTTTCTGGCTCCTGGTGCCAGCACCTGGTGAGAGAACAAGCAGGGAATCCTAAGAGCGGCGAGTACTGAGAAGCATACTCACTACACCCCATCAGTAGTGGGGCTCAGTAACCAATGATCCGTGGCTCTCCTGAGATTGATGATAGCAGGACAGAGTCAGCAAGGGTGCGGTTTTAACTGTGAAACCTCTGTGCACCCCTGGTACTAACTACATTTTTAGTAATAAAAATAGATACTGACACTTTCTCTTTTTCCAATAATTCTATATATTAAAGTGTGTATATGGGGGTGGCTGTCTAGGCCAAGCTGCCGCCATCAGCATTTTGAGAAATACTTTACAGAAAATACTTTACTTGGACATCTGTAGTCTAGAAACATTGACTTTTGTGGGAGAGAGTTATAGACTTTCTCTGTGACCTGTGCAGAGCAGGGGATGAATGGTGCATCCTGTGTTAGGCCCGGTTCACATCTGCGTTCGGGTTTCCATTCAGGGACCCCCCCAAACGGAAACCTATACGCATAAAAAAGCGGTTTACCTGGGAAACCCGCGGACCCCATAGCCTATACGAAACATGCGGAGAGGAAAGTGCTGCTTGTAGCACTTTCCTCTCCGCTTGCTTCGTGTGGAAACCAAGCGGAAACCACACAGACTCCATTATAGTCTATGGGGTCTGCGGGTTTCCCAGCTAAACCGCTTTTTTTATGCGTAAAGGTTTCCGTTCGGGGTATCCCCAAGCAGACTCCCCGAACGGAAACCTGAACACAGATGTGAACCGGGCCTTATCTACATATGGACAAAGCTATTGGGACCCACCTCTTATTCATTGAATGCAGGTGATCCATTCAGTCCCATTGCCACAGGTGTATAAAATCCAGTCCCCAGCCATGCACTCGCATTTACAAGCCGTGAAAGAATAGATCATTGTAAATGCTAGCATAGTACTGTGATAGGATGTCACCCCAGCAAGTCATTGTGTGAAATTTCTTCCCTCCAAGATATTCCACGATCACCTATGCGAGATATTATTAAAAGGCAGCCATCTTGCCCAAGCTGCTGTTAACAGCAGTTAGAAAAATGCTTTACAGCAGCCATATGGACCACTAGGCATGCTCTGTGGCCTGTTGAGAGATCAATGTGCAAGGTCGGAAGGAGACAAGCTGTGACCATTATTAATTTTATACTGGAGTGTTCCTTGGGCTTTGCACTAGGTACAACATGGTATATCAGTTCTTCCTAAATTATTCCTTTAACTGAGATCCTTAAAAAGAATTTGTCAGCTGAAAAAAAAAAATATATATATATATATAGTTTAAATTCAGTTTTTAATATTAAATTTCTTGTTTTTGAATTTTCAATGATTTTTTTTTTCTTTTTAATTTCCATGTCTTAAAAAATATTGAAATGCTGCAGCTTTTACTCTGGCCCAGTGGCAGTTTCATATTCGACTGACACTTCCTGTTCTGTAGAGATCCATTCTCACCAGTCATCTCATTTTCACAAGCAAGGTGAGAGCAAAAATGAATCACCCACATACTGTATCACACAGGATCCACCATTCACAATAAGCAATGGTCCCAGCTCCCCTTCTTGCACAATGACCACATATCACAGAGCATGCCGAGAATACTCTACCATGGACGTCTTTAGACCACAGGTTCTTAAGGTCCATGACAATGTTCTATACATAGCATCTCAGGCAAGAAATAATCATGTACAGAAAAAAAAAATAAAATTTGCACCATTAAAAAAAAAAATTGAAAAAAGAAAAAAAGATTGTCTATCATTATTTAAAGGGGACTTTATCACCTCCAACAACTTAAATTCTTTCCAATTCCTTCCAAGAACCCCACGCCCCACCACACACACACACACACACACACACACACACACACACACACACACACACAGTCCGAAGGATAAGCCATAAAATATATATGCCCAGCAAACCCTTAAATGATCAATAAAGGGTGAAAACATTACAAAAACACCACAAAAACCATATCAAAATTGTACATAGAAAATAATAACTCATAAAACTGTACACTAGGCCAATACAGGCAAAATACTCAGGCAACATTGCTGCAAAACCGCAGTCTGTACAATCAATCCGAGGAGGACTTCTCTACAGGACTTGTGGAGGCTAATGATTCTGACCCTAATCTAATGCGGGAAGAAAGACCTACACATTTCTGCAGATCTAGGAAATATTCATGTCATGTGCCAAGCAGGTCTATAGACTGATATAAATTACATTTAACGACAGGAGAACACAGAAGCATTTGGCTCACCAATCCAAGACTCAAGAACTTTCAAGGTCATTCAACTTGAGGTCTATTTCTTCACGATTTCTACTGAATTCTGCTGTCTCGATTGAGGTTACAGGGTCTGATGGACTTCTGCATAGTTAAACGTGTGGGTTTCTTTTTAATGCTTCCTATTTAATCTGTCAGCAGCATCTACAAAGAAAATCCTACTGTATACTTGTAGGACATGTGCATGGTGGGCTTAGAAGGTTTCATGTGGTAAATACTTTAGGATCAAGACTGTTCAAGATGTTCCTAACAAAATTGTTTTTCTGATGTTCTTCATTTAGATAAGGAACACCGTAACCTCAGGGGCTGCAGATCAGACAGTATTATTTGCACATGAGTACAAGTACGTAATGTTGTAGGATATGGCCAACAACCCGAGCTCATTACTCTCAAGGTTCGGTGCTGGGTCAAATCTTATAGTTGGGTTACAATGATCTTTACAGGGGTATATCCATTTTAGACATTTACGGCATATGCAGAATAAGCCATGAATATCTGATATTTCCAGAACAAGGTTCCCGACTCCCATCCCTCCTGGTAAAGCGGCTGCAAGAATGGATAAGTGGTCATGCATTTGTGGCCCTCTCCATTTTTTCCATCCTGCAATAGGTGCAGATCCACTTATTCAGATGCAATTTTTTGTTTTTTCCACTAACCCCCAATGATTGAGAGTAATCATTTCTGTTAGTTTTAGTATATTCATACTCTCTACTGTCAGGTGGGCGGTCCTGAGCTACAGCAGGTAGACAGGAACCGCCCACCTGACAATGGAGAGTACTCTGCTGAAACAGAAATGATTGCTCAGGAATGGCGGGGGGCTGCAAAAAAAAAAAAAAAAAGTCTCCAACTGCACTGAATCAGTGGAGTGGCAACTACTGAAGGATGCAGAGTTGTTGTTGTTGATGGAGGTGGAGTGGCAGCTCCACTATAAAGCAACTAAATCACCATTGCAAGGAAGTACAATCCTGATTTTTAACAGAATTGGGAAATCAGATTTTTTTTTTCTTGTTTAGGCAAGCCCATGTAAACAAAAGGAGATGTAGTTGGATTCAAAGCCATTACCCCAGTGCTCCAGGGCAACAAAACTAACCACCGAGACCCCTTTTTTTTCCCTCCAGTAGACTAGAATTTACATCACATCTATAAAAAAAATTTCAGCTATTCATTTTAATCAAACAGGAAGATGAACAACCTCTAGGACCAATTAAAGTAAAGCAGGGTCAGCAACCTTCTCATTCCAGCTGCTGTGAAACGGCAACATTCAGCCTGCTCCATTCTCTTCTATGTGAGTTCCAAGATTGCAAGCTGGGAGTTGTAATTTCAGCTTAAGTGCCAAAAGTTGCTGACCCTTGGAGTAGGGTCTCCCATCCCAGTAAATGGCATTAAAGAGAATCTTTCACCACCTCCACCAAGTCCAACTCTTTACATCATTTTATATTTAGACTCTGTATTGTCAGGTGGGCGGTATCAGGCAGGAGCAGGCAAGAGGGCGGGGTACTGTTTGCCTCTTATTGGAGCTCAGAATCACACCTCTTTCCTGCTCTTGCCTGACACTGCCCATCTGACAATACAGAGCCTAAGTAGCAAATTGGGCACCAAAACTAATTGTACTGATGGCTCAGGAACGGTGGGGGCTAGAGCAAGAATTCCAACTGTGCCAAAAAAAAAAAAAAAGGAGCTACACACTACTCATAATAGACTAGAATACACTTTGGATCATCGGATCCTTCTATCATCCTTACAAAGAGATATTCCTTTCATACACTGCTTGACTTAGAAGAAACACTGCTGCACTTTATCCATTACAGCGTTAAAGCGGCGTCATGTGACCGTGCTTTGTACTTGTGAACCGAGAGCAAGGCAGGTGGTTTGGACTCCGCAACCAGAAATGAACGCACACGCGGTAGTTCAAGAAATGAATATATATTTACTATAAGTTAATAAAGGCTATTTGAAGGTAAAATGACAGGGATAAAGACAAGCAAAATATACAATATAGCATGAACAATTTCAAGGCAAATTCTGCAATGGTTTCTACTTTTACTCTGTCCACTTCTGCAGTATGGACACTGAATGAACAATATACTCAAAACTATCCCTAACTGACCCTGACATCACATTTGGGTGCACCCCCTTTTCCCCAGTGGTCCAGGTGGACCGCTTACAGTCAGTAGAAGCGCGCGGTGGGGCCCAAAGTCGTTCCTTTCTTTTATAGTGAAGCGTCCTCTCCTCACTGTTATCAGGATCTTGGGAGAAATGAACTCCTCTTTAACAGGGAAACCCAATGAATGCAATGTAATCCAACAGCAGATTCCACTCAGCACACTGACAGTCCTGCCGAATCCATACACTGAGCTGGGTTGTAAGCCGGGGTTTAGCAGGTGCTGTCCAGTACATCAACAGCACTGCGAGTCTCTATCTGTGGTATCCATATACACAGTCACAATGTCAGTCTCACTGATCAGCCACTGAGCACAGTTTCTTTCACGTGGACTCACTAGTCCTGTTGTCTCTTTACACTCTGTTTGTCTCTGGACCAAGATACAGCTTAGCTGTACAGAAAAATCTCCACACCAGTTCAATACAACACTTGCCAAGATGGCTGCTGCTCTCTGTCTCGTCACTTCCTGCTGCTCTGCTCACACTCTGTCTGCAGAACAGGCAAGCTGACATAAAAGGGGGGGGTCTCACTCCAGCATCATGTCACAATTACAATGGCTGCTGTCTTAAAGGAACAGAATCACAGAAATACATTCAACATTAACAGTTTATACAGACAAATGAAGCTTAGGACAACATTGGCTGTCTCTTACATATTTGTGGCTGGCTTTGAGGTTGTGTTGCCCGTGCTCATCAATGACATTTTGTTAAGCTTCTCACGTCAGGAAGAACAAGTTAAAGCTTGTGGTTGTCACGTCTCTGCGGTCCTCTGTACTACACGTCTACATAATTGTCATCTATTTGCTCCAATTATACAACCGATAAATGTAAGGCTCCTGCCGACCCAAGGGGCAATGATCATTCCTAGGAACGTTCATTCCTGATCACTGCCCTGCTTATTGTCTGCCTTTACATGCAATGATCATTGCTGCTATATGGAGATGCAAAACGACAACTCCCAGCATACCATGATGGCTACCGGGTATCAGAACATGTTAATTTTGCAGTTGCAGCTTTGCCTTAGTTGGAAAGCAACTTGTTGGTGAACAGAGCTTAGTCCGAAATATAGCATTTGGTGGGACCATTGGTAACTCTCCGGTCAATGCATGTAGCTGTATGCCTACATGGCGGAGCCAAAGGTATACCAACATGTGTCAAAAAGGGCACATGAACTGGTTATGAACTCCTGACAAGAAATGCAACGACGGGAGAAGCTCCGATTATCTGCAAAAGTCTGCCCTGTACTTTCCAACATGTTATGTTCACGCATTTCTATAGACATTATACAAAGTTATACACATTCCAGCTTTGTGGATAACATTTTTGGCTATGCCTATGTATTGCATGTGACATTGCACTGCACGGGATGTGAAGGTGGCAGCAAGACGCTACGGCCACATTACTCACTACAATATCCACTTGTTATACTGAAAAAAAAACACAAACTTTGTTCTGTAAGAGATCACTAATGTGGGTGAAGACTTTTTTTTACAATGTGAGGGATGACTAGTATTAACTGGTATATTTGTATGCAATACTGTGTAAAACTTTTAGGCAGGTGTGGAAAAAATGCTGCAAAGAATGCCTTCACAAACAGAAGTTTATTTAGTAATAAACTGAAGTCTGTCTGGGATGACCTGAAGAGACAGAAGGATTGGAGCAGCCTACATCCACAGGAGATTTGTGCTTAGTTCTCCAAGATGGCGGGAACAACCTCCCTGCCGAGTTCCTTCAAAAACTGTCTGCAAGTACCGAGAAGAACTGATGGGGGGCAAAGGGAAAAGGTTACACCAAATATTGATGGGATTTACTTTTCTCTTTTATTCATTCAGGTTCGAATCCAAGCAAGGACAGCATGTGCATGGGGTTTGTATGTTCTTCCCGAGTTTGTGCAGGTTTCTTCCGGGTACTCCGGTTTCCTCCCACTCCATAAGAATAAGAGAAATAAATAAACTATTAACACTTCTATTTGTGAAAGTATTCTTTCTTTGACGCACTTTTTCCACACCTTCCTTTTGCACAATACTGTATATGGTGAATTGATATCTCCATATTAAAGCTGAGTACCTTTGTATGTAAACTGGAATGGCTCACCAGATCGCTGTCTACTAGACTAGACTGACGTACATTAGGTTCACAATATTGCTGTGGTCTCCATTGTTAAGTCTGCTGGAGAACCTGAATGACGAAGAACCGCACCGCTAAAATAGTGGTTATCCACGGAGATCGGTGGACCCCATTGACGATAATGAGGTCAGCCGGTTGTACGCGGTTTCAAAACTGGAAGAGTCCTCCAATTTACTTTCTATGGCTAACACGGTACAACATTATACTACTGGCAGTTTCCTGTAGTTTGTGAGGTAAGAAGTTGGTAAATAGAGGATATAAGGCCCCTAGTGGACGTACCTGCACGGCAAATCTTTTCAAAAGCGGTGGGCAGTGACACTTTAAGGGACCCATGGAGGGAGCGGACAAAGTGAACCACCTGTAAATAATGGAACCATTCAGTACCTGGCAGGTTTTGGTTAGCTATAAGGTAGGCAAAGGACCTGAGTTCCAAGGTTCCAGGATCAACCATGTCCGCAATCTGGTAAAGACCAGCTTTAGACCACACCTTAGTCATGGCAGAGGTCAGGCTTTCCGGGAGAAGGGGGTTGTATAATATGGAGACCATAGATGAGTGCTGGGACATCAGGGAGAATCTAGTACGACAGGCAGACCAAATAGATCTAGTAAACCGAATAGGGCCCAGCAGTTACGAGGCAGGGGGAGCGGGGGGGAGAGCCAACCCACAGAAGCGCGTTAGGGTGCATGGGAGCCAGCCAGAGCTTCTCTATCTGCACCCATCTAGTATATGCTGGCATAGCCGACCAAAGTGGGATATGGCGCAAGTGGGACGCCCAATAGTAATGTAGCAGATGTGGGACGGCCATACCCCCAGACCCCCTATCCGCCAGCATAACAGATCTGGGTATTCGGTGTCGTTTTGCCTGCCAGATAAACTGAAAAATAGCTTTCTGCAGGTTCCGTAATTCTCCCTGAGGAATCGCAACCGGGAGTGTCTCGAAAAAATACAGTAGCTTCGGAAGGAGAGTCATCTTGACCGCTGCAATTCTCCCTAAAAGGGAGATGGGTAAGGGTTGCCATTTGTCCAATAGGGCTCTTAACTCACGAAACAACCGCGGGTAGTTTGCCGAATAGAGGGTCGCGTAGGAGGTGGATATATGGACTCCCAGGTAGCGGATAGAGGACTCCCACCACTGGAAATCGTAATTACTGCGGAGGAGAAGGAGAAGGTCCTGTGGAATGTTGAGTGGGAGTGCCTCAGTCTTTGCAGGGTTCACCTTGTATCCTGAGAGATCGCTATAGGTCTCCAGCAAGCACAACAAGTTTGGAAGGGTAGTATGAGGGGAGGTGAGAGTGAGGAGGACATCATCTGCGAAAAGAGAGACCTTAAATTCCTTATACTGGACCATGATCCCCTTGATATTAGGGTCTCGCCTAATCTTGGCTGCCAGCGGTTCAATGCAGAGGGCAAATATGATGGGAGACAGGGGGCAACCCTGCCTAGTGCCATTTCGAATAGGGAAGAAGAGCGAGGATGCATGGGGAAGCTTGATTGCTGCTGTGGGTAGGGAGTAGAGGGCCTGGATAGCTGTGAGGAAAGGTCCCGTGAGCCCAAACGCCTTAAGCGTAGCATGCATAAACGACCAATCTATGCGGTCGAAAGCCTTTTCAGCGTCCAGACTCAAGAGAAGGGCCGGGGTAGAATAATGATTGGCCACCTCCACCAAATCCACAGTCGTCCTGGTGTTGTCACCACCCTGATGACAGGGGATGAATCCCACCTGGTCCTTATGGACAAGCAGAGGGAGCCAAGCATTTAACCTATTGGCTAGGAGTTTGGTAAAGAGTTTCAGGTCCGTGTTCAGCAAAGCAATCGGTCGATAATTAGCACAGTCCTGCAAGTCTTTACCCGGTTTAGGGACCAATGTGAGCAGTGAGGAGAGCATAGTCGGGGGTATGGGGGAGCCTAAGAGGAAGGAATTGAAGAGGGACAATAGATGAGCAGAAAGTTCACCCTGGAAAACCTTATAATAATTGTAAGTGAACCCATCTGGGCCCGGGGCTTTCCCATTTGGGAGGTCCCTCAGGACCCCCTCTAGTTCCTCCCTGGTGATGGGAGTGTTTAGGGAAGTCAAGGCCTCAGGAGGCAGGCGTGGGAGACAACAATCCTTTAAATAGTCTTCTAGCAGTGTTGAGTCATCCCCAGGGGGTAGTGCTCGCGGGGGGGGTAAGCTATACAGCTTAGAATAGTAAGAGTGGAACGCCAGCGCCAGAGCGTCAGGGTGGAGTTGAAGGGTACCCGTGGAGTCACGGACAGAGTGTGGTGTGGAGGAGGCCTGATGATCCCTGAGGGTTCTTGCCAGGAGGGTGTGAGACTTATTACCTCGTTCAAAGAACCTCTGGCGAGTATAAAGGAGAAGTCGTTCCACATGGCAGGTCTCCAAATCACGGAGGTCAGCCCGTGCCAAAACCAAACGGCGAAGAACCCCCAGGGATGGATGTGTTGCCAAAGTTGTCATAAGGGACCGAATACGAGCTTGGAGAAGCTGTTCCTGGGCCTGTCTGTCCCTTTTAAGCCTAGAAGCCAATGCGATACAATGTCCTCTCATGACCGCCTTATGGGCTTCCCAGAGAATGGCAAGAGAGTTTACCGAACCTAAGTTGTCCCTAAAATAATCCATCAAGTGTGTGCGCAGGATCTCGAGGGAGGTCGGTGATTTGAGCAATGTTTTGTTAAGACGCCATATGCGATTTTTTTTTATTGCATAAGATACAAAAACAGTGCAAGAGAAAATCCTAGACTAACCGGCTACTAACTGGACAATACAACTTCCCTGCTATCAGGGTGAAGGCCTAGCACCTCAAAGCAGCGTATGGGTTCCTACTAGTAATCATGGCTCCCGCTAACATGACCTGTTCTTCCCCACACTGGGACCCTGTGTGTTAGGTTAGGGCTACTTGGGGTCTAAACGGTGACTTTTGCCAGGGCTGTCCCGAATAGTCTAAAAATCCCAGCAATGTAACAGGCTAAACAGGGTGCGGTGATTGCTCAAAACAGGCCTTCTGGTCCATTTCGAGGCAGTTCTGGGGATGGGGATTAAGTGTCCCTATTTTATGGATTGCAAAATTGGCAAGTAGGTAAGAAGGTCAATGTCGGTGTCCTGTGGAGATCGTGCTGCACAGAAATACAAGTCAATTCACGAAGTACATGTATGTCATGGTGGCTTAATGGACAAGAGGTTGTCTCATAGCAGACAATGGTTTTTCAGCTTGAAGCTTATAGGACAATCGGCTCCCATTATCTCCTATAGACAGCTAAATACGCCGAAGGAAGCCAGAAATAGATATACAAGTAATATATGTAATACAAGATGGTTCCCAATTCACAGAGGGTCAAGAAACGGGCGGAACCTCCTCTATGACATTCACATATCCTTTTGGGGCATATGGACAGGAATAGTTCTCACCCCCCCAACCTTTTATGGCACCTTTACCTTTCAAAAAGAACAAACCCCCTTAAGCATGGAAGAAATAGCTGGAATACAACATGTGAAATAGCAGTATAATGATGTTTTCCTATATATGCACAGTAATTCTGGGCTCCCCAGGCCACACGGATTAGAAAGCATTTCCTATAACTGGCTTTACAGTGAAACAAGTCATTGTATTACATGGGGTCTGGGCTTTCCAGGTCTAATCACAGTACATGTTCTTCTTCCTTCCTTGCACAATTCTGGAAGCTGTGGTGTTTTACTTCATATTCCCCATTGTTTGGGTTAAGAAATTGGCACTTTTCGTCTGGCACTCATATAATACCTGTTTATTACAGTCAACTGGAAACCTCTCAAAAAGTGAAATCACCAATCCATCTTAATAAGACCGACAGACCTCAAATTTCTATGGTTTCCTATTCTGCATAAAAAAATCAAATACAGTGTTACTAAGCAAATTATTAGGGAATGAATTGTGATGAATACAGGCTATTATAAGGGGCTCTACGCCCATCCATACCAATCCATGAACTGTGTAAAAGGGGCTGCCTGAGCTAAATTACTGCTGGGGTTCAGGGCAAAATAAAATAAATTTTACTCATCTACATCCAATCCTCTATTCGGGACCCTGTTCTCTCTGATCCACAGACTTTTGGTTTCAATGGTGCAGAAAGTCAGAATGTCACTCAGCGGTCGCATGCTGGATATCGGTGACATCACCAGTACCCAACATATAATAATTTAGGCCTCATATGCTGCACTTGCAACCCCAGCAGTCACTAAGCCTTGCCCATTTTTTGGAAAAGTACTAAGGGTGACATAAAAGGTTGCAAGTTTAAAAAAAAAAAAAAAAAAAAAGTTTTTAATATTCTGCCACAGGGAAATTAGAAGTTTCCCATATTGGGTTTTTGTTCTTTACCGTTTTCTAAACCACCGCTTGCCGTAAGAATTGTGGTTTATGTCACAATTCTTTTAAGCAACCAGACAGTATTTCAGTGTAAGGCTGAAATCACACATTCAGTTTTTGGTGCAGTTTTTTTTTAAAGCCAAAGCCAGAAATAAATCCAGCAGTTCTTCCTTTTTATTTCTCATTCCAGTTAGTCACCTCTGCCTTTGGCTCAAAAACCCGCCCCAAGAATTACAACAAAATTTGCATGTTTGATTCCAGGATAAACCTCATATACGTAGTATAAAATAGAAAGGGGTAACCTGTACCCTCATGGAGGTGACCCATGGGATTACCAGCATCCCTTGTCACATTCCTGAGGCGTAACTGTGCCTAGTATCTGTCCATATCAAATTCTGCTCAGTGAGGGCCTGTAATTGGCCGTCCAAAAAGGCCAACATCACACAGGTCTTAGGAAAGATTCTGCCCCTGACCTGGTGACAGGGGATGACTTATGCTCTGGTTACAGGGGAGAATTTCCCTGTTCTTATTGGTTAGCGTGACCATGGTGGGGATGTTATAAGCCACTGAAACTCTGGGATTTGGGTCAGACTGAATTTCCTGCTCACTGTAGACGGAGTCCAGTAGGCGGTCCTAATTGGTGCCTTACAGTTGTTTGTATGCATGCTCATACAAGGATGGTTGTCAGTCATTGAGTCACTCCGCCTACTGGACTCCAACTCAGATCTGCCATCTATATAATTCCATGTGGATCCCTCTTTATGGTTTGGGATCTATCTGGCTCCTCCTTCTCTACAATATAATACTGGTAAATTGGACTGCATCATCGTAGTGACAAGTTTAAATAAAAAAAAAAAATATACAGTGTATATATATATATATATATATATATATATATATTTATTTATTTTTTTTATTAAAATTTATATTTCTAGATATTTTCATCACTAATATTTATTTATTTATTATCTAGCTAGACAGGCAGACCAGTTCATAATTGAAACCCTTGTCCTGGCCTCCATTAAATACTTCCCCACCGTACAGTAATGTCCCCGGTTACCTGACAACTCTGCCTTCAGCAGGCCAACAATAATCCGAGCCCGTTCCATAAGTCTTTCCCTTTGATGGCTGCAGCTAGTTATTAATGTTAATGGAGCAGCCTACTCACTGTTTATAGACGGAGTGGAGAGCCTGATGTCAGACTGAAGAGCCCTTCTCTTTGATCTCTGTATGACTAGTGACACACACGTTCCATTCATTATTTCTTTCCTTGCTTTTGCTTATTTACTGAGTCATAACCCACTGTACAGCTAAATGGGTATTAATACAGTTTATTAACTTGTGATTCTGCCTTAAGACTGTTTATATAGTTAGGTGTCCCCTATTGTATACTGTATTGTTAGCATGGACCAGACAAATCGTACATATGACATACAGCACAATATTTTAACACCACAGACTAGTTGAGGCATTATGGTTTACCTACTTTTTTTTCCTCTATCTCTGCATCAAAAATTCAAGTTTTGGCATTACAGGTTGTATGATTTTTAGATGGCACCATTTTGGGATGCATTTAAAGAGAACCTTTCACCACCTCCAGCAAGTCCAGTACAGTTCTTTACATCATTTAATAGCTGCTGCTCCACAGATTCCAGCACAGTTGGAATTTTTTCTCTAGCCCCCACCATTCCCGAGTAATCAATGAGGCTAGTTTTGGTGCCTGATATTCTATTTATGCAGGAGCAGACAAGGGGTGTGATTCTGAGCTCTGACACTGGCTGCCTCTGATTGGAGCTCTGAATCACGCCCCCTGTCTGACACTGCCCACCTGACATTACAGAGCTTCAGGCACCAAAACTACTACAGTGACCCATATGCATATGTAGGTGTCAGAGATGGGAAAACTAGTTTAGGAGTCCCAATGGGGACAGGGACTGATTTCATTGAAGACTAACAGTACAGCATTGCAGAATATGATGGTGATATAAGAAGCTGGGAAATAAGTTTATTCATTATTTTTTGGAGTTTATATAGACCCAATAAGATTATGTACAAAGGTGTATAACACCGTACACCATGGACACAGAAACATCATTACAAAAAGTTACAAAATAATTTTAGTTTTTTTTTTTTTTTTTTTAAACACCTAGAAAGTCTAAATCCAAAATAAGGTGTTTATCTCAGTGCGTCCCCGCCGGCTCCAAGGACAGAATGAATTGTTGCCTTTCTCTGTTCCAAACGAGCTCAGTCCCCCCCGCCTTGTTTTACAGCCTAATTTTGTAGAAACAACGCAGTAAGTGTTATGCCCAGAGAGGCATCAAGTCGAAACTGTCTTACAAGTATATACTGGTGGCCAGACTACTTAGGAGATAACAAATGAGGAGGTGTACGCTCGGGAACATCGAGGTGCCAGGTTCTGTGCCGCAATAACCACAGCGCAGGAAGAGATGATGGCAGAACGGAGAGGGCAAAGGGAGATCTTATTGATTTCATAAAGTACAACATTCGCCATTAAAGGGGTTTGTCAGGATATAGAATTATACTTAGAAGTAAAGCCATGTAATACAGCTCCTGTAGGTCTACAATCTGTATATCTTGAGGATGTATATGGATTTTCTATCCATAGATGCAGCAAATATAAACCCAGCAGATCCTGTTCAAAGGCAAAAAAGATATAAATACAGAGTACAGAGTACAGAGTACTGCCTTCACTCAGCTTTATTCGTAAGAAGCCAGACACTAGACAGACATAAAATGGTTAAACAGACATAAGATTTGTCTGACTCTGGCAAGAAGCTCAGATGTTCTCAGTACAATGTACTTAAAATATAGAGAAATATTAACATGTCAATGAAACTAGAACAAAAAAAAGAAAAAAAAAAAAACGAACAAAAAACATCTGGGCTTTGAGGATTAGTTGAGCAGTTGAATGTGATCTATTGTTCTCCGTTATCAGTCATTTAAGGCTAGTTGGAGCTCTCAGCGAGTAATGTGTTTTCTTACGGAGAGCACTAGCTGGTCTTACCCACAATGCTCCCTGGGAAAAGGTATGCAAATTAGTAGTCCGCCAATAGGTAGCTACACTGCAACGCAATGACTAAGAATTTTAAAGCATACCTAAACTTTCAAACAACTTTTGTTTTTCTGGCAGCATTTGTGCAGGAAAAAGTCCTGTCCAGAGGATTTTTGTCTCCTCTGGTTTTAGTTTAAAAAACAACGGACACCTGGCGGACCCCATCATAGTCAACGGGGTTACCGCTGTTTTAGTGGTCCACCTCTCAGTTCTTCAGGTCCCCCAACAGACCTGAACAGCGGAAAGGTGACGCTAGTGTGATCCTAGCATAAGTAAGCAAAATAAGTAAAGTTATAGCTCAGGCATTATAAAACATAGAAACTTGCTTCTGGTGTCATATAAAGAGGAGATTCTCATCTTTCATACAACTTTCTTCTCAGTTCTACCTTAATTTCCACTTATATTACTGGTCGAAAACAGTCAGATTTGGGATATTTATATACAGCTGTTCCCAATCTCAACTGTATTTTAAGCCAGTGATATAGTCCTGGGAAACATAAAATGTAGAAACTTTCTTCTTGTGTCACATGAAATATGACAAACTTATCTTTTAGCAAGTCTCTACATTTTATGTTTGAAATGAGCCCCTCACCCTTATTTTATCTGCATTACATACAAGCCCATACACCTTACACTAGGTTCACACTAGTGTTGTGGTCTCAGTCATTCGGGTTCACCAGGTGACCCACATGACGGAGAGCCGGATTATTAAACCGCGATTACACATGGACACCAGCGGACCCCACTGACTATAATGGAGTCTGCCATTTTCGAACTTTAAGCGGCGGAGAGAAAAGTCCTCCATGCTGGACGACTTTTCTCTCTGCCGATTTTCGGCAGTTTCTGCCATGGAGTCTCCATCGCAGACTTGGGCACAAATGTGAACCCAGCCTTACACCATGAAAGTTGTGGGAGCAGGGACAACTCTCAACAGAGAAGCAAGGAGAAGAATAAAGAAATGCAAATTTTCACAGAAAGGAACCAACATTTGTTAAAAGTATTAATGACACAAAAGTTCTTCAAAAAGTTTAGCTACACTTTAATAAAATTTGTACATTATTAATGGATTTTGGCTCCATTCCATGAAATCCTGCACTGAAATTAACTTTGTCAGTTACTTATTCTTTCCTCTTTTTCCTCTACTACCAGCAGAAATCCTCTCACTGAAATATGGGTGGGGGGCTCCTGTATTATACAGAGAAGTGGACACTGGGGGAGCACCACTTCAAACATCTCTCTCATGCATTATAAAACCTAATATAGGAAGAACTGCAATCTTGGTGGCGTATGAAAGCTGATAATCTCATCTTGCATATGACACCAAAAAATAATATACTGTTCTAGGTTTTTTAATGCTCAAGATATAACTAACTATTTGAAGTGACCCCTATCCAGTCCATGCTTCTCTTTATTATACAGGAGTCCACCCCTCTGCTTCTCCAGTGACAAGCAGTGAGAGGATTTCTGCTGGCAACAGAGAAACAGGAAAAAGGAGTAATAAGACTCCATGCACACACCCGGGTGCGTATAAGGGTCCTTGAAAAACAGAACATGGCTGCTTTCCATGGAAGTATAAACTAGAATGAATGAAACTGGACCACAAAACAAATAAAAGAACAGGACCCACCCTGAGTTTTGCAGCCAGGCTCACGATCATGTGCATGGGGCATAGAAATGAATGGGTTACTGTGCTATCCATTAAGAAAGACATAGCACACTGATAAAAACTCTGGTCATGTGCATGTAGCCTAAGGGTCAGAAAGTGGATTTAACGAAAAGGAGCCAAAATCCATTAAAGTAGATCACAAAATGTGTTAATGTTACAAAAGTTGGTAGAAAATCCAAATTTTTTTAGAACGTTTAAAAGGGTTATCCAGTTTCTACTATTAATGGCCTATCCTTAGGTATGCCCACCATCATTCCTTTCTATTCGCTTATAGGTTAGCATGAAGAAAGGAATACACACACAGATAAACTAACGCGTTTCCCACGCACAGCGACGACGCCAGCTCTTACTGACTTCTCTTGGGTTTGGAATACTCGCGATTCCTCACTCTAAGCACTACTAGAGTCAATGAAGCAGGTTTCTTAGGCCTTTTGGCTGATCAAGAGAGCTAGGAGAGAGGCATGTTACTTTACAGTACCCTTAAACAGCACTATGGGTGCCAATGTACTGACAAGACCCCCAACTATGTGGATATATGGTATAATACAATATACACATATTAATATATGCACAATTTTTTTTTTTTTTACAACAGAAAGATAGCATTTCACAATCTCCCAGTATAGCAGGCTAGTGTCCATATACCTTTGTACCTACTGCCAAAGCTGACTCAGAGCATATATTTGTCTCTGCAGTGTCGAAGTGTTCACCCATCTTGTACCCTCACCATTAAAATCAATGCATCTTTGTACTCTGCTATGAGACACAACCGGCTGCTGATTGCATTTAGGATTCTAAGAACTGGAAGGTACAGAGACCTAGGACATGCACTGTCCTGAAAAATATTAACTCAGCCGGTGAGAAGTCAATGGACTAAAAGTCTCATATCTAGGACAAGCTAATATAGAACCACACATACAGGCAAAATTGGAGCTCTCCCCTCTACAGAGTCGGAGTCAGTTTTGGATGAATATAAATGATTATTTTTTATTGGATTATCTAATTATTGATATTGTATAATTAATTAGATGCATAGTTTGTTACATATTTACTTTTATAGGCATAGAATCGTTGGCTTTCTTATGAATTAGAGGATTTTTACTGCTTCTAACCATTGATGAAGGAGTCGGACTGAGAAAGAACAGAGGAGTTGGAGTCGGTGCTTTGGCCTGATCACTCGACAGCTTTGCTCCCCAACTCATCACCAAAATCCTCGTCTATAACTGGCATTTACCAGCTCCATATACACACCTTTACCATCACCCCCACCAGCCCTCGGCTGCTTTGTTTGCAGTGACCCTGTAAATATAGATATTGATGCTTCATAATACTAGAAGATAGATTAAAATTCACCGAATATATGACAGATCCATAAAAATACCTGAATGGTCTATATTAGAAAAGCCTTCCATCCACAATAACCTTGAACATGACCTTCACACATTCTACCAGGGAAACTAATGATATTCCCCATATATGCCTTTGGCGGTTTTCCTCCCTGAAATATAATTTTCCAGTGCACGGAGCACTTCGGTATATTTGTGCAGTGCTCTGCTTGGTTATATTTAGTTTGTTGTTGAGACATTATATTACAGCTATTGGGAGGAGATCTGGGGGCTTCACAACCTCAACAATATACACAATGCTGTATACAGTAGAGTGCAGAGCGCTGGATATCTAATGCAAGTACCTGCAGCATCAATTCACCCTCATAAAAGCAACCTGCGAGTCCGATAATTGACTCTTCACTATATGTCTCAAGAAGGAGCGGATTAGGCGATTGACAACAAAATCACTGCCCTCATTAGCGCCCTCATTAATTGTCCCATCTGCTCCATCTCCGCTACCATTACCTTCTCTGTCAAGGTGTTTGGATAGGCTTATTATATCCTTCATACACAATTTCGTTAACTTACAGAATAGCTTGTATGGAGATAAGTCATGGTAAGAAGGCAAAAACCAGGAGCCGCGCAATGTGGATACATATGGAGACTACGCTAAAGCATCGGTAACACACAAGCACTGCTATAACACGGACTTTAGTTATGGAGGAGCCCTCCACTGACATGTCTGTTTTAGTAATGACTTATATTACCCATAAAATAACAATTCTAGATCCCTTTTTATGACAACTGTGCTGTACCTTTCCTCTGTTGCCCCTCCACGAAATTTACAAACATATTGAGAACTGGGTGTTGCCAATCCCATTATTAAATGGACATGTCTCTACAGTCTGATACTATAAACAAGCACAACATTGTCAAACTGATAGATTTACGGATACATTTCCAACAGAGGAAGAACAGAGGAACAGCACAAAACAAAGCTCTAAAGAAAAGATACTCCAAAATTTGGGTAAGATCACATCTGCATTGTTCTGTCATTGGAACAGAAGAGAGAATTAAACATGGACTGTCCAGTGAAGAACAACAATAGATCCAAGGGACCCCAGCAATAGATCCAAGGGACCCCAACAATAGATCCAAGGGACCCAACAATAAATCCAAGGGACCACAACAATAGATCCAAGGGACCTCATGGACTATATAGGGATCAGTCAGGTATCTGGGGTTTTTTTTTTTTTTTTTATTCACTTCTATTAGAACTTCTGTGTTTTTTTACAAACGCGGTAGTAATTAAAATCACATGTACAATGCTAAAAACGTATAACAAATGTCAACAGGAGTAAAGCGTATGATGGCAAGAAGCGAGGGACATATTGTCTGCAACAGTCCAGCACTTGGGAAGAAATATAGCAGTCCATATATGTCTAAAAAAGAAGAAAAACACCACCATAGCGCTCGTGTTTTCTAAAGTTCTGCTGATAGAAGCAATTCAAGATTTTAGAGTACCATTAAATTCCATGGTGCTATACATTATTATATTAATTCCATGGTGCTGTACACTATTATATTAAATTACTGGTGCTTTACATTATTATATTAATTCCATGGTGCTCTACATTATTATATTAACTCCACGGTGCTCTACATAATCATTCCACGGTGCTGTACATTATTATATTAATTCCATGGTGATATACATTTGAGGGTTTACATAAAATACACAAACAAGTACAATACTAAGAGTGCCCAACTGGAACAGTAGAATAGTAAACCACTTCCATACGGAAACATTTAGGGGCTGAGCTTGCAGGAATTATTTGTTTGCATATATGAAACTTTAATGGAAGCATTTCCTCTTTCGGGAACATTTCTCTCTATCCTAGGGGGACCAATTGTTAATATATTGCCCCCACCTTCCCATTACATGGCCCTCCGTTATAATTACACTTGAAAGGTCCAACCACTCATTGGTATTGCGCTGCCTGGATTCAGGCCAAACAACACATCCCAATGTACCCAAATATGCAAATTATATCTTCGCTTTAGAGGGGCCCAGTGCAGAATAGGTTTCTGTTACCTCCCTCGGAATAGCTGGAATTTACCGTCAGCTTCCTCTATTTCCAGATCTTTTTTTCAGAACAAGCCCCAATTCTAATTTTCCATGTTTTCTGTAGTTTATTAACCTTCTGTACCGAGATAAAACAGCTTCTAAAATGGTTCATAAAGCTCCGTATTGAAAAAGAACAGGCACAAACATATTTTATGAGATCAAACAAGCAGCTGATCAAGCAGTTTGTCCTGTCATACCGGCATCTGACGGAGGAAAATTCCATGTACTAACACCAGTCATCTTCCCTTTTCCACATGATAATCTGGACGGTGACTGAGCGCTTGATGCCGGCCTCTGCCAACAACTTTCAAGTTCCAACAGGTAGTTAAAATAAAAAAACTTCTACATAGGATCTGGTAAGGATGACAGCTAAGAAAAATAGGTTTTCTTTATGAATGTATAAAAAAAGCAAAAAAATAGACAAAGACATAATAACTGACATTATATGGGTATGCTATGCACCGTGTTGCACTGTATGGCAGTATATATGTGAATAGTGGGTATATACATACAAGGGCACTTCTATCAAGTAACTTGCGCCTATATTTTGCACTTATTTGCTCGGTGCTGATGCATTTGCATCTTCTTTCTCCCAGACATTTTTCTTCCCTCGTCACTTTTGCTTTATGGCAAAGAAAGGGAGCGTAGAATTTCTTTTCTCTCAGTATTAAAAACTTGCAACTATTTAAAAAGCTACAAATAAAAAAAAAAAAATTATATATATATATATATATATATATATATATATATATATATATATATATATATCTCTACACACACACACACACACACACACACACACTACAAATTGCCTGTGTATTCCAATTTGCCAGCAACACACACGCACAAAAAAAAATGTCCCATTGGTTCATGTTGCTCTATTTGCGATGCTGTTTGCACTGCACCCCCTGAACACAATGCTGTGATTATAGGTTACAATGTACTAATATATATAGATATATATATCTATATATATATATCTATATATATAGATATATATATTCCCATTACTTAAATAGGAGCGACGATGCATGGGCCGCCCGTCCACTAGCAGCTCCCAGCACCCGGAGGATACTAAAACACATAATCTGATTGGAGTCAGAGTGTCGGACCAGACTGATCGCATACTGATGACTTAGGCCAAGTTCACATCTGCGCTGGAGTCTCTGCTACAGAAACCACCAAAAATTGGCAGAGAGAAAAGTCCTGCACGGAGGACTTCTCTCTCCACAGGTTTCAATTTTGAAATGGCAGACACCCGACCTACGCCTGGTGGACCTCATTAAAGTCATGGGGTCCATTGGTGTCCATGTTTAACCACTAAAACAGCAGTCCATGTCTGTTCTTCGAGTCCCCAGCAGACCCAAACAACAGAGAACATTTTATTCTTCTGTAAACTAGCTGAAAAGGGCTTTAGGGGCGTTTCTTCTATTACTGGGGCTTCACTCTCTGCTCTACATAACCAGCCCTGGCAGGAGAAGAAACGTCCCTAAAGCCTTTTTCAGCTAATTTGGATAAGCATAAAACAGATTTTCATGAAAATCTGCAATGCAGGATAAGAAAGGCATCTTTGGAAAGTGCAGAAGCCGCACTACAAGGTATTGCCACTTTTTATTGATACCACTTTTCCTGCTGACGGACCTATTCCTAGATAGGTCATCAGTATAAAAATTTGATTTGGGGCCATGAAACCCCTTAATAGCAGCTTGGGCACAATGTCTGCTACCATAATCATGTACAGAATACAGTGGCACATCTCCATTGACCTATACATTTATTACAGTATATCAGCTCTGCTAGTAGAACCCGTGTATGTGACCGCTATCACTGAAAGATTACATTCTCATGGATGGATTACAAGTGACCAGCCATTTGGCACCAGGCTGCTGTATGCCTGAGAGAGATGTCACATCGCATTCACACAGCTCAGAAGATTTTCACCCGTGTTTATTTAGGCCCTTGGCAACAAAACCAGCAGCGAGATGACCCCATCTTTCATTCTGTTCCTGTTGCTGTCTATGTTTGATCTATGAAGGAATACATAGTAAAAATAAAATAAAATGCTGCAGAGTACACAGAATTTGTTACTAACTATGTCAATGTGTGCTATATTTGTGAATATATATGACATTAAAGGGAGTCTATCAGGTCCAAAATGCCTGCTAAACCTATAATAGTGCTGTGTAGGGGCCTTTAATAGGAGCAGAAACCTTTCACTGTAGCCACAAACCGATGCAGCATTGCAGAGGCAAATCATATTTTTATGGATATGCAAATCAGCACTACAAGTGCATCAGGAGGGGCCCCGAGAGGCCAGATTTACCTACAGACAGCCATGAGTGCTTTGCCTCTCCTCTGGAATCACTAGCCCAATGCTACCCCTATAGCTGCAAATCATATTTTCTGCCCCAGCTGTCTGTAGGCAAATCTCCCAAATAAGACCCCGCCCCCAAAGCACTTGCAGGCTGATTTGCATAAAGATGATCTTCTCTGCATTGCTTCATTTTTCTGTAGCCACATAAGGTATATTTCTGCTCCCATTAAAGGCCCCTACACGGTATAAATTTTGGCTTGGGAAGCATTTGGGACCTGACACACTCACTTTAATCTCCAATGGAAGGCAAACACAACGGGAGGGGTCTTGATGTCCAAAATTTTGCACAAAACAAATTTGTGACCTTTTTTTTTTTTTTACATACCCTGAATGCCAGGAAACTGGTGTACAGGGCATAATAAACCACCCCCAATGTGCATAGAGCCAAGCAGAAGAAGAAAAGCACAAGATCTTGAAAACCCAATGAATTTAGCGTAGAACTAAATCTTTCCCTTTTGTTTCCCCAATGTCAAATCTTTTCCATGTAAACTCTAAATCTGCAGTCAGAGATCAGAGAAGCGCATGACGTAGATTTCCTCTATGGCAGAGGTTGTTCTGTCTCTTAGAGCTTTACCATTGTGCATGTATTAATATAGTCACACAACAGTCCCGCACATACCTGAGCCCATCAGTCTCCTGCTTTCTAATACAGCCGCCTAGTCTTCTTGTCACACGGATGTGGAGTACAGATTAGAGACGCACTACCTGTCATATATACTAAAACCGGAGATGTATCCATTGCAGTGAAAGCGATTCATAGTAAGGAGGCTGCGTGTTGCAGAAGCATGCAGGAAAAAGTCATCACAATATTGTAACTCACCCTGACAGCTTTATACTGGAAGATAATGATACTGCCGAGGAGTCTGATATCTGCCACAAGACAGTTGTGAGCAGAATGGCGGCTAGATAGAAGATTCAGCATTTATTCACAATGACAACTCCTTTCCAAATGTCTCAGTATAACAGCAAAGCCTCATGTAAATGGAGCATTTCTCCAATTACAAGTAATTGCACCTTTTAGCGATACTATGACCGTACAATCTATCTTCAGCGCACAGATACATTGCACAAACTTTTTTGCATCTGCGATACAAGAACGTGGGGCCACACAGCAAAAACTGGTCCCAGGTTTTGCCACCCAGGACAGAAGAATCTTTGGTCTGTTTCGATCTCCATCTCCGTCCCATATCTACTACAGCTTTGCCTGCTAGCAATGGAGTTCCTCTGGAAAGGACAGTCTTGTACAGGGTCTTGCCACCAAATAACAATGAGGGTGGGATCAACCAGGACTGGCCTCCGTCTTTCCGAAGGCAGCCTGTCTTGCTTCTATGAAATGTACATCCTTGGCTACGTTATTTTGAGCATGAACCAGGTTTCCAGTAGTTTAGTGAAATGAAACAAGTCTGTGCACTATGGTCAGGCAGACTACTGTATAGACTAAACATGGACTCAAGGCCTAAAGAACACACAGGGGAGGAAGAGGGCTAAACACAGACAGATCAAGGCCAAATATGCACAAAACAACTTCTAATTTCTAGTATTCTGGGTTAATTATACGATATTACTAATGCAATTCTCCTTATCGATCTCTCCCCAACTGCTAACTAATATACATTTGGTAGGTGAGTAACAAGTAGAGGACAGATCAATAGTAATAGGACTGCAGGATCAGACTACACAAGGTTCGTTTTTGTAGTCTGTTGCCAAGGAGACACCTAGTTATGAAGACGTCCCAAACGACGGAGAGCTTGGCGCAGATGTAAACCTAGGTGATGCCACCATAGACCTTTGAAGTTGAGAGAATGGTCACTAAATGTTAGATATAATAAAGAATATAGCGAACAAGGTTCTTTTAGATCCATTCTTAATCACACTACGCAGCTGCTGCCTTCAGATAGTTTGGGCAATTATTTACCAAAAAAAGCTGGAAAGTGCTCAAAGTCTGCAAAGTGGGTCGATAAGGAGGATGAAAGCATTTGGCTATGAGTAAAGGTTACATACAGCAGTTTTGTTTACACGAAAAAGAAATCCTGCAAAAGCAAAAGATAAACTAATGATCTGTATATTCTCAAGGACAGTCCGTGGATCTCTGGGGAATTTTCCATGCTGCAATCTGTGCAGGTGACAGGAGATCATCCCTTCATTACTGTAAAGATACGGCATACGCTGCCAAAAACATCCAACAACTACTTTGTTAAAATGAAACACACAAGGCCGGGTTATATAACAACCTGTAGCCATAGTCAAAAGAAATGCAAGTGACCTAGTGAAGTCTACAAAAAAAAAAAAAAAATACAACATGGTCGGAGTTCTTGTGACTATTGACAAGGCCATCTGTGACCATGATTGTCCTGTTTGCAAGCAACCAATAGTCCTGGGTTCGAATCCTGCCAAGGACGACATCTACAAGGAGTTTGTATGTTCTCCCTGTGTTTGCGTGGGTTTCCTCCGGGTACTCCGGTTTCCTCCCACACTCCAAAGACATACTGATAGGGAATGTAGATTGTGAGCCCTATATGGGACAGTGAATGTCAATGTCTGTAAATCGCTGCGGAATATGATGTTACTATATAAGTAAGCTAAATAAATAAATAAAAATAAGTAGCACTGCCTTGAAATAACATTCCACTTCTAAAATCTCAAAAATCACTGGACAAAAATTTTGCTTCTTTGCACCATAGGCACATAAACACATGGCTCAATCTTTCTTAGCAATTGCAACTAGAAGTTACTTGGGGTTGCAATTGGACTCCATTCACTTACATTACTAAAGGAGTCGCAGGGCAAGCTTTGGCCATACCACAGGAGACACAGCCAAAGTCGCCATGAAGCCCTGGCATAATCATTGGCCTGTGTAATGGGGCATTTTTCCCGATCTTTCTTGGCTCCCAGTTTCTGTGAATGTCATGTGGTCAAACACTGATGTATTGCCGTATAACTAGGATGGTTCACCAGAGTCTTGAAAACTTGGGTTACAACTCTAGCAGAGAAGTGTACAGGTGTTACATTGACAACCTTCTAGGTTTGAGAAGAATCATATATTACTAACAAATAACTTACAAGAAAAGGAGGTTGTCAGGGTTTCAGTCCGGGGACTGTGACCGATGTTGCAGCTCATCCCCAGTGAAGTGAATAAAGCTGACTTCCAAAACCAGACACGGCCTATAGACACAGCTGCGGCTTTGTTACACACAATATGTATTATTGGCTTTTGTGTCGTTTCTCAAAGAATAAATACGTCCTGTTCTCTCTTTTTTAAATTATTGTAGGTACGGTTCTTAAAATTTTAATATATCGTGAGATCAGCAAGATCAAAATTATTATTCCAATGTATCCAAATTGAAAAACGAAAAACAGTATAGGTTAAAATTGGTTTGTACATTTTTATTTTTTTTTTTTTTTTTTAAACCACGGACACACATAATTTTCCATAGGAGCTGTATACACTAAACATTGAGAATTTTATTATATTTATATATTTTATTTAAAAAGGGGTGGTCTGGCCCCAAATAAGAGCTTTGATACTGATGATATATCCACAGGATAGGTCACCAATATCTGATCTGTGGGGGTCCCACACCTGTATCACATACAGATCAGCTGTTCCACCAGTCTATAGGCACTGGAAGCTATAACAGTGGACGGGGAGCATGTACAGGCTCTCCTATTCAAGTAATAGGAGCGGCCGCTGCACTTCCCCAAAACCAACACAGCGCAGTGGATGGGGATGCTGTGCCGCTCCTATTACTTGAATAGGGGAGCCTGTACGTGCTCCCTGTCCACTGTTATAGCTTCCAGTGCCTATAGACTGGTGGAACAGCTGATCTTTATGTGGTCCAGGTGTGGGACCCCCACAGATCAGATATTGGTGACCTATCCTGTGGATAGATCATCAGCATGAAAGCTCTTATTTGGGGCCCGACAATCCCTTTTTAAATAAAATCTATATTACTTGAATAGGGGAGGCTGTACATGCTCCCCACCCACTGTTGTAGCTTCTGTTACCCAGACTCTGCCCAAGTCTGTATGGGGTCCAGGTGTTGGGGTCCCTCAGATGATGACCTATCCTGTGGATATGTTACCAGTATGAAAAATTTATTTGGGGCCAGAAACCCCCTTTAAGGCTATTCGGAACAATAAAAAAGGTTGAAATGGTACACACTGACCTAGTATTTTTAAAGGCAGAGCATACACTTTAGAAATAAATATAGAACCTTCCTTAAAGCTCTAACCTGCTTCTAGATTTATCAGTAGCAATAATTATAAAAGTCTCCCAAAGGAGAAGAGGAAGCCAAGTCTTTAACACATCATTAGCATGGTGGTAGACGCTTGCGAGAAATTATGTGCGCTCTTTGCATCACAGTATCATCATCATCAGGGCTCCTTTCTGCCCGAGTCAACTACATAAAGATGCTAATCATCATTAACAGCAACAATTCATTCTCCGTAAAAACAAATTGCTGTTACAAGCAAGTGCCACCGCTCCATCGCTCATTACCCAGTCAATAGTGTCTGATGGATGAGACTGATAGAAGCCCATGTATTATCAGCACATCACATTGCCGGCGGGCCAGGATAAACAATGCCAGGATTTCGCCGGGTGAATGATTCTTAAAACACCTCAAGAGAAGTTTAATAAACATGGCATTACCGTTATATGTCACCGTGATCCTGGGAGTCGCGTCCAAATCTGCAGTTGACCTCGTTGACAGATATCCAATAGTTATTGCACAAAATACCACAAAGTAACAAGCCGCTCGCTTCTTCATCTTCTCTTATAAAATCCCTGTATTCAGTGTTCAAAGCTGGAAAGATTGCCGCTGAGTGCCGGTAATTTCATCCTAAAAAGAGAAGGACATCGGGATGAGAATCTGAGTTACTTGGATGGTTTTTTCTGTAGTGAATATGAACATATGATAAAAATAAACCACTAAAACTGTGACATCAATATCTATAATACTAGATACCAGTTTGTAGAATGGAAGAAAATATACAGACATTTTAATACATAAAAACACTGGGGGAATTTACTAACCCATCTGCACTAGTTTCTGCCATAGATGGGTGTAAATGTGGAGCCCAGGCCTTTCTTGTGCCACCACATTGGTAGTTCCACACCCTGTCCACTGATTTTAATGAAGGCATGCAGAGTGAATATGGCTGCCCTAGCACCCCTTGGCCCGGCAAATTTATTATAACTCGCACAGAAAGCGGGCTTGGGTTATACCTAAAATCTACACTAGCTGCTGCTGACTGTCAGATTTCAATTCTGGTGCAGCGAAGGAGGGAGCACCAGAGATACCAGGGAGCAAGCTTAAGACGGCTTTAACATTTTCTGTTGGCACTAACGACATTGTGAACAATGGACCCTAATAGATCCATCAAAAATCCCATTTTTGATTTCAATGGGATTTGTTCTGTCATCCTTTAGCATCTGTTTACATCAAATACAGGTCCATCATTTTGGAGAAGATAAGACCTTTTTTTTTTTTTTTTTTTTTTTTTTTAAACGGACCCTATCATAATGGGCTACCAATAGCAGTGTGAACCGACCCCAAGAAGTCTTTTCAATATTTACATTGTAGATTAATTCCATGGGGCTGTACATATGCAAAGAGCTTACATATATAGTACAAGAAACATGAACTGGCACAATGGGAGAGAAGACCCTAACCATGAAGGCTTACATGGGAAGCAATTTTAGTATAGAAGCTGCTGCTATGGTGGTGTAGTGGCCGCGGGGTTACTGAAGGTTTTAGACTTTCCTGCAGGTGGATTTTCAGGTTAAGGGGGGGACAGTCTGATGGTTAGGGTTGAGTGCTGCAGAGTATGGGGTATATGCAAGAGAAATCTTGAAGATGGCTGTGTGATGAAACAAACAAGTAAAAAAGAAAATGAGCATGGACAGGAAAGATTTTAAGATATGGGCAGAAAGCAAAAATTGTCTTTAGGGTTAGTATAGTAAATTAGTTGGCTATACAAAAACACAGAACTCCAGACATACGAACGATAAGTAGACTTCATACTAACAAAACCCAAGGTTCTGAAAATTTATCAGACAAGGTTAAAGGGGTGGGGGGGGGGGGGAAATCACCTTAATTTTAATACAATAAATACATAATCAGACATTAAAAGGTAAAATACCACCACCATCCAAATCACTCTTAGGGACACAGTGAACCTACCTTATTTTGTCTCAAAGTGCAACTGTACTCTCTTAATCCGTATACATGAGAGCTGCTTGGTACATACAGAGCATCCATTTTCACCTTTGGCCACTGCCCAGACCGCCTCTTAAAACTAAGAGTGACAGGTCCTCATGTGCGGTGACTGCAGGCAAAAATGGGAGTTCTGGCACATGTGGCCACTCCCCGGGTGCACCAAACCATTCATTTGCCTAGTGATTTGCTCGCCAGCAAAAGGACACGGACACAAAAATGAATGTTCACCATGTGACCTGTCCTAAATCAGCATCTAAGTGGCTTAGAAGTCTTTTTGGCGGTGATAAACATCTTAAATTATTTTATTAAAGGGGTTATCCAAGATCTAGAGATATTTGATACTGAAGACCTATCCATAGTAAGCACAAGGCATATTGTCATCTTCATGTGAGCACCTATAAATACGCACACTGTATGATTAACATACGCACAACATATTAACTTATTACTCCGAGACTTCATTCATACAGCACATTCAGCACACACAGCTTGGCTCATCTGCATTCTGGAAGTATTCTCTACAAGTCATAATCAACTGCTCCGCTATCATTTCTAGGAAAATGTCAAGCATCATTTTAATGGAGATATATCAAGTTTTATATTTCACTGCTCCAAACTAATCTATAAGCTACCAAGTGCCTATGTGGAGTGCAGCCATCTGCTTAAGATTGTCATCTGACTGCTTTTAATATAGTGGGAGATAAATCTACTGTTTGTAGAGATAATACTTAATTCTGCACAAGTACAAGGCAGGAGCACAGAGGGCTTGTTCGGGTTTGGATGATTTCTTCTCATTTTGTAAGTCAAGTGTGGTCTTTTTTTTTCTGGACCCTCATCCTAAGACATGTTTGCAGGTGGAGCAAATTGACTCGTTTGATCGTGTCCAAAGTTCCTGTGGAACCCACCATAGGAAATAAATCTAAAAGATGTGCCTTTCATCTATACCGAATGACAAAGCATGGAGTTATCACTGCGCACAGACTTTTTGGGAACCAGCTGCAAAGTAATTGTACCTAGCAATGATTATCTCCATATCAGCTTCTAATGGGGTTGTCTTCTGCTGAACCTTCAGGGCACACTACTATGTAAGAATCTTAGCCTACCAAATTGGTCACCGTATGTAAATATGGCCAGAAACAAAGACTTGGTTTGTGGCTGAACCACCATTGAAGAATCTTCTTCCAACAGAGTCATGCACGTTTGGATGTGACTGAAGGATCAAATATCCAACCTAAGCAGCAATACATGTTCAGTTACAATGTAAGAGAGTCGGATGTTTGTTATAAGAGAACTAAAGATCCATCACAGAACATTAATTTGTTTTTGACCAAAAATTTCAAAACATGGCCAATTTTGTTAAAAATTTTCACCATCACTTGGCTGAATCGTCCATTCATAAATTCTACCTGATGAATGACCATTCCGTAGGTTAAAATCATCTATATTCCCCAACTTTAATCTAATGTGTAGGGGCACCTTAAATAGCCACTAACTATTCAGACAACTTAGGTTCACACTAGCGTTCAGGTTTCTGTTCTTCGAGTCTACGTGGGGACCCAAAAGACGAAACCCTGTCTGCTTAAAAAGTGTTAATGTGCAGAAACTCTATTCTACAGTTACTACTGGCAGAATTATAAATAAAGAAACCAGTAGTAGTTGTAATAAGGGAGGGTGGGGGAGCAGACTAATATAGATTGTACATACCCTCCCCTAGACAGAAATGCAAAATGTGCTGCAGCCATAATAGGGCTATTAGCGGAAGAAAAACTGATAGGACACCATGTATAAAAGGCTTATACAGCGAGAGAACAGATGGCCAGAAAGATCCTGTAGATATTTCAACTTTTGATGAAGACTTGGGTACCCTTTAAAAGGACTAGGAAAAGAGGATCCAATAAGGAGCATGTTACTTTCATGCAATTTAGATGCCATGACTTAAGTCACTTTCCAAGACGAGTCAGTGTTGAATATCATGACTTTGTTTAATTCTGGCTGCTGGTAATCTTCTTTCTGTTAAATTGATTACTGTATAAAAATAACAATGACCCAGATTTAGTAATAGTTAGATTTAGACAGTCTGAAAACGCGCCAGATTTATTACAGTAGCTGTCGCTGGTTGTTAAAAACTGGCATATCCTTAGACTGTGCTGTGTAAGTGTATAACACCTTTAGTTGGCTTACTTTGAGGCTGAATATTAGTACACAATTTTGATGTATTTTTGGCACTTCTTGGTGCATTTCAGCCTTGCCTATGTTTCTCAGAATTAACACCCACATGTCTAGTACATTTTAGCTAAATGCACCAAGTTGCACCTAAGAAGTGCACATTTATGCCAGAATCTAGTCGTAACCACAGTAGTAAATCTGGGCCAATACGTTTTGCACAGTCAAAAATGGATTCAAGCATTTGTATATCCAGAATAAGCTATCTGAAAGTCAATGGCTGTTTTGCTTCCTTTTCATACACCTTATTCATATGTTGTATTACAACCAGCAAAATAATGAATAAGCATTACTTATAACTGCTCACATTTGCGCTGGCAGGTAGCTTTCTGTAAAGCATTATGTATTTAGTTTACCGCTGATGAAAACAAAGAGCTCTCCAGCGTATCATTACCATATTACTTATTAATACACCACACGATTATTATTGTACCGTGAGCGCAGCTACCGAATATGACAATCTGCCTCCATGGACCGTGTTTTCAATGCTGCGGTAATTATACGGTCGGGTATGAGCGATATATAATAGATATTCTTTTCATGTTAATGGCATAATGATAGGCCCCATCATTTCTATATACAAAGTATCATACACACACAGTAGTGGCTGCCATTCTGGAAAACGTCATACCACGATGATCAATACCAGTTGCAAATATTATAATAGTAAATCTAACTAAAAGTGGTCACAAACTTAAACTAGTTGCTGTGTGAATAAAATTATATGGCGCCCCTATGAGTTCTACAATGGATGCACTGAAGAACAAAAAGACAGTTTAAGCCCCAGGTAATGAAGTAAAAGCAACTTTGGCCTCTGGTGTACCAAAACCTAAAGAGGACCATTTGTCAATTCAACTCTTTGCAGCCTTCAATAGGTGTCGCTCCATCAATTCCAGACTTTCGTCCCCCATTCTGAATGAAGCCGTGGTCGGGCAGTACAATGGGATAGTGTACTTAGTCAATCTCCATTGAAATGAAGGGAGTGATGCGTGTGGTGCCGGACCACCGCTCCATCAGTGGTCAGCCCCCCACTAATCTGCAGGTTATTCCCGATCCTATATTTAATGTACTAGTATTCTGGCTTCAGCAAGCAGATCACATAATGCAAACTTGTAGTGTTATGAAATCCACCATATGTATGAATTCTTCATGGTTTACAAGATCTCTGGTTGCTCATATTCGACGACCAAAATCTGCCCTGGCCATGTGCATCAGTCACCGTGACTGTAGACTTCCCACAACATATCCCATCAATGTTTTCGTCAATCAGGCCTCTGCTGAAACCCTGCATGATGTAATTTCTAGGAGAGGTACATATATCTTCACATAGGCATTGGATTACCAGCTAAAATCTGGTCACATATCAACTGTGTCAATAAACGCTATATCAATGTGAAGACTGCAGCAATAAAATTTCATCATCATCTCCGGCTTCATTCCAAAAGCAAGCAATTCCCAACTAGCGCAAAGTTTGTTTGTTTTTTTTTTTGCCTATAACACAATATATGTTGGGGAATCAATTATCAGACTTTGTGCTTTGGAATTATTACACGTTTTCTTGGCCTGCAGGTCAGGATCCTTCCTGGGAACATCCCTAATACGTAATTCTCAGATTAGTGTAACACGTACATTGCAGCTTTTCACACATGACTCACGCTATGGTAATAATGCGCGATGTACAGTTTACACAGCATGAAAAAAAGACGTCAACTAATTATAACAGTGGTGTTAGACAGCGATATTCACATCGCAGACATATGGCAAGATACAGCTACACACAAGGAAAATCCTATAAGGACACAATCCATTGCTTTAATGCTATTGTATGGATCTCAGAAACAGACAGAAAAAGAAGAGAGAGCAACCACTTTTTGGAACACAGTGAGAGAGCATGAACAATTGTGATACAGAAGAGAGCAAGCGCGGAAGAAAAACTGAGTGAAAGAGAAAGCCTGCACGCAAGAAAAGTAAAGAGAGAAAGCCTGCGCGCAAGAAAAGTAAAGAGAGAAAGCCTGCGCGCAAGAAAAGTAGAGAGGGAAAGCCTGGGCGCAAGAAAAGTAAAGAGAGAAAGCCTGCACGAAAGAAAAGTAAAGAGAGAAAGCCTGCGCGCAAGAAAAGTAGAGAGGGAAAGCCTGGGCGCAAGAAAAGTAAAGAGAGAAAGCCTGGGAGCAAGAAAAGTAAAGAGAGAAAGCCTGCGCGCAAGAAAAGTAGAGCGGGAAAGCCTGGGCGCAAGAAAAGTGGAGATAGAAAGCCTGGGCGCAAGAAAAGTAGAGAGGGAAAGCCTGCGCGCAAGAAAAGTAGAGAGGGAAAGCCTGCGCGCAAGAAAAGTAGAGAGGGAAAGCCTGGGCGCAAGAAAAGTGGAGAGAGAAAGCCTGGGCGCAAGAAAAGTGGAGAGAGAAAACCTGGGTGCAAGAAAAGTAGAGAGGGAAAGCCTGCGCGCAAGAAAAGTAGACAAAGCATGGGCACAAGAAAAGTAGGGAAAGCATGGGCGCAAGAAAAGTGGAGAGAGAAAGCCTGGGCGCAAGAAAAGTGGAGAGAGAAAGCCTGCATGCAAGAAAAGTAGAGAGGGAAAGCCTACACGCAAGAAAAGTAGAGAGGGAAAGCCTGCACGCAATAAAAGTAGAGAGGGAAAGCCTGGGCGCAAGAAAAGTAAAGAGAGAAAGCCTGCGCGCAAGAAAAGTAGAGAGGGAAAGCCTGGGCGCAAGAAAAGTAAACAGAGAAAGCCTGGGCGCAAGAAAAGTAAAGAGAGAAAGCCTGCGCGCAAGAAAAGTAGAGAGGGAAAGCCTGGGAGCAAGAAAAGTGGAGAGAGAAAGCCTGGGCGCAAGAAAAGTAGAGAGGGAAAGCCTGCGCACAAGAAAAGTAAAGAGAGAAAGCCTGCGCGCAAGAAAAGTAGAGAGGGAAAGCCTGCGTGCAAGAAAAGTAGAGAGGGAAAGCCTGGGCGCAAGAAAAGTGGAGAGAGAAAGCCTGGGCGCAAGAAAAGTGGAGAGAGAAAACCTGGGTGCAAGAAAAGTAGAGAGGGAAAGCCTGCGCGCAAGAAAAGTAGACAAAGCATGGGCACAAGAAAAGTAGGGAAAGCATGGGCGCAAGAAAAGTGGAGAGAGAAAGCCTGGGCGCAAGAAAAGTGGAGAGAGAAAGCCTGCATGCAAGAAAAGTGGAGAGAGAAAGCCTGCATGCAAGAAAAGTATAGAGGGAAAGCCTACACGCAAGAAAAGTAGAGAGGGAAAGCCTGCACGCAATAAAAGTAGAGAAAGCCTGGGCACAAGAAAAGTAGAGAAAGCAGGGGCGCAAGAAAAGTGGAGAGAGAAAGCCTGCATGCAAGAATAGTAGAGAAAGCATGGGCACAAGAAAAGTAGACAAAGCATGGGCACAAGAAAAGTGGAGCGAGAAAGTCTGCACGCAAGAGAAAAGGAAAGGAAACTCGAATGCAAGAGAATGAGAGAAACTGAAGGAAAGCTAGGGAAAAGAACAAAAGAGGGAGAAGAAAAGAGAAACAGGAAAAAGGAGGAAAGAGAAAAAGAGAGAAAGATAGTGAGAAAGTGAAGGAGATAGAAGAGAGAAGGAAGGAGAGCTAAAAACAAATGAAGGTGGAGACGGAAAGACACAAGAGATTTTTTTTTTTTGTAATAATTTAGTAGATGACGGGGGAAGAACAGACACACAACACTTGTAAAGCAGGATAACTTTTCCCGTAACACTTATACGTTTAGATAAGACTTCAGACATTATCGGTGGCCGGAGCGTACAGCAATGTGCATTTATAGCTAAAGATCTGGGAGGCCGCAGAGAGTGATTCTACAGCTGTGACAAAGCGCTTCACATTTTATAGAATAAGAAAAAACATCCATTTAATTTAACTACATATTAATGACAACTTGAGGGCCTGCAATCTCAGGAGAGAAAGGGACTGGTGTGCAAAATTCCTAAAAATAGGCCTGCACTGATGTCATACATAGGATGCAGGTTGCTATGGTAACAGCATGCAGCCTCTGGTACTTAGCGATGCCCCTGAGCCGCATCTGCAGTCTATATGCGCAGGCCTTCTGGCTGCCCCTACACATGTTCCTTTATATCTCCCCCCTTCGTACCATATAATGCAGAGCCAGGAGACGCCACCGCCAGCCGTACAACATTGCGTTTATACAAGACAGTTTATCGCCTGGCACAATCTCAGCATTGGTTGCACAAGACGTGCTAAGTGCCGCAGGCATTTACTAGAACAGGATATTATTTTACATGCAGACAATAGAGAGCCTATAGCAATAGCTTATTTTTCTGGGCTTATAAAAACAGATTATAACAATATAATTTTCCAACCCGCAGACAGCTCCAACAATGGGAACAAGTGCTCGATCAATGTTTTGCAGGCTGGAATGCGAGCATTGCTGGAGCTAGCAGTAACATAGGATATAATGTCCATTCTGGCTATGTAGCCGTCGCATCAATAATCTATGCACTGCACTACAATGTCAGAGCTGCGTGTGCTTGTATTCACTACAGACCAGGGCCTAATAAGCTTGCGGCCTCCAGCTGACACATCAGTAACCCTTTCAGGGCTTACTATACCGGTAAAACTAATAGTGTAGTGTTCTAGCAAAAAAATGATGGTGCATTCACACGTGGAAGATTGTGTTGCAGAAATTTCTGCAACAAAAAATCAGTTCTTTTTATCTAAATAGGATGGTTTGGAGGCCAAAGCATGAATTTCTGCAAGCTGCATTAGGATAAATAGAAATGAATGTAATGTTTGCATGCCGGGAGCCATGCTGTATGATGTGTAGTGGTGGCTTTATGTAATGCAGCATTGTTCTATAGACTTTAGTGGGGCATCACTACAAATCGGACGGTGCATGTAAGCATTACTAGAGGTCGCACTAATAGGCGGGGATCCTGGGTGTCGGATCCTTGAAGATCTTATATTGCTGATCTATCCTAACAATAGGCTATCAATATTAAATTACCCAGAGAATCGAACAATTGGGCAGTTGAAATCCAATTTCTTGATACTTCATCTGTCCAAAGTAGAGACAGGAAGACCCCCGCACTACAGATGGTTGGGAGTCTCGTCAGCTTGGCAGATTCGGCCAACAATCACAGTGTCAGGGCTCCCCTAGAACACAAAGCTTGGGGGGACATATAGTGGCACAATTCCCATTCATTTTCATATGGATTTGGGCTTTAATTTTATATATTTATTTGGCTAATTCTGCTACTTCACCCCACTTTTATCTTCCTCAGTTGACTTGCAGATCACCTCCAAGTCCCCTGTCCAGAATGCACTGAACTCATTCCAGAACCTTCCAAACCAACATCTCATCTGAGTGATGGATTGCAGGCAGTGGCAGTAAGAGATCCCCTTTAAATGTCCAGTTCACAGCTTGGTCCCTTACCACAAGCAGATTAGTTAATTTATTGGTGTTTTAGTGAAATAATTTATGCCATTTTTAATAATTTTATTTTTTTATAGCTCCAACATATTCTGCAGCGCTTTACAGACATTGTCAGTCACTGTCCCATATAGAGCTCACAATCTATACTCCCTATCAGTATGTCTTTGGAGTGTGGGAGGAAACCGGAGTACCCGGAGGAAACCCACGCAAACTCAAGGAGGACATACAAACTCCTTGCAGATGTTGTCCTTGGGCGGACTGGAACCCAGGACTCCAGCGCTGCAAGGCTACAGTGCTAACCACTTTTTATTAATGATAATATTAAGTGGTTAGCACTGTAGCCTTGCAGCGCTGTGTATTTTTATTACCCTTATCTTGTGTTCTTATTTCTCCGTCTGTCTATAAGTCTGATTTATATAAGATTTTGGACTTGTGCTGTCATGCAGGTTTCAAGCTTTTAGCTAATTCCTTTACACCTGTATACGGAAAAGTAAAATAAAGTAATATAACATACCTGTCAGGAAGATAAACATATGGCACAAGACTGGCTCTAAGGCTTACTTAGCAGAGCTGGATGAAGTCAATCAACTACCTACAAGGGAATCAATACCAGAGACCTGGAAACTGCTGAGGCGAACGCTCGTCCTTCCTTCAGGAACTGCTTATTCACTCATTAATATAGCAGTGGAATAAGACACCCTTGTTCTGTAAGGAAAGCATGACACAGCTCGTGGTGCAGACCTGAAGTCTCTTTCAGACTGGTTTATAGCGTAGGTATAACACTCTGGTAATGCAGGAGTACAGAGACACAGCGCAGGGCCACGGTTGCCACAACACTGTCATGAGTTATTTTAGACCTCGGCTTTGATCATGAACATTTTCCAGTTCTTTTTTAATAACCCGCGTCTGTTCTAGGTCACTCGTCACAAGAAAAAAGTCACAGAAACAGATTCCTGTAACATTTCCTACATTACATAGTGGATAGATAAACACTAGACGGAAACATAGATGGTGAAGGCGACTTTGCGAAGTAAAAGCTATCAGAAATTTTTTGGTAATGCTTTTAGGGAGAATACCCAATATAATGGAGCTTGCCAAAATTTACACAAAAATTAACACTTCTAAAAAAAAAAAAAAAAAAAAAAACATCTATGGGTGCTACACACAACCTGGCCGACAGTTTCGCCTGTAAAAACCGTGCTGACCTTAACAGCATTTGACAATCAAGTGAATTCGCCGTAAAAAACACGTCAACCTGATTTTTGACCACATCATTCTTGTATTCTACAAATGGCAGCTGTAACATATGTGCTTATACGGTTATTAGAGTCCGTGATCTCATCTGTCATAGGATGAGAAGAATGGACATTAACGTAGTAGAGTAACAGACACAAAGAGCCCCCTCCTTCTGTGTCTGTTCTCATTGACTATAAAGTAAAAAAATATGACGAACATATTCTTCCACCATGTTTTTTTTTACACAACAGGTGAATGCAGACAGACAGAGGGGTCCATCTGCATCTGTCTTAATTTCCATTGCTCTCATCCTTTGACGGATGAGAGCAACGGACATTAAATAACAGCAGTGTGATCCCTCCCTTACTGTAAGGCGGTCACTAACTACACTTTCACACCCACTTTTAATACGTAAAGGATTTTAATCCAACAACATTCACTGGAGACCGTTCTCAGAGAATATTTAGCTCAATATATTTATTATTAAGCCAATGTAGCCGTGGAGAGGATCTAATTTATGAAAGCCATGTCAGTATTTCCAGTCTTGTGACCGCACTTACTGGAAGAGTCTTAAGAACATAAGACTGGACACATTTTAAATTTCATTTCCAGTAACATCCGCCATCCAAAAAAAATTTGAAAAAAAACAAAAACATGAAAACGAGAATTACAAGACCACAACACTGTAAAAGAAATTGCAACATAAAATGAGTAATGATATCTAAAGAGTAGCAATTGGCATTAGAGACTCGCATGATTCTGGTTTGCAATGAAATCTAGATTTATCACAAAAAAATTAAAAAAGAAAAAATATTATACAAAAAAAAAAAAAAAAATTATAAATAATAATTGATTAGTAAGTGAACATTGTGTTGAAGCCCTGCACATACTGGTTACAATATTTTTTGTTGATCCGTGTGTGACATATACATACAGCATAGTTGTATATAAAGGTATACTCCACCTACCTGAAAAATCTACCGGGGATTCAGCTGTTCTATGTACTACAAATCCCAAATCTTCATTCAGGTTAGAGTTGATAGAAATGTTCTTAAATCTTGTTCAAAAGAAACTTTAAGAAGTCCAGACACACAAGGTGGATGTGATGGTGACATGAAGTAACCAAGTAATCCCAATGTTCCACATGAGCTCCATATTCATGTGCGACACTATATAGAAAAGCCATAAATAACAGGAACTAGAGTTGAACCTGACAAAAGTGTGGAGTGTGAGCCCAAATAGATAAAAAATGAGGCACGGCAGTCGCTTTCTCTGCTGGGATGACAATTCTCAGATCTCCATCCCATAGACATGGCCGCACTGACAGAGGATTAGCTGTGGAATGCACTGATGAAGGGATTCGAGCATGAAACATTCCTGTACGAGGGTGCACAGCAAGAGAAGAAAGAGGCTTGGACTACAGGGTACAATATATGGAACAAAATACATGTCACAATAAGGGGAAGTTTATCGTAGGGTGGGAAATAAAAGATTACAAGTGACGGTCTCCGTCACTAGTACACAAACACAATTTGGTCTGCGAGTAGGGACCCCAATGAGGAACTGCTCAGTTCATGAAAGAGAGACAGGGAAGCTGCCAAGCCGACTTTCCCCTAGTCTTCTACTAGCACATCACCTTCCTTACCCCATAGCCTCTCTCTAAGAGTTCTCTATGGCTCCGTTCCTGAGACCCCTACTCCCCCTACCCCATCTATACCCTTGCCCTGGAACAGCTCATCCAATATGTTCTTCAGAGATAGCAGTGTAGGTTATAGATAGGAATGGGAGCAGGGGTGTATCTGTGACCACCAGTAGTGGGGCAGCTACATTCACAATGGGGGTAAAATATACCCCATGGTTCTCAAACAGTAGGGGTCAGAGCCCCAAGATCAGCAATGTATCCTTCATCCTATGGATACATAAATATTTAGTGTGGCATAACCCCTTTAAGAATGACATACAAAGCTGTCTGCAACACATCTGACCTAATCTCCTGATGCCACACAATCTCCGAATCTCTCAAGACGCCCTCAACGGCTTTTCTCATAATTGTCTCCAAGATTCCTCTTGTGCTTCCCCCAAACTCTGGCACTCACTACCCCAACACATGAGTTTATCCCTTACAATAGCAACCTTCAAAAGAAACCTGATAAGCCACCACTTTAGATAAGCCTATCGCCACTATACCACCATCTGAGCAGCTTGTTATACCCACTTCTGTCCTTCCCTTGCAGATTATGATCCCTAGCAGGCAGGGGCGAGTCAGTCCCCATGTACTAAATGTAGTCCACAAATTTAAGGGTTCCCAAAACTTCTTATTAATGACTTCTCCATATGAGATCACTGGGGGTCTAACATTAGGCTATTAATATGACGTCTTAGAGAACCCCTATCAGATGCATAACCTTTTTTGTGTTCAGAATGTTGCGACACTGAATACACAACCTTACTGAACTTTTCTTTGCCATAATATAGATTATCATACCCCATTACATATGTATGGGTACAAACTATACCACATTATTATTGCATGCACATGACCTATGCTTGTACAGCTAAGCTACATGCGTGTATAAACATGACATATGGAAACACCCTAGAAGCGCCAATAAAAGCTGAATGTCCTCATTCATTACTTTTCCATGCCAAACATATTACATTGTGAAACCTCTAAAAAAAAGGGTCAATGTGACCTTACACTGAAGAAGAACTGTCAGGGTGCCAACTATCAACCATGACCATCACTCCGATAAAGCTGACTTATTGCAATGTTACCGTTTTGTTCACAAGGGTATCACATAACATTAATATACAGCTTCCAGCCTGTATACATAAAAGACAGCATAATGCCTGCCTTCTATATCTGAAGACAATAAGGGTAGTCTCACAAAGACGTGCACCCTTCATGGCCTAATATTCCTATCACTTTATGGAGGAGATCCATAAACGCATCATGGATCTGTGGATCGGATCCAGCATTCACTTTATTGATAGTGTTCTGCAGCAAACAACAATAGGAAATACAAAAAGTTAAAGTTTTTAGAGATCAAATGGATTGTAAAGGATCACTATACCAAGTGATGGGTCCCAAGTCAGGCAGCTCAACAAACAGGGTTGGCATAATATGGCTTGTGAAGTATTACAGTATTATAACAGCCCTGATTCTTATTGAGTGTCAAAAATTATCATGGGGTCTCTACTTTTCTAAAGGTGCCTATACACACACGGATGTGGAGTCATGGAGTCTCACTACACAACGACACCCAACTATTGAGTTCCTTATACCTAACAATTTGTTTTTGTAAAACTATATAGCTCCCATTTGTTGCCTCCACCTTCAGTGCACAATCTGATGGAAAGTACCCAAATCCACAGTATGGAGGAAGAAAATCCCTAATAATCCAAATATACCTTTGTACAGCTATGAAGATATGCTCCATAAAACACAAGGAAAGATACATAAAGTAGGGCGAGATTTGTGTAGTCAAACAATTACCATGGAAGTCTTCCAGAAACAGAATCCGTAAAGGTCCTTTTACACATCGTATCTGCAGAAACAAGTCTAGTTGGAATTAGAAAAACATGGCTGCCTTCTTCCATAAGTAGCGCCAAACTCGTCCATAAATGGTTTTTATGGTACTAAAGCTTCACATGCACGTCAATAACACAAACTTTAACACCAAATATAACCCACAGACAGATGTGGAGTATTTGGTTTGGAAGACGGCATGTTTTTTAATCCTGGACAACCCCTTTAAGTTCATCCAGAAGACGACCACCAAAGTATTCTTCAATTGGGAGACACTGCCAACTTTTTTTGGTTGAGTGTTGAGCTGAAAGTATTAATGTGAGCCTTCAATTTTCAATGTCATTTTGGAAGAGTGAAAAAAATCAGGCGATACCTTTTAGAGGCTGAGTATATTTGATAGTAAGCTTTCGAGAGTGCTAGCTCTCTTCTTCAGACATGGTGTAACAAAAAGGTCTCGCCTGATTTCTTCACTCTTCCACTACTTTCTATGGCTAAAACGGTACAAGATTATACTACTAGCAATGTCATTTTGGTTCTAGGTTCAAAATTTTGATAATTTCAGAATATCTTTATAGATGTACGTATACGCTTATATGATTTCCTGTTACAAGCTCTAAATCCAGTTTCCATTCACAAAGTCTGAGGGCAAATTTATTATTACAGTCTTTCATTTAGACAAGGAATAATGTGGCACATCTTGGACATGACGATACTTTTATGAAGGTCACTTTTTGGTTGGCTTACTTTAGAACATTTTTTTTTTTTGGAGGCAAAGTTGTGGCACAGACTGGCAATAAATCTCCTGCATTCTAGAACTTTTTAGGCACTTTTTTGGAACCATTTGCACCAGAATTCTGGAACATTTTGCTTAATAAAAGTGACCCATAACAAAAATCCAGATTTCTTTAGAGTCCAGGGAAATTCATTTAGATGGGAGGATTATAGTAAAGCCTATTTTTAGGCTACATGTGACACATTCATTAATCCTGTCCCCACACTTAATATATCACTCCATGGCTGGAGGCAAGACAACTGCCAGGAACTGTGTAGCTAATGTACTTACAATTTGGTACTTGCACGCAACCTTTTGAGTCATTTTGTAATGAAGATATAAAACGTATTTCTGAGTCACCAGGAACGCGAGGCTCTTGGAGAGCCGTGGTAATTCAGGTATCGGTCCAGTGGCCTAAATCTGGCCATACGTGAGATTTTAGTCAGGCAATGGTCAGCCCTACAATCATTTGTTGGATTCGTTCACATGGTGGATTGTCCCAAACAAAAGAACTAAATCTTAAAAGTGGTTGTCCAAGGACCCCAAAAATGTACATCGTCTTCTGGTGAAAGTAGAAGGATGTGTGCCAAAGGAAATGGCAAATACTCATTGCCAGCCCACATATCCTACACATGTCCGTAGGAGATCCAATGCCCAATGGTCTGTCACACAAGATTGCAGCTGACTAGTGGCCAAAAAAGTCCAACAAGATTCCAAATTTGTATCAATATGTATCAATCGTTTGACAGATTGCCGATGAACGACTGCCACCCAAACTAATAAAATTAGTCATGTCAGCAGGCAAAGATCTTATGTGTATGGCCACCTTTTAGCGTCTGCTGGACCAGATGAGTCCATAAGGAAAATATAAAGATGCCGTAATGGCAAGGCCTACCAGATCTGATCTACAAAACAAGATAATTTCAGAAGAACATTCTTAAGCATTAATTTATCCTTATAATCCAATTAGTTTGTACACGTTCTTTCTGGTCCATCAGCTGTCTCTAATTGGAAGTTTACCGGAGTGGAATGTGTTAGACATGTTAAAGGTGTTTTCTAATCTACAAAGCAATCAAGACTATACATCACATGGCTGCTCTACTGGAACCCAAGATCCAAGGCTTCACAGCCAGTCATTACATGTGCTCAAAAACCTAAGCTTTCTAGTTGCACATTTAAAGGGTGCAGATCACCAGCCTTGCAGATAGATAGATTAGGGTCACCTCTGTTGCCGAGAGGTTTTGTCAATATGCATATGAGCTCTTTGGAATAACAAGGCTATTGCGGCTTACATCCCCTCCCCCTTGGTGCAATGGCATTGCTCTTGTTGCTTCAAAGAGCTGACTTGCGTATTCACAAAAATGGTGGCTATATCTGGGATATATGTGAATAGTGTCAAAGGGAACCTGTCACCAACCCCAGTGCCGTCAGCCCATTTGCAGACGTTTTATTCTGTCAGAAGCAGCTCCCAGGGCAAGCGCCATGGTCATTTGAAGCCAGTAAGTGTACACCTCACTTTACTGCGCAATGAAGTACGGTACTTTTTGAAGCTGATAAGTGGAAAAGAAAGCAGACAGCGCTGTTCTCTGTGTAGTGGTAGAACTGAGTAACTGCAGCTTAAGTGCCATTTAATAAATGAGAGCTGATCTGCAGTACCTGACCTGGCCACCGCACAGAGAACGGAGCAGTCTGCTTCCTGCAACTGATATTGATTCTTAGGATAGGTTATCAATATTTTTAGGTTGGAAAACCTCTTTAATTGAGCACTGGGATCAATCATGGAACTGGGAAAATGGTTGAACTAAGATTCAGATGGCAATGGGGTCACCAGGTTTAGGGCCCTGTACCCCAGCAGCATAAGGCATGCTGCTGGTTTAGGAGCCTCAAATCTAAGGACCGGTTCCCTTTAAAGAAGGGATACTGAACTCAGTCGAATTCTCGGCTAAAACTTTACAGTCCAGCAATCACAAAATCTTAAATTCTCATCTTAACACAAGTCACTGCACTCGCTGGGGTAGCTGAACACAAGTGTCAGAGAAATTTTATCAGGCTCTATTCATCCTGAAGATCTAGGAGCTGCAGCAACAGGAATAAAGCAGAGAAAAAGATAGGAAGAAAGAATTCTCTCCCTTAAAGTGACAGTAATCTTAAAGACATAAGGCTTCTTTATGCAAAGAGAACATAGTGTTTAGATGTGGCCAGGCAGAGGCATTTACAATGACCGTATCACTACATAAAGGCTGACAGTTCATAGACCTAAAATTCACAGATTTTCCCACTCAGACATGATTTTGATAGCTGTCAGCCTATCACTTCTTGCCCGGTTCTCCCATACACATGCATGCTCGGCTCAACTATTACGTCAGTACAGGAATAATTGTGTGATCCCTACACACAGATCACAAAAACAATAATTTCACAGAACACATGTAATAGTCAAAGGGAAATAACAGCATAAGGGTACATGCACACACACATGGCTAGCACACGGTCCGTGTGACCGATCCGTGAAATAAAAGAATATGTCATTTCGCACCCATTAGATCCCTCAATAAAGAAAATCTATGAGGGATCCATGAAAATGGGTTACCCTCAGATGTACACCGAGTGCACCGCATGGTCATGTTACTAAGCTCTTACATGTAGAAAATCTGCAGAGAAATTCGCGTGTACTGAGCAGAAAATCTGCACCAACTAGCGTGGACTTTGGTGCAGGGTTTCATACATAAAATCAAAAACTGACATAAAATCTGCACCATAGGTAAGTTTCTGTGTGGGTAAATCTGCATCGTGTGCATGAGAAATAGAACTTCTCATTGACTTTAAAGCTAATGGATTGCAGTGCAGGAATACTTGTTACATGAATATATCACAATATAGGGATGCAACACTGAAGTCATAGGAAAGGATTACTGAAGACTGAGGTCACAGAACAAGGATAAGTCTAGGAAGTCACTAAACAGAGAAAAAAAAAATATTGTGCTCCAGTATGTCACAAAATATCCATTGGGCCCCCAAGGAACCAGGTGCCGTCACGTCACATACCTGCAGCGCTAAGAATCTCCGGGGATTTACTTGAACCTGAACAGCATTACCGGCTGGTTTTATAAGCTACAGAGATTGGGGCAGATTTACTAATAAAAACATGCCAGAATTCTGGCATAATTTACACCAAAATTAGCATACAACCTTACTCCATATATGTATTAACTGTTTTAGGCCCCACATTGCGGAAAGGCTGATTTTTTTTATTTTTTTTTTGTTGCATTTTTTGGAGCCAAAGAGTAGATTTAAAGGGGTTGTCCAAACAAAAGTGAACAACCCTTTTAACTTTTAAATCAGCCGGGGGCAGTAAAAAAAACACTCCGGGTCTCTTCCGGAGTTCCGCTGAGGCTGCTGATTGGTCTCAGCAGGCCTAAGGAAGAGGACCCGTGATGTCACAGGCAGTGACATCACATGCCATCCGCTGATTGGCCACATGACGCGCCGGGAGGACACCGGAGCATCTGGGACAGGCGAGTATGTATTTTTTTTATTTATTTTTTTTTCAAAGGCCCCAGCTGATTTAAAAGTTAGAAGGATTGTCCATTTTTGCCGGGACAACCCCTTTAACAGAAGGGAGAAGTATAAGAGCTTCCTTTTATATCTCCCATTCCTTCTGTAACCACTTCTGGGTCTGACTCAAAAACCACAGCAAAATCTGCAACAAAAATAGCTGCTTTTCTGCAACGTGTGGCCTCAGCCTTAGGCAATTTTTCTACCTTGTCTGACAAGGGGTGTGTCTTGGTGGAAAAAGGAGTTGGGCTTAAGATATAAAGTTTGCACCAAAAAATGTGCCAAAATGTTGAAATTTTTTTTGTTGGAAACAAAGTCAACTAATAAGATGTGTAAATATAGACTAAGCAGTCTAAGGCTAGGTTCACATCTGCTGCGTTGGAGACTCGGTCGCAGAAACAGCCGAAGATTGGCGGAGAGACTGGAGGACTTTTTTCTCTGCGCTTTCAGTTTAAAAAACGGCGGACCCCATTATAGTCAATGGGGTCTGCCAGTGCCCGTGTGTAACCGCTGTTGTAGTAGTCCGGCTCTCCTTTGTTTAGGTTCCCCGTCAGACCCGAACGATATAGACCACAGCACTAGTGTGAACCTAGCATAAAGCTGCTCAAGATTTATCATCCACTATAATAAATCTGGTGCATGTAGACATTATCAGTAAATCTGCCTCGGTTTCACTTGGCGCAACATAACTAATCCAAAAAAAGAAATATATCCCTCTCTGTGAGTTTAATGGAGGAAAAATACAAATAGGTACATAAAACATTCACCTCGCACCTCAATTACATGATAGAGGAAGCAGTAATTGGAAAATAAGTGAACAAAGCCTAATCTGCCAGAGGAACATACAAAGCTGCTTCATACCTGATGTTCCTAGTAAACTGTTCTTGTCTCTGCGGCACCTATACAGCCTGGCACATGGCAGAACATGCACATCAAACATTTATACTGCGCTAATCTTCTTAGTGCCCGACCCAGGAACCTGCAATCCTCAGACAATATAATACACTAGAAGAGTTACATGCTGACAGAAGGAAAAATATCATACTGGGAAATATGGAAGGTATGTTAATTATTAATATTTTTTCAGTTTAGCAAGGGACATTAATCCTATGGAGAGGACTAACAGATGTACCATATGTAAAATTCTGTATGTTTAATATATGCTGCAAGTGAGAAAGAAGCCTATCAAGTTACTATAAAAAAAATTTCTAAAATAGTCCAGCAGACAAAAACAGAATATATACGGACCTGTAAGTCACTACAGGGCCATAATATGGACCCCATAAGGCCTCAGTGTGTTGCTATTTGGGGCCTGCATGAGACTACGGCGGCCATAACACAGATCTGAACATTATCAGTTCATAATACAAGTCCTCTGAGGACAGCGCCAGCAGATAGTCAACGGGGAAATTCTATCAAAACTACTGCAAAGGAAAAGTGGAATAGCAACCAATTTTCAGCAATGTGACTAGTTGCTATGGGCAATTGGTCTACTTTTCCTTTACAGTAGTTCTTAGATGTGCTATCATTTGCCTCCAGCACTTAAAGGGGTTGTCTGGGTGCTTATGTGCAGAACCACTCCTATACATGTAATAGGAGCAGCAATGCAATTCCTTGGAACCACCACTATGCAGTGGATGGTGCTGCTCGCGCTCTCCATCCACTTCTGGCACCTGGAGGCTGCTGGAACAGCTGATCTGTGCAGGGTCTGGATTTTGAACCTCAACACATCACAGATGACCTATCCACAGGATCAAAAATCTATTTGGGGCCAGACAAACCTTTTAAGCATTAAGAACATGACCATGCTGGAGATTCGGAGTGGTAGCCCTTGGCGGTGGGACCAGTTCCTAGGCATTTAATCTCTCTTTAGATGCATAGGCACCAATTACTCAAGACACCCTAAAGAACAAGTACAATAAGAACTTTGCATTTTCATCACATTCCCTATAAACACAGAACTTAATAGGCAACGCATAAATTCATTGTAGCCGCTGAGTGATTAAATGGTGTCTAACGTTTCAACAATCTTTAAGTAAATAAATAGTACAAATGAATATAAGGAAGTTTATAATATATTTTAGAGAAAAATGCCTCTTTCTCCACTGATCAGGCTCCTTTCCTCCTCCCTCCTAAATCAACATTCACTGTGAAATCTTTTGGATCTGTCTTGCTTTCCCCAAGATGGACTGTCAGCTCACTGAAGAATCAAGTTACAGATGCCCAAAAAAATCAAAGACTTTCTGCTGCAGCTACGAGTAAGTTTTCTCACTTACCCCCCAGAGCTTTATTCACATCAGTAAGTCTCTAACCACTAGCCCAGGGACACCTGAAAACTGGAGACCAAGCCTGTAGAGGGCAAAAAAGTGCTCTATTCCTTGCCATATAATGGCTAGAAGTAGTGTTACTCCTTATGTAAAATATATGGCAGATTAGCAATGGCTACCTAAACCTAGGATCGGACTGGCCCACCAGAGTACCAGTGGGTCCTTTGGAGGGTTCAGGCTGTGACACATAATAATGGGCCTCAAAAACCCAAAAAACAAGCCCATGTGGAGATGACATTGCAGCAATCACTTGAGGTTTTATCTTAAGGAAGATTCAGAAATACTACAAATGATTACATCTTACTGATGATATGTCCTATATGGATATGCACAGGTGCTATATATATATATATATCTCTGTGTGTGTGTGTGTGTGTGTGTGTGTGTGTGTGTGTGTGTGTGTGTGTGGAGAGTGGGCCTTCTGAATCATCATCCTTGGTGGGACCCAGTCCGACACTGCCTAAACTAAATCCAGAAAACAAGGGAACCCAGGATATGAATGAAGTGGGCCACCAGCAGAAGCATAGGTATATCTGATATATTCTTTATAAAGGAAAACTACAACATCTGTTTGCCATTTTTGCAAATAAACAATTCTTATATATAACCGTCAGTATGTGCTCATGTATAATACATACTATACTCCTCTTCTTATGGCCTGCAGTTATTTCTGCTAATAAGAACCCCCGTCAGCCTTCCTGAGCCTTAGCCAGACACCGATGCCAAGCACCAAGCCCATTCAGATCAACTAACATGTTCAGATCATTCACTCGGGCTTCAAATCCGTTAGCCCTCCCACCGAGAGTGGAGTCAGACGCCACACTCAGCAAGAGGTGACAGTACTGGCAGCACGCATGTGGGAGGGGGAGGGAGAGGGGGCTATTTATCCTGTTTTTATCATTTCTGTCCAAGAAGAAAACCAACAGGTTAGACAAAGATTTACAAAAATTCACATACCGTGACATGCAAAAAAGTTAAATTAAAACATTTCAAGTCGTGATCCAAAAGTTGATAAAGGTTTTCATGGAAATAATAATAAAAAAAAAATACTTGTTTATTTGACCTCCCCATTAATAATAATATATAATTATAATTAATAATAATAATAATAATAATAAGATAACAATAATAATAATAATAATAATAATAATAATAATAATAATAATATACTTAATAATAATAGATAATGCATGAAAAAAAACACATTAAGTTTGGCTTTCAAAAAAATTTATCAACCTGTTTAAAGGAATAAGACATACAGTATATCACAGTGAGTGAAACAATAAGGAAGTGTTTAAGGATGTCTCAGCTTTAAGTCACAGATTAGCAGTTAATTTAGTAATCACTGCAAAACGGTGTTCAATTTTACAGAAATAGTGCAATTGAGCTACAGTTACAAAAAACAAAAATCATCATCTACAGAATCAAAAACCACTTGTGTACATACAGTACACTCTATAGGAGAGTTTAGGCAGAAACCGTACCTCACTGCTCTGTATACATTGGAGACCAAGCAAATCCAATACCAGTCACTGCAGCAGAATAGGGAGTTAAAGGGGTTGTCCAGAAAGAGAAAATTTGACTAAGTGACCCGAGTCGGTTTAAGAACAAAAAGCAATACTCAGCCGCACTGATCCCCCCGCCTCCCACTTTTCTTCTGACTCTTACCAGGTCCCTGCTGGTCTCTACTTCCTGCTCCACTCCCAGCACAATTAGCCAATCACTGATTAAGGTGGGTAACCTCTGCAGCCTGTGATTGGCTGGAGGTAAAGGACCCACACCACAAGATGAAGGACCAACTTTTCTCTGCAAAATATTTACATGACTATTTATGTTAGAAGCTTTCAGACTGAAAACAGTCATTTTCTTTTTTCTCTTTCTACTCAAATATTTGTGTCTCTCTTTAGTCTCTGCATTTCCAATGCTGATGTCTGGCGAAAAAGTATAAGGGTTGCATCAGGAGTAGCTTTTGTTCAGCATTGGCAAATACCACTTGCTCCAGATTTTTCAGCCTATCAGCACCCAGGAGACATCCTCCACCCTACAGAAAACTCAGTAAGCGAGGTCATGCTTTACACAACAGGTGATCATTTCACAACACGGACATAAATTTCTAGTTAAGATCATTGATTTCTACTTTGCACTTAAAAGGTGTCTATACACATTGAACCAATGCCACCACCAGAGGTGTCTGCAGTAGAACATAGTGTGTGTATATGAGAGGTCTGAAGGAACAGAAGTCAGCCAAAGGAGCGCTTCACCAAATGAGTGCACGTATGGAAAGTGCAAGAACCTTCTGCTAGCCAAATAACATAAAAGCTAGGATAACATGGGTGCTGCCATGCAAGTTAGCAGAATGCAGACTGCTGCTTGCAACACAAAAAGATTGCCACTGACTAACAATAGACACAAAGGGCAAATCTTCCATTTGGTGGAGAAGTATGCAGAATGTCAAATGCACTGCAGATGGTCTACAGACCACGTCAGATCCTTAGGCCATCTCTACAGCACATGTGCACATCTACTTTTAGTTGCATTGTAATCTTTGTCGTCATCATTGTCATGTAAGGCGTATTTGGGACAACTACAGGTGCATCTCAATAAATTAGAATACTTTTGAAACATTCATTCATTTCAGTAATACAATCCATAATCAGCGTCTTCCATGATTGTGTGTCCTACTGAACCATGTAAAGGCTTAGGAAACCTTGGCAGGTGACACTGAATTTACAATACTGAACTTTTTTACAATATTCTAATTTTCGTAGATTTGGGTTTTCATTACGTGTAATCCATAATCAACATTTACAGAAATAAAACACGTGAAATAGAACACTGTTTGTAAAGAATCTAGAAAATATAGGAGGTCACTTTTTTAATTTAATTACTGAAAGAAATAAACGTTTCAAAGATGTTCTAATTTATTGAGATGCGCCTGTATATATACAGTATATTGTGCACTGTTTAATATGGTTTGCTTTACAGATCATGTGGAAGACTCAGCACAGCTCCTTTAGAAGGGAAGGAATGCCAGTGTTTTTGGAGCCTCAAGGGTGTGAAGTGCACGCCAACTCACAGAGGGTGCAGACCGGGTGAAACTGACCTGTGGGAAACACTAGGACCCTAATAAGAAGCATTGCAGCTCAATAGCGGAGAGGAGGAACAGAACAGGAGAGGCACTGAGACCAACTGCAAAAGCTGTTGGGCCAGAGAGAAGATTGCCATCACGGTGTCTGGTACCTTTAAATGCATATAAAATGCAAGTTCCTGATGTATATAGTGCAACCAAGAACTATGTCCAAGTAATGACCAAGGTTGTGTCCCTGTACTGTGGAACCGTCAAGCCTTATGTGTGAGTAAAGATACTCTATATTCCTCGGCTTTAGTGCGCATGCGACAAACCTCAGGCACCGAGCAGTGAAGCCGAGGTGAACAACTGCTCAGACACAGAGCATGAGAGAGAGGAGTCAGATGAGACTCCTAGGACTCATCTCTAGGCAAGATAAAGGTCTGGGTTTTATAATGTGGTTGTGTTGACGGTGTTGGAACAGGGACATTTGGGACACTAAACCTTCAAGTCCTGTGTGTGGCTTAAAGTTCCATATCAACCTGACAGGTTCCATTTAAAGGGGTTTTACAATATTAACTATTAGGTCAAAGTCCACAATATTGCATGCAACTATGATCAAAGTGTTATAGTCTTAGACTGAACACAATGCCAGAGAGGTTTCAAAACTAGCTCAAAGAGGAAAAGATGAGTAGTTGCTTACGGCACCCAATCCGATCCAACCTCTCTTTTTTTTTTTTAAACAGCCTTGAAAGAATTAAAGGGGTTGTCAACTTTCAGACCAATACTGAGACACAAATGTTATTGTTTGTATAATAAAAAGATATACTATTTTCCAATCTACTTTCTGTATCAATTCCTTAAGGTATTCTAGATCTCTGCTTGTTGCCATTCATTCTGTTACTTCTAGTGGATAAAAGTCTGACCATGGTCATGTGATTTACGATCCATGGTCATGTGATGTCAAATGTCTGATTACGGTGCAGTGACTAAGCAGCTGTGCACGTATATATCCATCACATGACCGCAGACTGGTTTTTATCCACTGGGTGTAAGCAGAATGAATGACAGCAAGCAGAGATCTAGAATACCTTGAGGAATTGATACAGAAAATACTATTTTCCGATATACATCTTTTTTTACATATATCTTACCTTCCCCTATCCAGTGCCTACCCAGTTTTCCAACATTAAGGACAGATTTGCGGCGGACGGAGTGCCGCCACAAGTGTGAACCCACCCTAAATCAGCCGATGGAAATATCCTGCACGGAGGACTTTTTCTTCCGCCAGTTTCAGTTTAAAAAGAACGGCGACCTGACGGACCCCATTATAATCAAGGAGTCCCCTGGCCTCCGTGTGTAACTGTTGTTTTAGCGGCCCCTCGACAGACCCAAACAACGGAGATGCAAGTCTAGCGTGAACCTAGCATAAACATCTTGGCACCCTACTCAATAAGCCTTAAGATGGCTATACTCCCTTCCCTTTTTATGCAAACCTACCAGACATAATTAAACGAAGCTGTAGGTCAGACTACACAGTTTGTTTGTTGTCTGTTACTATGGAGATGAATAGTTTGCATAGGAACTGTAGACCCAAAACGCAAGGAAATATTTTATTCCAACACTGCAAAGTTGCACTGAAATAAAAAAGTTGTTAGTGAAGGAAGACACAGCCTTTAAGGGTGAGCCCTTTGTATCCAGGAGCCCCAAGGCAGTCAGAGAACCAGAGTATGGCAAACGTGTTTCTTAAGTTTTAAAAAGTCACCCCTCTTTCATGATCACGGTATCTTTGCATATGGTGGACTAAGAATTTTACAGTAACTAGCTCTAGCTTCAGAAAGGTTTGCTCGGAGCTGCGTAACAGCAGATCTGTCAATGTGAAATATGAGGCTCAATACAATACCATCATGATGGCTTTTAGAGGAAGGTCAAGTGGCAAATGAAGAAAAAAAGAAAAAAAAAACATACCTAGACTTCCTTCAAGGGAAGAAAATAAAATCAAACACTGCAAAAACCAATATACCTTGAAACTGCAGCTCTAATAGAACATCAAGAAATATAATAAAATAAATGATCCGGCTTAAGGAGAGGGTCCCTAGTGGCCTGCAAACCCCTTCGAAGCAGTGGTTTCCAACATGTGGCTCTAGAGCTGTTGAACAAATGCAGCCAATATGCCCTGACAACCATCCTGGGAGTTCCAGGGGGCTGCCACAAACCAATGTAGTAACCGGTAGGTAAGGTAACCGCAACATCACAGCCAACTTCAATGCAACTCAATTATAGGACTTGTATGCTCTTTAAGACTGTTGTACAGTTTTGCACCTGCCCATCAGTCCCAAGGTCAAGATTTGTTTCCTACTCCAACAGCAACTACAACTTGTGAGGTACAAACCTCCTAAAGAAAAACTGGGGTAGTCTTAAAGACCCAAACTAGCACAAGGCACGTCTGAATTATCAAGAGGCTCTTGCGTACACTCATGCACTAGAATGGAAAGGAAGTCTATGCCAGTCAGTACCTGACAGTACCTGTATAACCAACAGCTAATAAATGTGTTGGGCCGAGGCACCCCCACCCCGGCCCATCCCACTCCACCTACATTCATGGAAAATGGTGAGCAAGGTAATAATAATAATAATAGTCCTTTAATAGTCCCACAATGGGGAAATTCAGTGAATGGAACAGAATGGGAGATTAGGTGCATCTTTAATACAAGAATGGGCCTTGCACCAAAGATGCGCCACATTAGCACATATCTATGCCACTGCTTTTGTGTTTATCTGGCTATCCACTCTCCTGTTCATGTCTCATATGTCAATCTTCTGTGTATATTAGGCCTTTTTACATTAGGTTTATGGCAACAGAGGAGTATTCCAACTATAACAAGTGACAATAGAGAACTAAGATATGTTTTACTTGTTGAGTGGTGGTGGTGGGGGAAAATCACTGATCGCAGGGATCCGCAATGATCACAAAAACAAACAGGCCAAAGCACATTCTGCACTCTCGGTGTATAGCACAGCACCCATGCAGGCGACGGGCAGAGAACTGAAAGTCAGCCCCATTCAAACTAACACATGTACATGTACATATGCAGTGTACAGATCCATAAAAATAGAAGTGGATGGGTCTGTATCTTTTCTGCAATTACAGACAATAACCGGCAACACCCTACAGCCGTGTGAATGGGGCCTTATCGTATGTATAAACATATACACACACACACGCACTGCTCAAGCCCCTAAACAGAGTGCAGAAGACACCAGATAGAGATTACACATGATAACTATTGGTAATAATCCCTGCACTCCACCTAATGAAGTCTTCACGTGGATTGGTCTTTGTAATGTATCTTTTTTGTCAGTACTTGAACCCTACAAATTGTACAGTGCTGCGGAATATGTTGGCGCTATATAAATAAAATGTATTATTATTATTGGTCCATTTTGTATAATCCCATCCACAATGCGGCTACTGTAGGTCCCAGCGGATTAGCCACAAGTAATTTTGGCTTTAGCCAGCCCACTGTGATCACCGTGCCTAAACTTCACTTTCAATGAGATTTGCCACATTTCACTTACATAAAAAGCGAAATCTTGATCCTGGATTGATGTTTTTATATATTTTCATTTATATTTTCCCATACCTGCTTAAAACCCTGCTGTGTATATAGAGAACAGATTAGACTGAAGTACCCGCAGTGCTGTTGAAGCCACAGAAAAATTAACAAATTATCTCATAATGACTTGTGCCGAAAGACAAACTCACCTCTGCGACATCTAAATCATCCCAAAGTCATTAAACAGCTACTTGTAGAAAGGGAGATGAATTTTGGCAATGCGGCTTCAGGCACAGATTTATTTTCTTGACTAATAACCCTAAATTAAGTAGGATCTACACAGCAAACAAAGGGATCAATTGTATTATTGCACAATGAGTTAAATACATTGACATACAACCAATTATTCCATATTATTGTCTCCCAGTGAGTAGGAAATGGACTACGGAGTTTGATGCCCAGGGCCAATTCTGTCAACTCTACACTATCATATATTTTCAGGATCTTGACCAGCAGAAAATGAAGTGTGTGGCGTCAGTAGTGTCCTTAAAGGGTTTGTTTTATCAGACAGACAAAAGATGATCGCTCTAGGTCCAGTTTCAGAACCTGGCCACTGCGGTGGTTGAATCCAAGGAATATGAAAAGTAGATGAGAACCACTGTGTATAAACCAATGGGGTGCAACCGGTGCAAAAACAAACCCCAAACTGCACACACAAAAAAAAAAAAAGGACCGTAAAAACAATTAAAAACATGTATACTCTTAGTCACCAAATGGTAAGGGTGGCCCGTCTGCCAGTATAGTGTCCAAGACAAGACAAGGGTCAAAATATATAACATGCACATCAATAATACAAACAGACTTCTAAAATGGAAAATATCCCCTAATGCAAAATAAATAAATGAGGTGCTAAAAATGTTAATAAGAAACCCAATACTATAAAGAAACCAAAGTATTCCAAACATAAGCTGTGAAAGCAACTGCTGAGGAAGCTGCAATGTAGCAACGATATAGGTGGGGTAGTTTGGGTCTGTCTTTACTCCTGTCCCTTTTATCATATTTGGATGTGACAGGTTTAGTGCTAAGAGTATCAGATTAGTTCCTTTAGCAGAATATGTTTGGAACACCACCAACATCACCACCACCACTACCACCCCACCACCACCACGGAATATTATTGTTTGGTTTCTTATAAAAAATTCTAAGCAGCTCAAACAATTATTAATTTTGCATTGGGGATATTTTTTATTTCAGGGATTTATTTGCATTATTGATGTGCATTTTATGTATACTGCCATTACAACAGTATATAAAGGGTTTAGAAGAGATTTTGGTGCTGGTGGTAGTCGCCCTTCAAATTCCCATTTCCCACCATTGATATGAAGGAAAATGGAAAAATATAGATAGGGGGTTCATAAGCAAAAGGGAATATTAGGAAAACCACCCAAGACTAAAAGGAACACTCCAGGCTAAAGTGATACACTACCATATGTCTAATGGAGGACTCAGTTCGGTGATACCAACACAAAATAGAGGATGTGACAACAAAATAATAATGGCCGCAGTGGATAAACTATAGTAGTATAATGTTGTACCGTGTTAGCCATTGACAGTAGTGGAAGAGTGAAGAAATCAGGCGATACCTTTTAGAGGCTAACTGAGTATATTTATAAGTAAGCTTTCAGGAGTACTCGCTCTATATAAACTATATATGAGAAAGTGTTGTGGTACTTTCCTGGATAGTAGCAGTCTTACTGGCCTTCAACAGGGGCACACTTGAGAAAGATCCAAATTGTTCCACAATAAAAAAAAGTAGACGAAAGCAGCACACAATTCCGTGTCCAGGCTTTATTTGTGAAGCATGAGAAAAGCGGGCATCACCGGTCCCAACAGCAACGGGCCATTTTGCGGTAGCAGAGTAACGGACACAGAGAGCCCCCTCCATCTGTATCTGTTCCCATTGACTAATGTAAACAACATGAAAGACGCTTTCTTCAGTCACGTTTGTTCTCTTTCCCCCCCGCCCCCATTTCAAAAGTAAAGTCAAAAAGATGATGGATGAATGTGTCCGTCATGTATCTCCACATTGGTGTGAATGCAGATTGACTCCAGACAGAGGGGGCTCCCTCTGCATCTGTCATTTAACATACGTTGATCTCATCCTGCGACATGACCTATTTTCAGGTGGATTCCGCCTGGAAAAACCAATGGAATTCAATGACAGGCGGTGTGATGATTCTGCTTAAATATGGCTATAACTCAAAGCTGTATTTTGATCTCTGGGTAGCGTATTTCTCTCTTAGTTCTCATAGGTATATTGCCAATAGTGGCCGGACTGGAACAATAGGGCTTTGTATCCATCCCAGCAGGGCTCCATTGAATTCACACACAGCCCTGAGTGATCAAAGAAACATGCGTTGGTCAGCCTGCACAGGTAGATCAGACATGGCTGATAACATTGTATCCTTTCACTTGGTCTCAGCTCAATACAAAGAATCTGGACTTGAGTGCGTTAGTCAATCAGACTTGCTGTCGCCGGTGACCTCATTCTGGGAGGTGGCATAAAGGGTATATAAGATGAGGTAAGAGGTCAGTGGGAGGAGATTGTGCTGGGACTACAAGAGAACACTATGAGGAGAGGCTGCTGTGATGAGCATGCAGGCTGGAATGCTGCTGCTGACGATGATGAGACTACAAGAGACTGAGAGACTATTACTGAGAGTTTTTACAGACCATCACAGACTACAGGAGATTACAGACAGACCACTGTGAAGAGCATGCAGGCTGGATTGTTGTATTTATGCGACATGCTAAGAAGCCTCCACTGGTTATTCACACATGACAGAGCATGTGTGAGTGTTGGATTATAGAGCCACATCAAGGAGATGCGTGGTAAAGTAACTATTTCACTTTTATGCCCTTTTATTTTATTGCACTGTATCTTGTAACTAGTAACTGTTAATGCTTGTATATATCTACATACAGTCATATGAAAAAGTTTGGGCACCCCTATTAATCTTAATCATTTTTAGTTCTAAATATTTGGGTGTTTGCAACAGCCATTTCAATTTGATATATCTAATAACTGATGGACACAGTAATATTTCAGGATTGAAATGAGGTTATTGTACTAACAGAAAATGTGCAATATGCATTAAACCAAAATTTGACCGGTGCAAGAATTTGGGTACCCTTATCATTTTATTGATTTGAATACTCCTAACTACTTTTTACTGACTTACTGAAGCACAAAATTGGTTTTGTAGCCTCACTGAGCTTTGAACTTCATAGCCAGGTGTATCCAATCATGAGAAAAGGTATTTAAGGTGGCCAATTGTAAGTTGTTCTCCTATTTGAATCTCCTCTGAAGAGTGGCATCATGGGCTCCTCAAAACAACTCTCAAATGATCTGAAAACAAAGATTGTTCAACATAGTTGTTCAGGGGAAGGATACAAAAAGTTGTCTCAGAGATTTAAGCTGTCAGTTTCCACTGTGAGGAACATAGTAAGGAAATGGAAGACCACAGGGACAGTTCTTGTTAAGCCCAGAAGTGGCAGGCCAAGAAAAATATCAGAAAGGCAGAGAAGAAGAATGGTGAGAACAGTCAAGGACAATCCACAGACCACCTCCAAAGAGCTGCAGCATCATCTTGCTGCAGATGGTGTCACTGTGCATCGGTCAACAATACAGCACACTTTGCACAAGGAGAAGCTGTATGGGAGAGTGATGCGAAAGAAGCCGTTTCTGAAAGCACGCCACAAACAGAGTCGCCTGAGGTATGCAAAAGCAGATTTGGACAAGCCAGCTTCATTTTGGAAGAAGGTCCTGTGGACTGATGAAACAAAGATTGAGTTGTTTGGTCATACAAAAAGGCGTTATGCGTGGCGTCAAAAAAACACAGCATTCCAAGAAAAACACTTGCTACCCACTGTAAAATTTGGTGGAGGTTCCATCATGCTTTGGGGCTGTGTGGCCAATGCCGGCACCGGGAATCTTGTTAAAGTTGAGGGTCGCATGGATTCAACTCAGTATCAGCAGATTCTTGAGAATAATGTACAAGAATCAGTGACGAATTTGAAGTTACGCCGGGGATGGATATTTCAGCAAGACAATGATCCAAAACACAGCTCCAAATCTACTCAGGCATTCATGCAGAGGAACAATTACAATGTTCTGGAATGGCCATCCCAGTCCCCAGACCTGAATATCATTGAACATCTGTGGGATAATTTGAAGCGGGCTGTCCATGCTCGGCAACCATCAAACTTAACTGAACTGGAATTGTTTTGTAAAGAGGAATGGTCAAAAATACCTTCATCCAGGATCCAGGAACTGATTAAAAGCTACAGGAAGCGACTAGAGGCTGTTATTTTTGCAAAAGGAGGATCTACTAAATATTAATGTCACTTTTCTGTTGAGGTGCCCATACTTTTGCACCGGTCAAATTTTGGTTTAATGCATATTGCACATTTTCTGTTAGTACAATAAACCTCATTTCAATCCTGAAATATTACTGTGTCCATCAGTTATTAGATATATCAAATTGAAATGGCTGTTGCAATCACCAAAATATTTAGAACTAAAAATGATTAAGATTAATAGGGGTGCCCAAACTTTTTCATATGACTGTATCTGTTCTGAACTGCATGTGTTAGATGTTAATATCGACCCATTTAGGGGTTAATAAATATATAAAATTTAGAAAGCTTGTCTTGTATTTATCTTGTGGACCCGGCACTCACTGGTGGTGAGTGTGGTTTTATATGAAAGAAGACTCAGGTGTGGGCCACAGCGGTGTTGGCGCACTGTGGATCTTTCACAGGCGGAAAAAACGCAACATGGTTTTTGGACGCAGTTTTCGACGCGCTTTTTTGAAGCTGAGTTCCTAGGCCCACACCAAAAGGGGTGAAACTACATCCTACATCCGTGTCGAAAAACCGCGTCAAAAACCACGTCCCAAAACCATTTCCTAATTCTTGAAGCTGATTTTTTCTGCCTGCAAAAAACTGTATGTGAACATAATCTAAACAGGATCACAACTATCACACAGAATGTTTGGAATGGGACCGCTATCGATACAATAGTATCGATATTTCATCTGATAAATAATGTAATATTTATATTACAAACCATAATAAATAATGTATTCCAAATTCATACTACAAAAATTCATATAGATGAACCAATTCCTGAAATATAACCATATAGACGTGCGTTTTGGGAGAACCCTGGATGAAGACGCAACCAAAACATGCATCGGGTGTTTGGTGTCAGGCCAGGAGTCAATATTGAACATTCATATAGGTATATGTATTTGTACTACTTTACTTTCGTATATTGCAATTATTGGTAGCCCATATGGATAACATACTATACAGCGTTTCTATATATTGAATGTCAAATTTAGGTATTTGGTGGTGTTTTGTTATATAGGGTTTTATTCCATGAATTGATTCATACTACAAAAATTCATATAGATGAATTTGGAATAATTATTTATAGGATATATTATTATTCATATGACTTATCAGATAAAATATCGATACTATTGTGTCGATAGCGGTCCCTTTCAAACACACTACTGTATAGTTGTCTCGTGTGAGCCTGACACCCTTTTTATGTACTGAAAGTCTCATCCCTGTGTTTTTATACGATTTTATCATATGAATTATAAATAAAGATTCTCTTTTATATTACCCATGTTTTCTATAGGTCATATTTCCATTATAAGAGCAGGACAAAAGCACCAAATGATTAAAATGACAGACACCAATGGGGTTGAAAAGATCCCACTGACTATAATGGACTCCGCGGGTTTCTGTTCCAGTGTCCATCGTTTTGCTGGACGGAAAAGTCCTGCCGACCTGACTATTTCACTGCAATTAACAGATTCTGTGTTAAAACTTCCAACGCAGATGTGAACTTAGCCTTAAAGGGGTAAGGAGATAAGGGAAAACCCCATATAACCATACAGGAACTATTAACAACCTGAGAGAAGGGCGCAGTAATTAAATGGAAGTCTGGAACGGAACGCAAGAACTATAATCCGGGCTATATGTCCTGTGCCAGGATTAACAGATGAAGAATTGTGGAATTTCCAGATCTTCATTGCTTAATGTAACTGGATGAAAATACAACTTTACTTAAAACTGAAGCCTGGCCCAAACAAGTTAAGAAATGTGTTACTGAACGATTCCAGGAAGCCGTGTTTTACCTGCTTTGCATAATTCCACACTCTGTGTTGCTCCTCTATATGGGCGAGATCTACTAATATGTTCAACCTGAGCTTCCTGGTTCACAAATACAACGCCAGCAGTAGTGAGCACTGGCACAAGCCCAATACAGATTAGTACTGAGTGTAAATGTAGCTTGTAGGGTACACGGAAAAGTGAGAGACCTGGCTACTATTGTGGTTACATCCCAGTACTTGCTACCAGCTTAGAAGACCATGTAAGATGGTAACTCAGAGACTTGTATCTCCAAGACCAGGCTTCATTTTAGAGGGAACTGCTGTGTAACAAATGACTGTATAGCAGAAATTTGGAAAGTGTACAAGGCTTTTGTAAGTGGATTAAAATGCAAGTTTGCTTAAAAGAAAAGACTTAAGCAATGAGTAAAGCTGAAGTGTGACATAACAAGTCACTGAAGAAACATGTGTCTGCCTACAAGATAAGAAAGCCACTGTCTCTGGTTATCTACAGAAACCTTCTATATTCTGCACCACATCATAAGACATTATCTGTCTGTTCTATGACATTTCATATGTGTCTTGCAACCTGAGTAGTAGTAAAGTCTATGGGGGCAGATTTACTAATACTGTGTACAACTAAGGCTAAGTTCACATCTGCGCTGCAGAAACTGCCAGAAATCAGCGGTGAGAAAAATCCTGCATGGAAGACTTCTCTCTCCGCCCCTTCCAGTATGAAATGGTGGACCCCATAATAGTCAATGGGGTCCGCCGGTGACCATATGTAACCACTGTTTTGGCGGTCTGGCTCTCTGTCATTCGGGTCCTTATATACCTGCATATCCAAGCATAGCCCAAGTGTCAATTAAGGCCCGGTTCACATCTGCGTTCAGTTTCTGTTCAAGGAGTCTGCTTGGGGACCCCCCGAACGGAAACCTATACGCATGGAAAAGCGGTTTACCCGAGGAAACCTGTGGAACCCAGACACTAATGGGGTCCGTGTGGTTTCCGCACGAAACGTGGAAACATGCAGAGAGGAAAGTGCTGCTTCCAGCACTTTTCTCTCCGCTTACTTCGTGCGGAAACAGAGTGGAAACCACACGGACCCCACTATAGTCTATGGGTTCCACAGGTTTCCTTAGGTAAACTGCTTTTCTATGCGTATAGGATTCCGTTCCAGGGGTCGCCAAGCGGACTCCCCGAACGGAAACCGAACGCAGATGTGAACCGGGCCCTCCTCCATTCAGATATAGATATAGGGATTATTCTCACTACATCCCTCATTAACACCTACTGTATCAGTTGACTTACCTTGCGCCAGAATATGGATAAGGCATCGATTTTGAAAAGCTGGACAACCCCTTTAACATGATGATGTCATATTACCTCTGACACCCACCTAATAGTTATTGTGCCACTGTATATTATACTTTACAATTCAAGCATTTTCAGATCTCTGCTTGCTGTCTGTGAATGTAAACCTTCTTACTTGTATCCAGAGGTTAGAGGGGTTATTCACATTGTCAAAATGGATTTTAAAGAAAGACCATCAGTTTTGAAAAGATAGATAATCCCTTTAAGTACTTCTATAGTAAGTCTTCTGGGCAGACACTTTAGATCACACTTGACTGAACCTGGAATCGGTCAACGCTCTCACGTGTGAATGACGTCCTGACTCTCCAGCAAATGTCGGGTCCAAGGAGAACCAGACATGTTAGACTTCAACATGTACTTCGGCATGATTCTGTCGGAGATAAGCAGAAGTGTCTTGCCATCTCCTTAATGAAAAACATGCATGCTCAGCACAATGTACTAGCCACTAAGGCTAGGATTGCACAAGACTGAAAAGCACTGAGCCACAAAACCCTAACTTCAGATTGTATCAAATCTGCAGACATGTGACTTTCTGTTGCACTACTTATGGACAAATCCAGTATTGGCACAATGGTAAAAAAATAAAAAAAAAAAAACCTTGTGAAAAGCTGAAATGACTGGAAATCGTGTGTCAAAAGTCATGAGGTGGGTCTATGGCTGGGGGTTCAATTCCTGTCTAGATGGAAGTGTATCTAAAACAATTGTGATACATATTTACCTAAACTTATACATTGTAGCCAGGTATGTCAGGAGACAGATTTGTGTTGTATATGAGAAATATGTAGTTAATAGGGGATTGACTGGGCTGGATCCAATTGTAGCAAAACCTCAGCTATGACATGTACTCAGACTGTACAGATTTTTCGCGTCCATGGCCTGCTGGAGGAAATGTGACATTATAAGATGCCACTTGAATGAACACCCGACCATCTGAGTTTGCTTCAGGAGAAGCTGCTGTAGAGGATGCTGCACACCAGAGGACCCCCCGCCCCAACCTATGACGTCTATATAGTCCCCTTTAATATGCTGTACATCGCACACACATTGCATTTCCTGCGGTGATTGCCAATTTCTGTCATGGTAACACTGATACATGAGCCCTCTGTGTCAGTGACGTAGGTTTAACAGAAGACCCTGACGGTGCGTGCTCTCGGGGTATCTGGGGTATATATATATACACACACACACACACACCCCCACACCCACCCACCCATGCATAAGATGACCCTGTCATTGGAAAAAATAACATCCAAGCCCATTGCAATTTGCTTTGTAAAGAATATTTGACCCCTTAGAATAAAACTCCATTAACATCCTCTAATCTAATTACAGATAGGAAATAATTAAAAGGTCAATGGAGGAGGAAGGTCGGTAAAGTAACCCTTTTACTGCTGGATTAGGACAACCAGATCTAGTCACCACTCTGCGCTGTAAACCCAGTTTTGTGATGACCTGGGACTTGACTTATCCTGATCAGTTCTCAGGTCTGTCATGTGCCAAGCCTGGTCCTTGGAATTATAGGAGATTTTACACAACACTATATTTGCATTTGGATGGGTTAAAGCTCAAGGTCCCCATAAATATTAGACAAAATGTCGGCCGAGCCAGATCTGCCAGTTACCTAGTGTGAACAGCGAGCTCCTGAATCTCCCCTGGCAGATAATGTTCCTTTTTCCTCCCTGGGGATAAGACTATAACAGAGGTGCGACACTGACTCACACCTCCCCCTATCAAAAACACATCCACGCTCGGTCAGAATGAGCATATACGTGTATTGGAAATCAATAGAAATAGATATTGGCGAAACCAGCGTTTGGCCTGGGGCTGTGGAGTCCATAGGCCAAACCACCAACTCTGATTACTCTATTTTTCCACAGATTCCTTCATAAATGGCTGCCAAGATCAGTCAGAATCAGTAAATCTCCTGCAGTGACTGATTCCTATGAAAGTAAACCTGTAACAAACTATATATCCAATTATACAATATCAATAATTGTAGAATAGAAATAAAAATAACTATTTTATTTTAAAGCCAGAGTCGACATCGGTAACATTTTTCCAACTCCAGCCAAAATCTGTCCAAACTCTGACTCCGCAGCGCAACAATGGAAGGTGTATGGGCACTATTACTTACCAGCTCTCTACTATGGCGAATATGGGGGATACGGAGGGGCACCTATGGCCTCTGCAGTCTTTAAGACACAAAGACTATATTAAGGCACTGGTCCCAAGGGGAAGTATCTCCAATATATTACCAGCCACACTGGCTACCACATCCTGATGGGACACACAGCTAGTAGAAGAACTGGTGGTCCTTCAATACTGCATTAAGTAATAGCAATGCCTTATACATTACATCCTATGGGTACATAGTGTCTACTAGTATGTGTGCCATATGCTGCCTCCATGACACATGGCTCCTTGGGAAGACTCTTTCTGGAATACAACATGCAGTGAAATATATCATATCATCTTAGAGATAGATAGATAGATAGATAGATAGATAGATAGATAGATAGATAGAGGGTATAGGTGCATAACCCTATCACATCCAGTTCTGCATGGCAATCTAGAGGTCTGACATGGGCCCTGCCGCCTGGCACACACAACACAATCTGGAGACTTCTTAAAGGACAAAGCCAATGAGTAACTATGTCATTTTGCCACAGTACCCTCACCAGCTATGGCACACAATTACACCTACTCAGCACGCAGACACATATGTACACACATATATAGATGTAAGCGGTGCCATCAGTGGGTGCTGGAAACTCTGTTTATAGCGCGATATACACAGAGCACCGGCGTGAACCATTACGTTGCAGGTAACAGATTGTGCAACGTACGGTGTGAATTACACAATCCTGTAATGAAAATGAAGTGTGAATAAAAGCACAATGACCGGACTACAAAGTGATCAGCCACAGGTTTACAGCATAGCCATTTATCTTACTTTACCCATCTGCACCACATAACCGTTTAACCCATTCTCCGCCAAAAATAAAAAGGACCCATTCACAATAAGCGACTGCCGATAAGTGACCGCCAAGTCAGCCATTTTCTCACAATACGGATTGAGGTATTGTACAGATTTCCCTTTCGCCGGCCTGGTCACCATTTCTATTTTTATGCGATCGATTCACCAATCAATGACAATTGTATCTCGCGGATATCGGCAGATTATTGTGTGCTATGATCAGGATGGGGTCAATGTATAGTCAGGACCTACTCTGATCACAACTTGCTTTAATAGGCAAATCCTGCGTAATTGCTTTACATTGAGGGGTTAATAAATAAGCAAGCGAGCGAGCAGCAGTGCGTGCCCTGCAGGGTTAACTTACACTGCACGGTATACACTGGGGACCTATATAATATAGTATTGCAGACCTATAGGGAGTCCATTAGGAAATACAGCAATATAATGGATGCGATGTATGATATCACACCTGTGCAATAATGGAGGGCAAAGACACAAGAGCACATTGGGTTCTGCCCCCTTAGAGGGGAAGGTGACAGGGGGGAGCATTGCCACAGGTTAGGCACTGAAAGGGTTACAGGCAGAGCCAGGTGCAGCTCATTGCATGGAGGTAGATGTGTAGGGATAGGCAGGACTGAGGGCAGTATACACAGTGCAGGTCACTAATACCCCCCAGTGCACGGCACCAAACCCTGCTCCACCTGTACAGCTCCTACCGTGTCCGTGCAGGCTGTATTCACACCACCGGCTTCCAGTGAGATAAATGCCGAGTAAATCCTCTCTCACAGCCTCGCTAGCTCCGGCTTCCTCGTCCCTGTTCGGCTATAAGACATACGCAGGTTTCTGAGGACTCACAAAGACAGCGCGGCTGGGAAGTGCAGATCACACATTAGCACACAGGTAGCGCCTCACACACGCCTCCTAGTGGCGAGCGGGCGGGAAACTACAAGCCACAGCTCAGTGTACACATATGGCTGAGGCAGACTTGTGAGGAGATTGTCAACGCAGTATATACATAATATAGAGAGAGTATATACAAACATTTCTTTATCAGCTTGATATAACATGGAAAAGCTATTTTACCTTACACTATACAATAAAATATAATACACATAACAGACTAAATGGAGCCTTTTCCAGTCACAGTGACTTGCACAATTATTGTCAATGGCATATACAGGACAGGGCTGCACTTAAAGGGGTGATTGCAATTGAAAACAAAGAACCCAGTTTTAGGCATAGCTGTTGACCCACCATCAGACATTTATGATATTTCATACAGACATGCCGTAAATGTCTAAGGCTAGGTTCACATCTGCGTTGGAGTTTCCACCACGGATTCCGTCTAAAAGAGAAAAGCCCTGGGGTCCGCGGGTGTCAGCACGAAACCGCTTTTTTAGAGGAAGGTTCACCATCTTATTGGTCCCCATTTAGACCCGGACGACAGAGACTCCATATGTGACGACTGTTGTAGTGGTCCGTCTATCCATTAGCTCCTCCAAAAGATCAGAACAACAAAGAGGCCGATGCTAGTGTAACCCTAGTGTAAGATTAGACTACCCCTTTAATAGCAAAGCCCAAAGTTGCTTTAGCTGAAAGGAACCTGATAAGGTTTTCTCCAGATTTTTATACAGAAGTGGCATTTGCCCAAGGATCTCTATGATCATGGTGGACCTGACCCACCAAGGTACCAGGATATCCACTACAAAAAGTCTATGCTAAACTTTTCATGACAAATTTCTGGCACTAAAGTGACGCATGGCCATTTGAGCCAAAAAATGTGCCACTTTTTTGAAACGTGGGTGGAGTGGGTAAGGGATGCCTTGACCAGACAGATTTCGGCTGAGGCTACACAGAGACGTAAAGTCAGACGACAAAATTTTCAATGTATCTCTATGGTGTTGTTTTGCTGAATGTGACATCATGAGACTGCGAGGCAACAGTCACAGAAAATCCAAACCTGTTGGATTTTGGTCATAGGTCACAAGTCACATACAACATTTTTACCATAGACCTCAACAGGAGTCGAGTCGCAGTCACATGTAACATGTCTGCAAGTTGCACAACTGTTTTAGTCTCACAACTGTCAAATCAAGTATGGCTACAATAGGAATGGGGAATATAAAGGAAGTTCTTATACTTCAACCTTATGCTCAATCCACTCCTGGCTTTGGCTCAAAAAAATGCAACAAAATCTGCAACGAAAAAAATTGTGTTTCTGCAATGTGGGCCTTGGCCTAAATTACTTTTTTATGTAGATTTTTCTGCATTTTTTTGAGCCAAAGCCAGGAGTGGATTGAGCAGAAGGTAGAAGTATAAGAGCTTCCTATATATTTCCCATTCCTTCTTTAGCTGCTACTAAGTTTGTGTCTAAAAAAACACATCAAAATCTGCAACAAAAATAGCAGCATTTTTGCAATGTGGGGCGTCAGTCTTAGTGTAGGGCTATCGGGAAACTTTAGGTGCATAACATGTTCCATGGTAATAATCCCAGTGTTGCCCTGTCTTTTCATTGCAAGTAATAAAAGTCAGTTTGGTCATGTTGCAACCCGATGACTGTAAGAAATCCATCAGATGTGTTGTGGTGGTTGAGGAAACTTGCAAGCTGCAATGCCACTGCATTCATTTTTAATACTTGCACTGAAGGCAAGCTTTGGCCTAGTAACATGTGCCACAGCCAAAGTCACCATGTAGTCCTAGTTCTAGTCCTCACCAAGTTTAATATGACCTTATGTGGGGCGGTTATTATTTCTAGGGAGCAAAACTGATAAATACTGAATATATAAAAGTTTTTAAGGGTATTTTATAAATCACAAATAAGTCAAACTAGTAAAATAATAGCATTTTAAATTAATTTTCGATTTGTCTCCACATTTTTGCATTCAGTCCTGGGTTTGGAAAAAAATAAAAAATGTTCACCAAACCTGCCCTGTGTAAACCCCACCTAGGGTCAATGAACATCCATATTAGAGCTACAAGACCTGGACCACTCTGTGGCTGAACCAAGCTGAGATCACCACTAGGATCTATGTGGATATGTTGGGTTTAGAAGAAGCCTTGGTTGACCAGGAGTCTGGAGACTAGTGCAATGTATCAAGGTTCTGGCTTTAATATATTTCCAATGAATTATGACTCGATCCGTAGAGGTTTCTATATTGTGTAAGTGTCACCCTATTACATTTCCTTGCCACTATTTGCACGGTTATCTAGCATGTGACCTCCTGCCTACATGTAATGTTTAACAACCTCCTGCTGGCTTAGGAGTTTTTTGTGCAAACAAACCAGACATGGACTGAATGATACTGTGTAGGCGTCTGCACAGAGGTAACATAAGACATGTGGTTATTGTGCTGACACCACAACGTAACCTCCTCATATTAGTCACATACAGATACAGTAAATTTACAGTAAGTACTCTATGTGGACCCCCAACGTCACCTAAGCTACAACCAATGTATATCAGGCTGTATATACTATATTTACTACTTCTGTGCTAGGTGTATTGTTTTCTTGTATTATGATACTGCAAATCTGGTCCATGTGTCCAGGACTGAATGATGTGACAGTAGTGGTAGAAATAGTTGTAGCGCCCCTTAGAGTCCATATGGGTCCAAACATGGCTACAGTCAGGTTAATAGGAGGTAAAGATACCCAGTAACCATAGCCATAACACTAATGCCTTAGGTCAGTCAGCATCAAATGGAGTTCTAGTGGACAATTGGGCCCATTAAAGGGGTGGTCAAGAGCTGTGATATCGAATTCCACTTCTTTTCACGTCCAATGGTCACACGGCCATGCTGCATCTCAGTCCTATTCAAATGATAGGGCTCAGCTGCAATACCAAGCACAGCCACTATACAATGTACAGTGCTGTACCTGGCAAGCAGAGAAGAGGCCACAGCAATCAACATCATATTCCCAGACAACCCTATTAATGGTGGATCAGTCCAATCTTAAATCAGACTATGTAAGGTCATAGGACTTTTGACATTACACTTACAGACCCATTTTTAGACTTCACATTTCCTTACTGTCACTTTAATGCAATAAGGGTCTGACAGGAGGCACTCAAATTTAAAGGATATTATTGTCTATTTCCATGGGGTTGTTGGAAGATGGGCTCAGAGAACCCCAGTCTGACACACACAGTCGCCAGTAAATGGTGGGGTACACACAGGGATTGTGGTACCGCAACTGGAACTGTGGGAACGGGAACTACAGAACCTTATCTGTGTATATAGTATCGCTGTTCTGTCTAGTCCTCCAGACGTAAAATAGAGATGACATTAAATCTTCTGCCTCCTGTTCATTCTGTCCAATTCTACACTGTAGCAAATGGGAAATGTCAGCCTATTGTGACGGCTCCTGCGGTTAGTAAGTAAATTAAATTATTTGAGGATTTATTTTCTCCTGTGTTATTATATATCTATACCATCAGAACTGTTGTTTTTCAGTCTTTTGTGATATCCTATAGATCCAATAGGGAATAATTGCCAGTGACACAATTGGCAGACACTCAGACCATCAGCTTCCACATCACTTGTACACTACTCCAATGGCTGGCTACTGAATATTCATACAGCTTATTTTCTCCACCGCAGCACTTTCTGGTTTTCATTATATTGGTAAACAATGTATTGGATGTATTTAGATGACTCAGAAACAGATTAACTCAGCAAATGTCAATCTCGATTTATGTAAAATAGGAAATTAATAAACAAGAAAAGAAAAAAAAAAAACAAGGCCTAAAATTGTTCAAGTAGAATAAATTATCTCTGACTCCTACAAGTGAGCCGGGTTCCAATGAACCCTCAAAATGTAGCATTATATTTACATACAGCACTGGGTATTGTTCAGGTACAGTTTGGCAAAAAGCGGGATTCTATCCAAAAAGGGGAAATATGGGCCATTGTCCTTTAGACCGCTCTTCTGTACGAAAGTGCGAAAACTTTCCTTCTGCTATTGATAACCAACTTGGTGTCCAGCTTGTCTTGTTCCATTGCACTCACCTTCTCAGGGGTCAAAGAGTTCCCTTGGACTCGGTTATATTTTTTTCTACGGGTTGCAACCTGTACTTAAATCTTTACAATGATGCTGACTTGAGCTGTAGAGGAGTACAGTAAAGGTGAGGGTGGGTTCACACTTGCGCCGGCACTCTGTCCGCCGCGAATCCGACCTAAATGTCAGAAAACTGGATAGGGACAGGTTTGCGACACTTTGCTTAAAAACCCACTCACTTCTATGGGTTTTTAAAGCAATGCGTTGTTGTGCGCTTACACCCTCTGCGCTGCAAAGCCGTTTTTTTAAGTCGGACAAAAAGTCCTGCATGTCCGACTTTGTTTCCGACGAAAAAAAACTGTCTTTGCGGTGAAGAGGGTATAAACGCACACCCACGCATTGCTTTAAAAACCCATTCAAGTGAATGGGTTTTTAAGCAAAGCGTCGCAAACCTGTCCGCATGCTATCCATTTTTTTTAACGGCTAGCACAATGCCCCATTGAAAATAAAGGATCTATTCACACAGCTGTTTTTTAAAAATATAGAACTTGTCATTTTTCAGCCAATTTTCATGGATCCCTCAATAAATTCAAGTCTATAAGGCATCTGTGAAAACAGATTACCCTCGGATGTGAAAAATGTAGAGTACACAGCCTGGTTGTGTGAATAAACTCCTAATCCTGCCATCCATTTCTAGGTAGTACTGCTATTGAAACTCTGGACCCTCCCCGGCTGTCCTATCAGATACCTACCCTATTACATAGCACCTGCTTGGCAAGACCTGCTTCAAAGAGCTTCCCTGGCTTTGCTCATCACCATAGGAGAAGAATTGGTACTTGACTTTGCACATGGGATATCCCTAACTTCCCGAAGGAAAAAAACTTGCCGAAATCTGTAAATAAAGTATATTACAACGTTTATTAATGTCACAAATGCTATAAAAAAAATCAGAAGTTGTTAAAAGTTTTAGATACGCTTTAAAGAGGATCTTTCACCACCTCCAACAAGTCCAGCTCTTCACATCATTTAATAGGGGCCGCTCCACTGATTCTGGCACATTTGATATTTTTTCTCTAGCCCCACCCTTCCCGAGCTATCAATGCTGTTAGTTTTGGTGCCTGATATGTTATTTAGTCTCTGTACTGTCAGGAGGGCGGTGTCAGACAGGAGCAGACAAGGGGTGTGATTCTGAGCTCTGATACTGGCTGCCTCTGATTGGAGCTCTGAATCACGCCCCCTGCCTGACACCGCCCTTCTGACATTACATACCTTAAATAGCACATCAGGAACAGAAGCTAACTAACTGTTGCTCAGGAATGGTGGGGGCTAGAGAGAAAATTCCAACTGTGCTAGAATCAGTGGAGCGGTGTCCTTAGCATCTGCTAAGGACTAGAATTGGTGGAGGTGGTGAAAGGTCTTTTTTAAGTCTGCCATACACATAAGATATCTGTTGCCTGAACAATCGCACCTTTCATCCACAACTGCCCTATAAACTCTGCATGTGACTTTACCGACCCTGGCACAGAAAATCTTCTGTACCTACAGAAACTTTGAGCTCCATCCTGTATCAATACTGCTATTATATTTAGAAGTATTGTCCGACCTCAGTGGTGTAAAATGGTGAATTTTACGACGTCTTTCCGGTTAGTACATTTAGCTGTGCATTCAAGCACCCGACAGTAACTCCTGGTCAGAACTACAAAGGTCCGCCGTGCACTTGTGTAACATATAATGGAAGGTGTGAGTCTTTCTTAGATGACATTATCCCAGACTCTATAAATGTTGTAAGTGTAGGATATGTGATGAATGAAGATGACTGTGAGTGAAATAATTTGTTAATGGCTTTTAATATTAGCGGTGACACAACTAAAGTTTTGCCAGGAAAATGAATAATGAGCCGGCGAGGAAATATATTCTGTATCCGGATAAATTACCTGTCACACCAGTGACTCAGGGAAGAAAAAGCCTCCCAATTACATTGTACGGTCCTGAATGAATTAAGAATGGGGATAATCTGGTCACTTTGTTTCTCTCATTTACAAAATTAATCATTCTCTTCCTCCTGGACACAACAGATCGGAAATGGTGCCGGGCTGCAGAAAACTGGCCTACTTGTCACGGCATGGCTGAAATTGATATCAATACAGTAGGAAAACAGTAGGAGTGCACTTCACTCCAGGGGTCACAGATCCAACAGTGGATGTATGGGGTGAGAAGCCAAAACTATACCCAACTTGGTCACTGTTCCTAAAGGGGTTCTTAGTATTTTTTTATATGGTTGTTAAAATAGGGTTGTTGAATTCCACCCTGGAAATACCCCCAAGTCTGGTAAAACCATCCACTTTTGGGAGTTTTGGTAAAGCATACCTCTCTTATGGCCTGGAACATACTTGAATGTGTTGGGATTCTTTCTGAAATTTTCGGACAGTCCTGGAAAATTCAAGGCAGTTGGCGACTATGAACAGTGACATAAAAGAAAGGGAGTCTCATGATATAGACCAAAATGGACACTGTCATGACCCTTGGGTCAATTTTCATCACTGAGCAGCAAAAGAGGGGACTAACCACTCTGTACAATGACCCTATAGGAGATACATAGGTGGCCTATATGACTTGAACACCATTGGTACAGAGGTCCAAAGGGGTATATTTAACGTGGATTTTGTCAATTTTGTTGTGCTGATATTCACATAAATGTGGCCTACATTGCTTATAATAGGAACCCAAAACATGTAAAAACTATGCAGCAAATATGGGGGAAATTTACTAACCCATCTACACCAGTTTTCTGGCATTGATGGGTGTAAATGCGGTGCATCTTTGGCACACAATCCTTTCCATGCACCACATTCTTATTTCTACATCCTGCTCACAACTTTATATAAAAATGGCTGGAACCTCTTAATAATTTAAGTGCATATTGCACCACCCGGGGACTTGGTTAAGACTGGCATACTACAGCTGGGGTATATATGGGGTATGGGTCTCTGTAGCTTAAGGGGGATACATGCATAGTGTAGAACAGAGAGAAAAATCATTGTATTACTACCACAGAGAATGGGTAGGAATAGAAATTCAGCATTTTTATGGAGCATAACTGCTGCTGATGGAGGTCATGGTTAGTCAGGCCTCATTCTAAGTTAGCTATGGCTACTCCATGTTTACCTGCACAGGCATTGCAGTGATCGACTGACTGTGAGAGATCCACAACATTAGGGTCATGGGTTATGTAATCCTGCAGGAGAACCTGATGTCTTTGAGGATAACAGATGTTGAACAAATATTGATGGCCTATCCCCAAGATAGGTCGCCAATATCAGACTGGTGGGGAAGGTGGGGGGGCCTTACAAATGGTGTATCCACTGATCAGCTGTCATAGAACAGCATGGCTATTACATAAGTTACAGAGCCATTTACTCTGGTGTATGCATAGGGTGCCCCCCACCAATCTGATATTGAATAAAAAAAAAAAAAAAAAGGCACGGGTCCATCAAATTCCAAACTTGTGTTTTCATCTGTTATTCTGTTTTGTTGTAAGAATAGAATAACTGGCTAAACAGTAAAACGTCTCACGACAGTTAATAACTTATCCCAAGCGACCCCGTTGACTATCCATTAGGTGTCCATTGCTTTCTACGTCATATCGCCGGATAAAAGATGGATTTTGCTCTGGCCAGACCCTCCAACACAGATGAGAATGTGGCTTAAACGGATCCACTAAGTGGATGATATAGACGCAATGTGAACTCCCCCCTAATGCTGGTGTCAGATATGGGGGCTCTAGCTGGATATAGTAATATGGTAAATTATACAAAGTCCACATTGTTATAAGGGAGAAAGACCAATATCTTCAGCCTGGATATAGGGTGGGTGGTCTCACCAGACAACTAGTTTAAACATTTTGATATACAGTAAATCTATTACGTCTAGGCTTTACTAAGACTTTGCGGATAACTGACCTTACCAAAAAAGGGGGTGTATGTATATTGTAAAAAGAAGTAAGATGAATGTATTGTGATGGCTGGAAGTTTTACTAGGAGACAAAGAAAGACATTTCAGAGATGGAAACTCATGCTTCACACTTGTGCGTAAATACATTGATGTGGAATCATCTTGCAATCCTATATTCAGGGAACCTTTAGCCAAGTACTGCTTACAGGGGTGAGCTATAGGCTGAGGCCCCACGTTGCGAAACGCAGCTTTTTTTGTTGCAGATTTTGCTGCGTTTTTTTGAGACAAACCCAGGAGTGGATGGAGCAGAAGGTAGAAGTATAAGAACTTCCTATATATTTCCCATTCCTTTTGTAGCCATTTTGGCTTTGGCTCAAAAAACCGCAGCAAAATCTGCAACAAAAAAAGCTGTTTCCGCAACGTGGGGCTTTAGCCATAGGGAGTGCAAAGATAACAGTCGTCCAGGAGTTTCTAGTGACACCTCTGACTGCAGGTATCCAAGATGTCTTAATGGAGAGCAGATATCTGCAGCAAAGAAGGTAAACATCCAAGGGGGCTCAGAAGTAGC